>CP045893.1:72156-110993 GCA_013387185.1 Caligus rogercresseyi
ATTTATGCTTCAAGGTCCTAGATTTGATGTCAATATTGGCTATCACACCATGATGATCTGATAACTAGTATCAACGACCCTGTAGGACTTCAATGACTATCCGGAAACCTTTAAACCAGTATCAAATTAATTCTAGAGGGAACAGGTCTCGACAATTTATCAACAGAAAAGACAGTATGTTTATAGTTTGGTGGCATAGTCCGCGGAGTCATGAAATCAAGGAGGAGATGGGGATATTAAAGCCTTAGTACGCTAGAGGATTTGAGATATATGGTCTCGATTAGAGTCCCTTTCGGGCTTTAGTTTAACGTTAAAACCCCTGCCATATAAGTGGGTCGATGGGTTATTATTGAGCTAAGTTTCACATTGAAGAAATACAGCATCGTTATTAGGGGCATAGCTCCCTATTATATCAAACTGCGCGTCTTTGATTTCCAATTGATTTTTAATAGATTTCCATTAGAGCATCGAAATTCCATGCTGGGCTGGAAGGTTTTTCTTAACTATAATGTAACTCCACGTTTCGGATTTGTTAGCTGGCGTCAAATGACGAAAAAGACTTAATATACTTGAGAGAAGAAAAATGGCTTTCGAAATTGCACCGTGTGTCAATAAAATTACGTTGTCAGGTAGCTCTAGATATTTGGCGAAACCTTGATAGCTTATATTTTCTTTTTGTACTTTGACGGGACTTTACGTTCAAGGATAAGAGAGTCGTCATGATAGTTTCAAAAACTTTTGAGGTTTTGATGGACTATTTTTTGAACGGCGTGGGATTCAGGCGCTAGTCTTTTTTTGTGATCGAGGATGATCTTGAGCGAGAATATAAAATATTAACTTTAGGATGCCAGGTGGAAGTTTGTTAGATTTTCTTAATTGAGATTGTTATTGATTAATGATTCTTCTTCGTTCATATTATTGTTGCGGCTAAATTCATCTGAATATCTCTACCATTAGACTTCTTAATCGTTTACTTGACTTTTTCTTTTTCCCAAGTCTTGACAACCCTCTGACTCCTTGTCATCGTTGTTTCCAATACTAAAGAAGATGGGGACTTTGTAACTGTACTGTCAGATTCTGTATTTATGGGTCTTCTCTTACTGGTCTAGTAGAGAGTTCTGAAAGGGTAACCTCAAGTCAGCATCTTACGTCATTATTGTCGTTCATTGTTTCTTTTTCTTTGTGAGCATCAGTAGAATTTATAACACTTTCTGTGTCATCATAGTTCTTATGTCAGACTTAGAGTTTGCGTTGTGTTTTCATATTCGATAGTGTTATATTGAAGTACGGTTTGTACTCAATAATGTAATCTTTTTTCTGTACAATCGATCTTAAATGACCAAATCGAAGCTTTTTTTGGCACTACTGACGCAGCGCCAACAATCTCAAGATAGAGTTTAATAGAATAGAAAACATCTTTGATTTAATTCAGGGGGAACAAGCAATAGCTCGACTTTTCTGATAGTAAATTGATTGCCATCGTTCTTGTACCAGTTTCTGGATCTAATATCTGAATACTCGAGATTTGTGGTTCTATTGTCCAACGAATAGTGAGCGGATATACCTATTAACGGAGAAAATGACGACGAACATCTGTATCCAGACTCCTTCTTGTGGAGTACTGAGACTTGACAATTGTATGTCACTCCCAATTAGACTAATCTGAAGTTTTGAATCTTACTCTTATACGACATGCTTAAAAGAAAATGTTTCCAGTGTGTTGGTTTTACGAAAAAAACTTAGCCAGGATAATCCATGATCCCATATATGGATTACTAGGTGCAAATATTATGTGAGGAACAAGTCAGTAAGATTCGGCTATAAGATTTGGATGATGTGTAGCTTCGAGGATATCCATAGAATTCGATATTTAACTCGGAAAACACGAAACTAGGAATAGCAATTAGAGTGTATATTTTCTGAAATGGTGTGGATAAACTATATAACTGTCATCAATGAGGTCTGTTCCTTTAATAGAAATGACTCTTGAAGGCAAACAAAAAGTGACAGTGGGGTTTGAAATCATTTTGTAGAATAAAAAAATGAAACAAAAATAAGACAGTTTTTCGGGATTATCTGGGGGACCCTGAACCAGGAATGTTCGACGTTTATAAGTTCGACATTTTGTAACGTCGACGTTGTGTAGTTCGACTTTTGTAAGGTCGACGTTTTGTAAGTTCGACGTTTTGTAAGGTCGACGTCTTGTAAGGTCGCCGTTTTGTAAGGCCAACGTTTTGTAAGGTCGACGTTTTGGTAAAGTCGACGTTATTTAAGTCGCGTTTTTGTAAGTCGACGTTTTGTAAATCAACCGTAAATTAAAGTGGTCGTTTGAGTGTTCTTCCTTCAAACACGACGAAAGGGAAATATGTTTCACTTTATATAAATGTCAAAGAAGAGGAAAATCTTAAAAAAGAGTCTGTTCAGAGGGCTTCATACAAAATATAGGTCCCATGTAGAAAGTCTAGTATCCATTGAAGAATAATGATGCTCCTTATAAATACACTAACCATGAAGCAATCTACGTATTTGCAAGAGAAGGGGGTGACACCATAAGGGAGTCCTCCTTCAAGATGCACGGTTCCAAAGGAGACTAATATGGTGGGTTGATCAGGAAAATAACCATGATTTCCAAATTGTAGCCTTTACGAATGAGCTTCGGAGGGTGAGGAGGACTCCTTCATTTGTTTGTTGAGGAAGAGCAATGCCTGAGAGACTTTTTTTCTAGATTGACGATCTAAGAAAAGTGTAGAAGAGGGCTCATGAGTGGAGTCTCCGTAGTCATCGAGACAAATCCGGAAGGGGGATGGAGGCGAATGCTCCACTTATAATGTCATATACATATTTGCAAGAGTAGAGGTGAAGTCATAGGAGTCCCACTTCAAGATCCAATCCAAATGAAACTTATATTTGGCTGATCAGATATAATATATCTTAAACATTGATTCCAAATCGTGAGTCTTTGTAAATGAGACTCGAAGACAAGGAGGACTTTTCATTGTTTCTTGAGGAAGAGCAATGCCTGAGAGACTTCCTCTTCTAGACGTACGAGTCCCAGAGACGTGTAGAAGAGAGTTCATGAGTGGAGTCTCCGTATCATCCGAGACCCGGAGGGAAGGAACAATGCCTGAGAGACTTCTTCTTCTAGACGTTCGAGTCCAAGAGACGTGTAGAAGGAGGGTTCATGAGTGGAGTCTCCGTAGTCATCCGAGACAGATCCAAAGAGGGGGATGGAGGGAGGGTAATATTTAAAGACGAATGAGTAGGAATATGTCATGAAGAACTCTCTTTTCACAGATCTAGGTGCCCAAAGATTCCACTTCTATGCGTAAAGTCAATAATTCTCGATCCCGACTTTTCAGGATGGGAGTAAGTTAATTATCTCTCTCTCTCTCTGTGCCTTTTTCTATCTGTGTATCTAATCTGTGTCTCTCTCTTATCCATCTCTCTCACTCTCCCTCTTTCTTTTTCTTTCTCTCCCATTCCCTTCCAAAAATAAAGAAATATACCATGAGTCCCTAAAATATTGAGGCGTGTACGAAAGTAGAATTGAGGCATATAGGGTGGTAAATCAAATACGGCGTGTTTCTTCTCTCAACTTTAAATACCATAAAATCGTGAATTTATGTCAATTTATTTATTTAGACATAAAATGTCGTACAATGCGTACATTTTGCTTATTCAATCCATCCGCCTTCTGCGTTGATGACGCGCTGGATCCTGGTGCGGAAGGAGGAGCAGGCCTTGGCCACCAGGCCCTGTCCCAACTTCCTGGCCTGCTTCATTATGGAGTTGATCAGGCGGCCTTGGTGTTGTGAGCCAGTCGGTTGGTGTGTCGCTCAAGTAGCCCCAGAAAAAGTAGTCCATGACGTCATCCTTTTTAAAGGATATCCTGAAACCCACCGGATTTGATCTTACCACACGCTGTATATATATCTATATAGATATATCTATATATATATCCATATAAGAGATATATATATATCGTGTGTTGCAGTTGTGTGTATGTGTTTTGGCGTAAACAAAAAACCTAATGGTTTTGTCTGATCATTCCTTATGAACAATTTATATAAAATATATATTGAATTGTTCCATCTTCTTTGTCTCATGGGATCCATAAATAAATAAGACCCCAAGACACTGTTTTCATGTACAAATGGTACCATAAATTTGTTGGAGTCTTTACATTTCTACATATATGAAAACATACGATCTTTTATTATCTGCTCTTAATTTTCCATTACTAATGTCAAATTGCTGTATTTATAGATCATTTTTTTAATTTCTAAATTTGATTCGTAATCAAACAATTTTTTTATTTGTAATTTGACATTTTGAAGATTTTTTTGAGAAGTTTCTTTGGAATTAAAAGTAAAATATTTTTCATTTTGTTCGCCATAGTTTTTTATTTCAAATTTGCCACATCAATATAGTGTAATATAAAAATACACTAAATAACATAAATAAAACTCTTTTTAACAGTTGCGTAAAAACATAAATTATCATTATAGTTCAAATTTTTAAATAAAATATTTTAGAATACTAACTATTTTAGCAATTAAAAAAATAATGATATTATTTACAAATTATTTATTTTTGGTTGCCATTTTATTTTTGAATCACAATTTTCTTCCAGTTTGCTGTAAAGAACCTTAATTCCATTCTACTGACAGAAATTTATTTGGCAAAAAATACACCATGATTAAATGACAAAATATTGCACTAAAGGTATATTTTCTTAAAATTGACATTTTTCATAATATGGGGTATGAATAAAATAAGTTGGTTATTTCAGTGAACAGGCAAAATTGGTTGACTAATATTTTTGTCTAAGAATATTGACCTAAGGGCTGATGTTCCCTAATAAATTGTAGAGTTTCAATTGCAAAAGCTATCAACGTAAATAAGAGCAAGAAAATAAGTAAAAGCGAGTAATCATCATTTTAGATTTCAAGCTATAGGCAGTTTATTTTGTAAGTATTATTATGTACTTAAAGACATTGGCTGACTAGGATGATGAAGCTCCTCCCAAGACTACCCGCCGCCCAGATGCGGGCGGAATGTGCCCCCATGGAGCTGGGAGAATCAGAAGAAGAGCTTCAACGGCTGCGGAAGCCGGAACTCACTGCGCTTCTACGGCCGTATATCGAGTCCTGTGGGTGTGATCCCAAGACCTATGACTTTGGGACAAACTCTGCTGCTCCTCCTCTGCCTGCCATGGACCCCATCTCAGGAACGAGCCTGTTAGGAGTGTCTCAGCCTCCTCCCTTCGACATGTCTGCCCCACGTAGAGGTCATCGCTGGTCGTCCTGGAGCGATGAATTCCAGACCTACTTGTCCCTGTGTGGAGACCTTCCTCCTAATCGTAAGAAAGCACTACTCCTCCACTGTTCAGGCCCAGATGTGCAACGCTGGCACAAAACTCTGTCCATTGAGCCAAAGGATGACAAGGACATCTACTCTGCACTTCTCCGCGCTATGACTGAGGTCTTCTCTCCAACAGAGTCTGTTATCTATGAAAGATTCTGCTTGACCGAGACGAGGCAAGCAGTTGGGGAACCCATCGACGACTATCTCACACGCCTCCGGGGAAAGGCTAAGTTTTGCAAATTAATGTGCTCTTCCTGCAACGCGTCCTATGAGGATGATGTGGTTCTGGGGACACTCATTAAGAACACATCGAATCCAAAGCTGCGACAGGTCACATTCGAAAGGAAAACTATTAAGCTGGATGAGGTTGTTCAGCTTGGGCGCGCACTAGAATCTGCGGAAGCTCATTCTCACGAGATGGTCGCAGACAGAGCTGCCATGATGTCCGAGTACAAAGGACCGAAAGGGTCCTGGCGTGCCAAAAAGAACGTCCCACTCAAACCTCCGGAACGTAAGCCTCCTCCTCTCGGGAAGAAAAGCTGCAAGTTTTGCGCGACTTCCCACATTCTCAAGAGGAAATTCTGTCCGGCTGTGGGCAAAGTTTGCTCAAAGTGCTCACTGATGGACCACTTTGCGGTGTGTTGCAAAACGGGTGCGAGCTACGCCATTACTTGCGACTCCTCTTTGTACCCTCATGTCTCCCCGTCCCAAAGAGCATAGTGGAAGGAAAACAGGTCCCATTCCTACTCGACCTGGGCCCTAACGTGAACATCCTTCCTAAGACTCTCTGTCCTAACTCCCTGCACGGACCTAAAGGACACATCACGACCTTTGGTGGTGGCAAGGTCAAGTCCTAAGGGTTGCCTCTATCCCCGTCTCCCTCAATGGAAAATGTAAACCCTGGATGTTTAGTGACTGACGTGAATCAACCGATTATCGGTTCGCGCACTTGCCTTGACCTCGGACTGGTCTCCCTTCAGCCCCGAGTTATCTCTGCGACTTCATGTCTGGGCAAGAGGGCGACGTCAGGTCACTGAACAAAGAATTCGAGGGAATCTTCAAGGATGATGCCTCTCACATCTCGTCACTGCCGGAAGTCTCTGTATACATAACTGAGAGCGCCACTCCCCGATATTTCAGAGCTCGGACCGTACCCCTTGCCCTGCGTGACCAAGTTATTGAGGAGCTTAACAAAATGATAAACCGGGGTACTTTAGAAAAGGTGACTTCCGCTGAATGGGCCTCACCCATCGTGACAGTGCTTAAGCCTAACGGTAAAGTCCGAGTATGTGCTGATTTCACACAGACCCTCTCTCCTTTTGTGAACAAAAAACTTTACCCTTTGCCTCACGCCGGCCTCAATGGTGCCCGATTCTTCTCCAAGCTGGACTTTCGCCATTGCTACGAGCAGTATCGCTTGGACCCTCAAGCTAAAGCTCTTCTCACCATCAACACGCCGCTAGGTCTCCTCCTTTATAATGTCTTACCCTATGGGCTAGCCGCTGCCCCTGCTATAGTCCAGGCTGCCCAAGAGAAACTCTTAGAGGGTATTTCTAACGTGAAAGTTTACATTGACGACCTCCTCATCTATTTGGACTCAATGCAGGAGCACCTAGCAACTCTGAGAAGCGTTTATGAACGCCTACAAAAGGCCTGGGCCCGCCTCAACAGCGAGAAATGCATATTTGCAGTTCCGGAACTCACATACTTGGGTTTAAAAGTCTCTAAACATGGTCGCTCCCTAGATCCGGAACTATCTCGCCCCCTTCTCGACTTCCCTACTCCAAAAACCGCTGCACAAGTGAAGTCCTTCTTTGGGCTTTTTAACTTCTATGGCCACTTTGTAAGAAATCTTTCCTCACTGGCGTCTCCTCTCTCAGAACTCACTAGGGCGAACACCGAGTTCAAGTGGTTAATGGAAGAAGAAATAGCTTCGCCTCTATCAAAAAAGCCATCGCTGAAGCCCCTTGCCTGACTCACTACGATCCTTCTCTGCCCCTTATACTCTCCACGGACGCATCTTCCTTTGGTCTTGGCGCTGTATTGTCCCAGGTGGACAACTCTAATGAACGGCCTGTAGCCTTTGCTTAACCAAAGCGGAGCAAAACTATTCTCAAATCGACAAGGAAGCTACAGCTATTATTTATGGCCTATCAAAATTTGAGCGCTATCTACTGGGTCGCTCATTTCAAATTAAGACCGACCATAAGCCGCTCCAATATATTCTCAATCCTGACAAGGAACTTCCTACTGTCGTGTCTGCAAGACTAACACGGTTTGCAATCAGACTCTCCTCGTTTGACTACAAAATCCTCCATGTAAAAGGAACTGCTCTCTCTCACGCTGACGTTTTCTCCCGTGGTCCTGCTGACGATCCTCCTACACATGAAGATCCGACAACTTCTCTGATATGCAATGTCATAGCTGCATCCTGCAGTCCTCCCTCGGAACTTATTAATGCCATGAACGAGGATCAAGAACTCCGTGAGGTGATGGAAGCTGCTCGTACGGGGAACTGGAAGCAAATCTCAAGAAGAGAATTCCTCTCCAAACGAGACAATTTCTCCATCAAGGACCATTTACTCTTCTGGGGAATCCGGCTCGTTGTTCCCTCTCCCTTACGGAAAAAGTTCCTTGATGAGCTACACCTGACACATCGAGGAATGATAAAATTAAAGTCATTGCGAGATGCAAAATCTGGTGGCCCGGGATTGACTCAGATATCATGGACCACGTCAACGTTTGCCTTACTTGTCAAACTAATGCACCCGCTCCTCCTTCTCGATTCACTCCGCACTCACCCGTTGACTTCTGGGAACGAGTGCATATCGACTACGCCCAAATAAGCAAAAAGGATGTCTTAATCTTGATGGATGCCGGATCAAAATGGATTGAGGCAGCCATCATGAAGAGCACCTCAACTCAGGCAACACTGACGCAACTTCTTACTTGGTTCACAAGGTTTGGATTCCCTCTCTGTACCATTCGGATAATGGGCCTCAATTTGCTAACGCCCAATTTGAATCCAAACTCAAGGAATGGGGAATCTCTCTCTCTCTCTCTCCCATACCAACCGCAGTCAAACGGCCAGGCTGAACGTGCCGTAAGGATTGTAAAGAAGCTGTCAAAGAAGAATCCGCAACTATCACTGGACGAGTTACTCTTCTCGTACCGAGCAACTCCCCTTGTCTCGCGGAACTTCTTCTCTCTCGCTCCCTCCGTACCCGTTTGGACGGATTCCTCCACCGCCACTCCCTCTCTAAGAAGTCCCTATCAAAGGATACTCCTGTCTGGTGCCGAAGCTTCCAACCCAAGGGCCCAAAGTGGGTTCCGGGCAAAAATCTATGGCTCTATCGCAATACCCTATGGACCGTCCAGGTCGGATCGGAAGTCTGAACGAGACACCTTAATCAACTCCGCCCTCGCAAGAGTTGATTGGGGGGTGATGTTGTGTTTATTGGTATACTACGTCATCGGGGTAGGATGCTGTTCCTCACTGCATCCGGCTCCGGTATCTGTTCTCCTCCTCTCTTTCCCCTTGTCCCTTATGTAAATATGTAATAATATAGACTTCTACTCTGACACATGTCCCCGCCTATTATTCACTCCTCTGTTCCTCCACGTGCACTGTTTGGCGACGACTTCCTGATATACATATATTAATTATATATCTATCAATATTGCAGTTACTTAAAGACATCTACAACCCATGCCAACCTCTTTTACCACACTATTGTGAAAGCAAGGTTTGTCCCAGAGTCACGGCTGAGCGCTGAATGTCATGGTATTTTTTGTGTCCTCCATTGTTGAGGGAAAGAGGGAACTAAAGAAAGAGTAAGACTTCATAGTTATAATATACTCTCCTCCATGAAATAGAGATTGCTATGACGTCACATCACTCTCCATTTCAAGATTTTAAATATGACGTCACACACACACTCTCTCTCTACCTAGTTCTTCCCTCTATATTCTCTATGACGTCCTTGGTAGTGAATGTCCAACGCACGACGACAATCCTCCTCCTCTATCTGAGCTCCCCACAAAAAGTCCATAAAACAAAGCAGGATTGACTTTTATGATCATCTTAGTACGGAAAATAAAATATTTGGTTTGATAAGATCATTAGTTTCAAAAATGGATCTTACTTTTTATGGTCAATGGACTTAGTTTGCACGATTAGATGTATAGATAATATTATAATTATAGTGTTATGTCCCTGACGTCACGTTGGACGACACTCTGACGTCATGTATACTGTGTCTCTCTCTTTCCTCTTCCTTGTACATATTCCTCCCTGTGATGGTTATTTCTTCAAAAAAACTTTATTCGTCATTCCACTTACACTCTAAAACAATACTGGCATCATTATCATTTCTCCCTCCTCTTTTCCACCCTTCCTCCTATATGGAACGGGCGCGCGAGGAGTTCGAACTCGTACTTTACACTCCCTTTTCCTGCTGTGTGTAATAAAAGAGTCTTTTAGTCATGACCTCTCACACGGGTCGTGCTTTTTTATTCGTTCCTGCCGTGCCAATCTCATTGGCGACGACTCGGGTATTAATGTACTTATTATTAGAGATGGAAAGTCGAGGGATATTTTAGGCGTGTGAAAGGAAGAATGTCTGAAGGGTGCAATTGAGTTTAAGCTCCTTGTTATCACTATTCTCTCTCCTCTCTTGAGGAATATTTATTTCATTTATGAAGCAGGCCAAGTCGGCCAGAACAGAAGGTATTTATTTTATATTTGAGTCTCTGTTTTTGCTTCCGTTCGGAAGAAAGAGAATAGTGATAACAAAAGAAGGGGAAAGCACATGGATGTGCTCAGGGGTGCCACAAGAACATACGAACATACATAACAATTAGTTTATTTACTAATTCGTTTCTATATAGAAAAATCAAGTATGAAAAAAAGTATTTTCTAAATAAGGAAGAAAAATTTCATTTTTCCTGTAGCAATGCATTTTCAGTGTCAGTAATAATTTAAAAATGCTAATGACTTTAAAGAATAATAACCAATAAAAATACATTTACTGTTAGTGTTTCAAATGCAGTATATTTTTAATGCTGTATTTTCTTTAAAAAAACAGCTTAGCGAAATAAGTTGAATGAATAGCATTATGGATGAAAAAGACTTGACGCAGTATTTTTTAAGTGATAATACAACAAATAAAAGTACTATTTAGAGTGAATTGATCCGGATTCTTGTTGGTAAGCGTTAAAAGACAAATATAAATAGTTGTGAATCTAGAGAATAATGAATTAATTACATTATTAATCGATATTTGAGCCTTAACAACCAGAGTCTTATATTTGTATTATAATTTATGATCATTATTTTTAACGAAGGATTCCAAAGAAAATTTAATTCACTAATTCCATACTTAATAGACCTTTGATGTATCTTTGTAAAGTAAAAATAACCTTTTGTCATATTTTTTTTTTGACAAAGGCATGCCTAATTTTATGGTAATTATATCAAATATATAAAAACACAATGTAAAATATTTCATAGAGTTGTATCCAATTAAACTTCTTACCAATAGAGATAAAAGAGGAAAAACTATGTATTTAAAAGTATAGAACATAATTCAATTATCTAACTAAACATTCAAATTTTGCCAATTATGTGTCTGTTATGTATTTGCAATATTAGCATCATACGTCATGTGTTGTAGTGTTATTTCCTTTTTACTTATTTTCATTTTCCTTTTCCACCCCCTGTTCTCTTCTAACCTCTTTGAATAAAAACATGTTTATATAGTTCTAGTCGTGTTATCTGAGAATATATCTCATCCTTGGGCAGGCCGGTTTTTGCTATGGCAATGTTGAGCGACTGCCCAGGGGCATTTTATTTTGGGCGCCCCTCCAAAAAAAGATCGCGAGTTTTCTATTCTAAAACCGCTACTTTCAAGTCAAGTTCGTGGACTGGTCGCTGGGGGCTCCTACCATCACGTCAACTTGCTGCAGTCATGAATACAGGTTGTTTGTGTGTCAGAAGAAAAGAATGAGAGCATTTCCACTCACTGCGGATCACGTATCAATATCTATTTCAGCCGGGACGCCGCACCGGAGCTCAGTGCAGCTCGAGCGGCAGCGAGATGTGGATGCAGCTTGTAATCAATGTTATTATAACACTGAGAGGGGGGGGGGGGGGCGCCAATGGAGTGTTCGCCCAGGGCGTAAAAGTCGCCAGGACCGCCTCTGTCCTTGGGTTTCTGGAATCATAGGCGGGTTGGCGACGAGTCTGGATATCCACCCACATAATATCTGTATTTTTTTTTCAGGTATATACTTTGCCTCAAGTCACAACCTTGTTGTGTACAAAAAAAATCTTTAGAAAATTGCTTGGAACATATACTTAAAGCAAGGAATACTAGAAGCTAACTGGAAGTATGACGTCATAAACGAGCACTCCCTTCTGCTCAAGTAAGGGCCTCATTATTAGTTCAGTTGTAATATTTATTTCAAAAAACGTGGTTGTGTAGTGTTATTTTAAGTTCTTTAATTCTGTGTTTCAAAGTGGTTTACAAGTTATCTGCTTCTGTTGTAAACAAGGATATAATAATATGCCAAAGAGGGCTACTCTTTCTCGAACGATCTCTTTGGAAGCTCAAGAGTCACTTTGATATCCACAGCTTCCGCCTTAATCATCTGTCAGCCATTAATGCGGCCCTCTTGAACAATACCACCTCTGTCTTTATGCCCACGGAGGCGGAAAGAGTCGCTGCTATCAGTTGCCCGCCGCGGTCCAGGGCGGAGTCACTGTAGTCCTATCCCTCCTGGTATCCCTCATATATGATAAATTCACAAAGCTCGACGGTCTGGAATCCCTGCAGATCATCTCATCGGGAACGACTATGGCCGGCAGTGGAAAATATACGAAAAGTTATGTCTCCTCACGCCCAAAATCACACTCCTCTACGTGACTCCCGAGAAGGTATCTGCCTCTCAGAAGCTCAATACAGTCTTTTGAAGCCTTTATTCGCGGAATCCCTCAAGCGATTCGTTATTGATGAGGCCAACTGTATGTCTCAGTGGGGACACGACTTTCACCCGGACTACTAGCTTCTCCATAAGCTCCAAAGGGATTTCCCCCAAGTCCCTTTTATTGCACTAACGGCAACCGCGACGCCCCGCGTCCGAACGCACATTCTACATCATCTAAAAATGAAGTCTCCAAAAGGATTTCTCTCCTCCTTCAACAGACAGAATTTGGCCTATGAGGTCCAACCAGAGAATCCATCCAAAACTGCTATGCTGCCCTTCTGTGGACTGCTACCGCGAAATGGCTATTAAGCTGCCTTGCTCCAAGGGTGAAATAATGGACATTGTTCATATGAAGGAGCTTTGATACAAGAGCTACGAGGAGGAACTTATCCCAATTTGCCAGAGCTTTTTGGACCAACGGTTGAGTTATTTGGAGGATAAGTAATACGCTGCATTTCTAAATAGCAAAGAAGACTCTGGATTTTTCCGTATTTTAGCTCGAGCATCGAGTCTATTGGTGGATGGATGTTCAAGTCAAAGTAAGAGTTTCTAACTATTCATCAAAAATAAAAGTACCATTTTTTATCTTAAAGCAATTTAAAATATGAATGATTTAAAAGATATATATAATATTAATCATAACTATTTCCTTTTATGATATAGATTTTTACTTTATCACAATATCAAGCCAATAAGTAAAAAGTATTAATCTAAACATTAAATATATTGAGTCTATTGTTGTCCAATTTTATAGTATCGTAGCTATACGTAGCTTTTATTTTGTTTTTGACTTTGTTTTTTTGTAATGAAATGCATATTGCATCATCTGTTTTTAATTAAATGATGTTAAGGTAGTGATAAACAGGATAGAGTTACGCTATGACGTTAAATTTAATATCACCTATATGTTTATAATTATTCTTCATATTGTAATAGGGCGGAAGAGGCAAATACTATCGGGTTCGCGTTGGCGGAATGTTATCTTTCCGTGGATGATAAAAGTCTGGCTCGACCTCAAGCCGAACCGGAGCCGCCCTAAAACGCAACGCCAGCCCCGCTGTAACCTCCTCAAGATCCTCCGATTTGAAACTCATGGCACCTCCAAAACTAGAAGTTTAATGAGGCAGTGTCGTTTCAGAGAAACAAAGATCGTCAGATATAAATTTAATTTGAAAAGAAAAAAATTTTAATTACAGTCTATTTCACAATGAAAACATATAATCTTGAATTACTTGTTTGTAACTGTTAAACTATGGATCGTTTGTAAATAATATTATATTACTATTGTGGAAACTATTGTTAATAAATAAAAGTATTAGAATATAATCACACTCGTTATTCATTTTTTTTAAAATAATAGCTACTGGTTTGATCGTTGAATTATGAACTATTGAAGTGAAAAGGACTCATTTAACTAAAAATACATATAAAACTTTTAATTTATTGCTATGTTAATCAACGTACCATGGCCTTAACTTGGAAGCTACAATTTTCCCTTCCTTTCCAGTTAGTTTCTAGTAGTCCTTGACTTAAAGTAAACTTACCTGGGACAAAATTTTTTTTTTTTTTTTTTTTTTTTTTCAGTTCTTAAAATTCCAAAGTAATTGCGTTAAAAAACATAAATAGACATTGTAATCTAAAATTAATACTTTGGAGAAGAACGACAACAATTAAAACATAGAATAAAAATTAATCAAACATAAAATGGCACAATACATAATTTAAAAAACGCTTCTCCAATATTTTAAATAATAAATCACTTTGAATATTTCAAAATCCGACGTAAAATCTTTAAATGAAGTAGGGAGCTTGATGGGAAGTATCGTACCTCCTCTGAAGCAAACGTCCACGAGTCGTTTCGAAGAGACGGAATTTTCAGGGAAAAAGCAGTGTATCTGGCTGCAGCTGATAGCAAAATTGCTCGTAGGTCTGTTGGTTTCACATACTCTCGCTTCGTTAAAGAGCTGGCAATCCGTGCTTTGGCGTTTAACAAAGCAAAGTCCACGGCCTTAGAGTTGTCGGAACGACGTCCTTTTCTTTTTTGAAGCCCAAACAGCACAACTGCCTTTATAATTCCCTCCCCACAACTATCCAGACCTCTGACGTTTAAGGAAACGAATTTCTTCAATATAGAGACAGCCTGACAATCCACGAAGGCATGTAAGGTGTCACTATAAAGTCTCCCACAATCCTTGCAATGCTCCGAAAAGATTATGCAATTAGAAGAAATTTGTAGTTGGCTTGTGAATGTCCTCCCGTCGTGGATTCCAACTAAGGACTGATTTATTCTCTGCCTCCATGTTTCAGGAAGCTTTAATAAACTGAGAAAGAAATCAGTCAACCCCTTAGTTTCGTGGCTCAAATTGGGAAATGCCATTTTGAGGTGCCACGGCCGTGGCATTAAATGAACCGCAGCGGCCTTTCTTAGAGGGAATTTAAACCTTCCATCATCAAATGGATATAATAAGAGACTGGAGTGTATGGATAAAACATTGTTGTTTAGAGCTTTTTCTTCCAAAGCTGCGGAATCTCCCAAATTTTTGAAGAAATAGGGTCTCGAGTGATTTTTCCGAATGATGTCCACTGTTGAATCACTGAGAAATTTGGGCTCACACTTCCAAATTATTCTCTGAGCTGCCGCCCAACTTGAGGAAATACGTTGCGTGGAGTCGTTTGTGAGATCAGTTCCGAACATTAATCTCATACATAGACTATTGTACGTGACAGTCCTCCTCCATTCCTGGTCGGGTTTCCTCAGAATATCTATAAAAATCTTTATATATATTTTGGGAACTATACGAGATAGAAGAGCCAATCCTCCCCCAATTAACTTCTTAGGTCTCCTAATAGCGGGAAGGTAGTTTTTGTGAAAAAGTTTCGACAACCAGACTTCTTCTTCATTCATGGCTCTTTCAGCAATCTCGGGAGATGCAGTGGCCTTATATAGAACTAGAGGAATTATGTGGAGATTATATAAGTCTATTCTTTTTTGGAGGCCATAATTCCTCCACAAAGAAACCCGACTACCAATCGTCGAAGACATAATGTCCCAGTTGCTCCTATGTAGCCCCTCAGGCCCCCAGTGAAGACCAAGTATAGAAACTTTATTTTTGACGGAGCAATGGCCTACGCAAAGTCCTTCTTTGTAACCCCACTCCCCTATCGGTAAAATAAAAGTCTTGGATCGATTTAATTCCAAACCCGACCTCTCCTTGAATTTTTCGAAAGAAGACAAAAGGATTTCGATTCTCTTTTTTAGCTGCGCTTCTGAATTTGCTTCTAATGTCAATGTAATGTCGTCTGCGTAGAGATCGATCAGATGTCGGTAACCAGGAAATTGAACACCGAATCCACTGTATTTACGTGACAGTTGAGTCACAAGCTCTTCCACAGCAGCGATGAATAAAAGAGGGGCTGAAGGGCAACCCTGTCTACAGCTTCTTTCAAGCATTATAGACTTACTTTCCAGACCACCCAATGTGATTATCGAGGATCCATTAAAAAGAAGAGCACGAACTGGGTTAAAAAAACGGCGAGGGAGGAGTTTTTTAACAGCCCTTAAAATTTGACAATGTAAAATAGAGTCGAATGCTTTTTTAAAATCTATCCCAATCACCGCCCCAAACTTTTTTCTTTCTTTCACAGATTCAATGGCTGTATGAATATTACGTGATACATCAGATATTTTTCTATTTTTTAAAATCCTTTTTGAGGGATACCAATCTTCTTGTTGAGTATTGGCTCCATTTCCTGAGACAAAACTCCAGACAAAATTCGATACGACTGGTTGAGAACAGTGATCGGTCTCCAATGGTTGAAATTCATCCCATTCCCTTTTTTTGGAATGAGGACAATTCTTCCCTTTGTGAAAGACTTAGGAAGCTTGCCTCTGATTTCCATTGACTCTCCTATTCGAACCAGAAAGGGGGCTACTTCATTAGGAAGATGCGAGAAGACTTCTCCAATGATTCCGTCCACCCCCGACGCCTTCCGTACGTTTAACTTTTTTTCTATGTAAGATGTAACTTTCTCAGTTGTGAAGATTTCTGATCGGGCTACAAATTTCTTCTTGGGAACTTAGTCCTATCATGGCGAAATATATCCTGGAATTTTGTGTAAAAGAAGTCTAATACGTCTTGGGATTTCGTTATCTTTTTACCATCATGTATTATTGCCTTGATGGCGGACGCAGAGTGTTCAGTTTTTTTTTTTTCGGAGAGTTGAAAGTCGTCTGTGAGGGCTTACTTCTGTAGATAACTTGTCACTCATTCAGTCTCCACAACTTCTGCAAGTCTAGAAAGTGTTGACCAGTTCCGAAGTGAACGTTTTAATGAACATATTATTTTCTTCAAGCAGATGATTAAGTTTACTTTATTATTTTTCATTATTTCTCTTTGGTCATGCAAAAACTTCAACGTGGTGTGCCGAACCACTCTTGAAAAAACTGTTAATGTTTGTTCTGATGAAGAGAAGGGCTGAATGCTTGTGTTAGCTTTTGACGAAGTTTTGTCACAAATATTGTCTCCTTTAAAATCCACTTTGGCACTTTAAAAGCATGTGTTGTTTGTCTAAAATTCAGTTCTATTTCTAAAGAATGATGATCCGAGAAGGGTTCTGGTCTATAAATGCTTTTCTTATTTGTTGATAAAGGTTGGCGATACCAGGGCCAAGTCGATTCGAGAGGCTGAAGAACCTTTTCTCCACGATACTTGTTGATTTGGGCTAAGTTTTTTCGTGGTGTCTAAAAGATTAAATTGTGAGATTAAAATTTTTAAAATTTGTAAGTTGGGATAATTAAAAGGTTTCTTATATAAATCGACGTTGAGATCTCCTATGATAATCGTGGGAAGATGCCTTAAAAGTTTGGAGTCAATAATTGTTTGGTAAATGCAGTACACTTATCATTGGGGCCGTATGCATTAATGAGACAGAATCTCACATTGTTCGTCGATATGAAAAGTTTATGCCAATCACTGTCTCAGAAAATTCCTCAACACACTCAACCACTTTGATCTTGACAAAAATTATTATAATTCGTACGTATAATTTTTATTATTCATCAATCAATAGAGTTGATAAGTTAACCAGTGTTATTCTCGGAAAAGGAGTATACTGTTTATAATATTTCCTGACTATCTAAGACTGTTATTAATTCAAAGCGTTGAGCACATATAGAAAAATATAAACACTTGTTAGCACAAGTTTATACATTAATGTAAGACCTTATCCTTTATCGAATTATCCCGTTAATAATAATAAAATATAAATATGTATATACGGATCGAAAAATGCAAAAAATAATAATAATTTACAAAACTATATGAATGTGCCTTTCAAATTCTGGGACGTTTTGAAGGGTAATATTGATTGAGTGTGATTGTGTTTAATGTTTGAAATACTTAACTTTACCCCTTGCTTTAAGCAAATTGTCTGTTGCTTTAAATGAAGTAAAGTGAGTTATGTGAATAGGATTCAAGCAAATCTATTTTAACTAATATGTTATAAGAGGCTTAAATTTACACAAAGAGAAATGCATGAAAGGATTGCATTAGGTGAAAGTTTAAACAGTCATTTGAAGAAAGAAGCAAAAATATGACAAATGCAATGTCAATTTCCTTAAAAAAAATAAGAATAAATAATTTAAAGGAAATATAAAAATAATGCCTATGGCGAATATTACAACCATGTATTTTAGAACTGCATCCGTATGAATATAAAATATGAATTTTAGCTTTTCAATGAGATGGACCAAAGTTAACCTTCCCCTCTCAGAAGTCGAACCTGCGCCACCAACATTGAGAGTTGAACACGCTTTAACGCATTGAGCTATCGCACTCCCTTATGAAATTATAACAATACCAAAAACATAAAAAATCATGATCTCGACGGCAGCGCGATACCAGGCTTTTACCTTGAAGATCCCCACAATCAATATCATTTCGTGGAATATGTGGGAGATCTGATAAGATTTTATTCGTCTTGCTCCGCCGGGCATCTCCAATTTCTGCAACGGATTAGAGGCAGTACATAAAATTTGCTAAAAGACAAACAAAATAATATATTAATCTTTATTATTTTTTATTATTTGTGACATTATTTATTATATCTGTATGTTTGATTACAATATTGTTTCCTAAATTTTAATAATAATAGTTTTGTATAAAGTGCTGATTTAGATTAGAGATTTAATTTTAAGCTAAAATGTTTATTTATATATACTTTATATGTAATATCTCTATATGAATAAAGTTTATTAAAAAATCATTAAAATGTATACGGTTTCTGGTGAATAAGTTGTGTCGAAATGGAAATTTAAGATGACTACGTGGTGTACTAACGTGCGGTGAGGGCGGCACGGGCGGGTAGGCAGCAAGGCCTGTAATCCATTGTAAGTACTTAAATGTATAGCAGGTAGATCTCAGAATAAACCTTAAAAAAGCCTACTACGTTGCCAGTTTCAAACTAGAGTTATGTATGTTGGCGAATTATAGCGCTTGCACAATTATTACTGCTTATCAATTTCAGAGACAAAATTCACTATTTACAGCGCTTTATGAACTACAATGATCTGAGTGTGACTTAAATCCAAAGAAACTTTTAGAGAGGCTGCTATAAGATGTCCCTTTTAGAAAAATTGATGGAAATGATCGCAGCTATTGGAACAATTTAAATTTGTCTGCTCCTAAGAAATTGGGTATTACTAATATTAGGGTTGGGCAAATCAACAAAAGTCTTTAAAGCCCAGTGGTTTCTATGGCCAAATTTTGTGTAGAATCCAAATCTGGCAAAAAAATTGATCTCAGTTGATGTCTTACGTCGCTAACACTCAAAAATTCAAAATGGTCGCCAAAATGACTTAATTTTGACCTATGTAAATAAATGAAATAGTACTTCCAGTATGTATTTATATAGGTTTTCTTGTTCAAGGAATTAAAAAATAACACTATTAAGTCAATAAATCATTTTTATTAAGAGATTCACAGAATATTTATTAATTTTTCTATACAAATTGGAGGTACAAATAGGATTTCAAAATATTAACATGAACCACCATAACAATAGTTCAGTATCACATATTTATATAACACTATTCCCTCACACTTAGACATTGTTTGAGCAGTGTGTTTACATCTATAATCAGATTTGACTCTGGCTTGATATAATTCTTAATTGATTGTTTTAGTTCAGCACATGAAAACTTTTCCAATTTAAATCTCCCGTCCACTTTGATTATTCTCATTTGACGAATATCTGGTGCCAGTGTAGCTCTTAAGTAGCCTATCTCTGACAGCAATTGTTTTTCTGTCAGCCTTTCAATCAAGTCAAAAGATTATCTTGTAACTGGGCCTTGGTGTCCCTTACACATATCAAGTAACTTCATTGTCCTTTCCGCTTTTTTTCTTTTGAGCTGCTCTTTCTTTATTAGCGCTAATTTTTGAAGATTTTGACGGCGTGCAAATAGTTGGATTCAACGGTTCTAACATCGATTACATTTGTTGATGTTCTTGCCCATTTCCATCGTTTCTGATTTAAATCGTCACTCAGCTTTGAGAAGGATGGATCTGTTAATAACCTGTTTGTGGCACAACATTTTTGCAAGAATGAGTGTAGACAGATGTAGATCCTCCACTTGCTGCAATACGGGCATCCAATTTAGTGAACTGTAGTTTGGTTTCACCAATATCAACAGACCCTTTCTCATAACTGGTTTGCCAAAAAAAACATTTCAGTCAACTTTAGCACTATTGTATGATCATATCATCAAGTACTGCGCTATAAAGTCTACTTCGTCCATCATCTGCACGTACAAGATATCTGCTTCAGGTTTGGTAACTTGTTAAAAGAATAGTCATATTCCGACCCAGTTTCTTCTGCATTACCTTGTCCATATATCCAAGAAGATCCTTCAGAGGAAAAATGAAATATCCACCGAGGTTTGCATATATTTTAGCACAGCAAAGAAACCGGTCATTTTGTATGTAGTAAAAAAAAAATTTCACTTAATTAAGTTATTTTGGCGGCCATTTTGAACTTTTGAGTGTTCGCGACGTCAAACGTCATCGTATGTCATTTTTTTGTCAGATTTGGAATCTGCATACAATTTGGCCATAGAAACCACAAGGCTTCATTCATTTTCACAAAAAGGCCAAATTTGCCCATCCCTGCTAATATTATAACAAATTCGAAAATATATGTCGTTAACAAACAAACAAGTCTCCACTCATATTCTAATGCGAGTACACATCGGGAAACACATTAAACGAGCATCGAAAGTCCTAATATAGTTGAAAGCTAATCCGACATTAATCAAATATTTTCAAATGCAAAGGTTTTTTGCAATTGACACAATTTCACTAAATAAAAAAGACAGTTATTTAGTTCGAGTCCTGGATCCTGAAAACGAAGCATCTCGATGAAATTATATGTTTGGCAGTAATCAACAGAGAAAAAAGAATGATGTCATCGTATTATTATTGGCTTCATATTAAAATCAAAACTATGGATATTGCCATTGGGATATACTGTTCTGACTTGGTTTCGAGTTAAATATCTCCTAGGGACTACATTTGTGTGGCAACATTGCTTCGGAAAAACTTATTTTTTAAAATTGGTATTTATTTATATTTTCGGGGTTAGAAGTTAAGTCTTCTGTCGTCAACGGACCTTTGACTGCATGATTAAAATGATTAAGCTTATTTAAGAAGAGATCTAATGTTATTTTCAAACAAAAATTGGAGTGTCTAGAAGAAAAACTTTTAGAAAGTTACGGAAAACTATTTCGATAAATCAAAAATTGTCTGCCAAAGCTTCAGGTCTCGTCTCCAAGAAGTAATCTACTTTGGCAGAATCATATCTCGAATTAATATTTAAATAATTACTCAGTAACTAAGTATTAAATTGGGTATAGTAATAAAAGATATGAATATACATAATATATTTATATATTATAATTCCCGCAGACTTAAGCGAAACCCAGTATTATTACAATGCCTGCAGATGTATTGGGAAGTTGCATTTGTCCTTCTGTTATTGTTCACAGATTCAAATCCCAGAAAGACCTCCAACACTTTTTTACAAAATATTTTACCCAAAGTATTTAAACGAGTTTTTTAATTAAATTAATTCTAAGCCACAGATTGAGTGGAGGAACGAATATCAAATTCCGGTATCTTCAAGTCACTTATGTCCGGGACTGACTTATCAGATGACTCACTTGCTAGATACTCCAAGGATTGGGCAGCACTACAGATAGTTTTATGGATCAGACCATAGATGTTTGACTCTAGAACCACAGTTGTCATTATTCGTCAAAAATACGATCGAATACCGTTTTTTATCAGACTTCATCAGGAGGGTGTCGATATCTTCGAGCACGACCCCAGCAGGTCCATCAGGGATGTCGCCAAGGAGCTGGACGTTTCTTAAGTAACTTTATTGGCCTGTGTGAATGAGGATTTGCGTTGTCACAGCTACAAACTCAAGGTTGACCAGCTGCTGACGCAGAAGAACAAGAGCATGCGGCCCCCTAGCTCCCCCGATTTGAATCCTATGGAATATTTTTTCTGGGCTACCTTGAGCGACACACCAACCGACTGGCTCACAACACTAAGGCCGCCCTGATCAACTCCATAATGAAGCAGGCCAGGAACACATATAGCACAACGACCTTACGAGAACCCATATTTCATATACATACATATTAGATGCTCTTTTTTATTAATCATATCGAGTAGAATTGTAAAAGCTAAGAGTCGTATGAGTCATAGGTCTCATAAACCTCAACCTTACCGATCTTCATATTCCTATAACAAGTAGTGTAGATTAGTTTAACTCGGCCATTGAGAACTTATATATATTTTGTAGCTTTTAATATAACACAGACAGATACCTTTTTTTCCTTTAGACATGATTTCGTCATATCCAAAATGGACACCCTCTCCCCTTCAAAAAAAGTCCAAATGTACAATTCAAAATCATTGAACCATATATATATATTTTTATGCCTATTTTAAAGCTCTCCAAGCCGTATTGGGCGTACATATATTAATCTGAAGCATATGACATTTAAAATGCCTTTGAATAAGCGTTATTTACTTCGACAGCCAACAAAGTTTATATATATATTCCCCCTTTATTCTTTAAACTAATGTTAGTCCCCTGCCAAAAACAGAGTAATGTTTATTATTTTTATTATTATTAATATTATTATATGTAAGCAAACAACAAATTCTGCGCTTTTTTATGAAAGCTTAAGAGTATAAAGTTGTTGTTGTTGTTGCTATTTTGAGAGGGAGAAGAAGAAAAAACTTTCCTTAATAAAACATTAATGCTTCTGGATGACCATTATTATGGCTCTGATTTCTTGTTCTTTTTCTAACTCTAGTCCTTCCAATCTTTTTCTTCCTATAAGTATGTTGTATTAGTAGTAGTAGTATAGACAGCAAATATACGCATTCTCTTATATATATACTTGCTTTTTTATGTCTTGGTGAGGTGCCCATCTTTGGAGTCTCCCTCTCTTTATTTTTATTTCTTTCATCTATAAGATTCCTCAGAACTACTTATAAAGAATATAAAAGAAAAGGAATTATTATAAACTTATATTGGAGGGGGGGGGGGGGGGTATTGCTAAATAATTTATTGGTATTATTAGTAGTAGTCTTGGAGTGCCTTTTAGTTTATTAAGTAAAACCTCTGTTGAGGGTCAATGGATTCACCTTAATTTTAACTACAAGATATCTTCATTTGCCGTGACTGACATCCTTAAAACCACCGGCAAACTGGGAAAAATAGCATTATATATATTTTTTATTTGCCAAGACTGACATCATTAAAAACCCCGGCAAACTGGGAAAACAACATTATTTATATATTAGATGACGTCATTAAAATATAAAAAATGACTGGAATTTCACTTTCCTGAAACACACAAAATATATACGTACATTTTATACCATGAAAATACATATTTTTGAGGAATATCTCAGAGCATTCTGCGCATCTGGAGCCTGAAGAAATGAAGCTGAACTACTACTATCAATTAAACTAGCTGTATATAATTAAAATTAAATCCTTAAGAACTAAAAATAATCAATAAATTCTTCGAAATCGTAACAATGGTTACCTGTTTGGCTGCTTCCAGAGGTACAATAAGTAAATAACATGGCTAAAGGAATGTGTGCACTAGCGTATGGGCTAAGATCGTTGTTTCGATTCTGCATTCTGACTTGACCTCAATTCATACTCTGAGATCCTACCCTTAAAGCAACCAACAAATAAATTCTTAAAATTAAAATTCAAGGATTAATCTCAAGGGCAGAAACTATAGGAGCTGTATACTGTGAGGATACCTCCTATACGATGACGTCAATAACTAACGTCCTTCGCCATTGACGTCACGGGAGCCCCATGTGATGACCCCGACCTGATCTCTCTCTCTCTCTTCTTAAGTATTGAAATAAAGTATTCTTATCTATATAATGTGCTATGAGTTATTCGGCATCCGTGAAAACCCCACATTACGTATTACTCTACAGAGCTGTTGAAGTTTCTCGCTTCGAGACACAAAAGGCCAAAACCCAGCATCAACCTCACTTTTTCAAAACTTACATAATTGAATAAAGCTTCACTAGATACCGTGAGGCATGAAATTTCACTTGAAGGGCAAATTTTGTGCAACGACGTTTTCACCCAATTTGAAAAGTAATTCTTTAACGTTCGTGACGTTTTAGTTCTCAAAATGAAAAAAACCAAATATGTATACATAATATTTTTAAATCTATAAACCCATAAATCCAAATGATTTCAATTAACCTTAAATTTAACAAAAGATATGCCTTAGGACTCAATAGGGCATTTTTAAGCCTTAAGGCTGTCTTGCTGAATTCGAGGGGCTGGATCTTATAAGCATGGTATAAGTGTATCTCACTAACAGCATGGAAAGAAGGATCCTTATTTCTAGGGCACAACTTCTTGCTTCTGCGTAAAATATTATAAATATAAAATGTAGCTTTAAGCTCTCTGTTATAGAAAGTTTTTGTTCAATATTCAATATATATAGTAGCTAATAGTATTTTCTTTCGAAGAGATTGTTTAAAATGCGTTTGAAATCCAAAGTATATTAGCTTGCTCATGTCCCCACTTCGGGCAACATTGTGGACGAGGGTATAATATATTTTTTCTAATCATTTCCAACTGTCCGGTCTTGACAACTTAAGAGAGTTCGTTTCATTAAACTTCATGTTGAGTCACAATTGTTCCAGATATAGTTTTTTGGGCTGAATTCAACAAATAGTCATCCCAAAACCGCAGGACTTCGTCCAGCCTCTTCTTATTTGTTGAGGTTGTATTTCGCATAGGCTAACTAATCACGGCATCATATTCGTTTTGACTAAAGCGTTAAAGTAAAGTAGCACATTCATCACATAAAATTCTTCATTTTTTTCCCAAAAGGAATTGGCCAAAATATTAGTTCTTCTTTAGTCCATAGGGGCGCTTTGATGCTAGAGCTCTTTGAAATAATAACTAAGTCCTTTTATTATTTATATGTGGAGATGTTTTTTATCTTGAAAAAAGTAATTTTAAGTGTCTTAAACCGGTTTTAAATAGGATATTGACGTAATTCATGGACTAGCGACATCTTACGTACAAGAAAATAACCAACATTTTGGCCAATTTTTTGTTTTACTTTTTCCTTGCATGCGCTACTTTACTTTAACGCTTTAGTTTTGACATATGCTGCTGTATGATACACAATCTTGTCTATAAATATCCCTTATTTGTGATTTAGTCTGACTTTATTCATGCTGAACCAACAGATTTCATAATTAATAAAATAATCAATTCGATATACAAAGAGTGTAAAAGCCCCTTAGCTCGAGACGCCATGAGTGGCAGGGATATTTAGCAATCTATGTTATTTTGGATATATTACTTGCATTCTTAATTCAAAAATATAGATCAAAAATATAATGTATGTGTAGTTTTTTAAGTTTTTTGATATAGGTAAAAGATATGTTAGAGTATATTTTTGTAATAAATATTAATAAAACAGATTCTTAAGGAATATGGTGGTTTTTTTATTATATCTAGAGTTCTTTTGGAAAGTTTGCCAGTTTAAATGGATTCAAAGACTTTTTGAAGGTGGATCTGTGTGGTCAGAAGTTCTGGAACATTTGTATAGCGAAGAAGTGGGTCATACTTTGGGAGATGAGGAAGGCAATGGACCTCTTAAATACTGGCAGAACTAGCAGTAAAAATAGCTTATTTTGGAGTGGAAATAAGGAGGTATATAACGATTTGCAAATGAATTGTTGAGGAGGATGAAGTGGCAGGAACCCGTCAAGGGAACCACAGACTAGACTTTTAACTAAAATTTCAATAAAATGGAAAAATTGGTGCATCGGGAATATTTTCGGGAGTGAAAAATACTTTACCAACAATGAACTCATTGAAAGAGAAAGAATTTAAAGAAAAGTTGATTTTAAAAACCGATTTTTTTATATATATTTCATTTAATCTTTTTCTAGCAAAAATCTTTGAAACATAATAGTTGAGAGGAGTGTGGAAAGCATTTTATTAGTGAAATTACGAGAGGAAGGAAGAGTACGGCCTAGAGACACCTGTGAAGTAGATTCTGAAGGTATATAATCTAGTTACACTCTATATTGGTTTAAGTACAAGTAGTTTACCAACATCCTTGGGAAGCATCTACGGAAGGATGAAAGACACTGCTTTTTCTCTAGGAGCTACATAGAAAAGCCAAAGCATTTATTTCATAGTGCACACAGGTTACCAAATTTTAGACTATTTGAGATCAGTTTTTAACAAATTTTTGAATTTACAACTTTTTGGATAAAATTTTTACTTCCTCGTTGGAATTATATTACTACCAAAAACACAATTTTAGATTTATAATAAATCCCAATAAGTTTTCTACGATTGTAGACAATATGGTACAAAATGTCTCTCTTTTTTTGTACCTATATGGTTCGAAAGAATTGCATCCCACGGGATATAAATAAGCATTATGGCTTTAAAATTAGTCTTTCAAAACTAGGATCTTTAAACAATGAGTTGTACAATTTCAATATTTTGTTAATATATTCCCTATATGATCCCATATGATTATCTCCTTTAATCTTTGTTTTGTTTGTTGTTTTAACAAAATGAGTAAAGATATGTCGTTTCGGCGTAAAAAAAAGAATAATAATAAAACAAAATATCAAAATACTTGTACACTACCATACAGTGGATGAATGAATTTTGGTACATTTATTTTTTATTTCACAGTTAATTTGTACATAATGTACATCAATAAATAAAAGTGTTCAACTCTCAATGCTGGAGGCGCAGGTACGAGTCAATTTTGATTAACCTTATTGATAAGATCCAAGGTTTAATAGACTAATTTATCCGCTGGAATGTTTATTTATATTCACAGTGATGCAATTGGTATTGATATTTTTCAGGACACTTTTTATTTGATCCTCCTTTCAACAAATTACAAACAACGATTATTTAAAAAAAGATTACCAAATGGGGATGGGGTCTCAAAGTAATGTAGACGTAACTTTGAGTGGGCAAATTGAATGTGATGTTTTTTATGCCACTGTATGAACAACAATTTCTTCGATGACATTTTTATTAATAAACTATATAGTTAAACTGATGTCATATTAATATTTTTCCAGATGTAGGATACACAATGTTATCATTACAAGGGTGAATTTATTACATGGTTTCATGCATTTAAAAAAATGCAGAAGCCATTATTAAAATTTATTGTACCCAGGAACGCAGATATTTTTTGACCTTTATTATGAGAGGATCTGCTTAAAATATTTATATTCTTCCATTTCAATATAATAACTCATTTGGCCTCATTTTTTCTTTCAGTGAAGCATCACATTTTAAGGGGAAGGCCGAAAGAGAAAAGCCTTTAATAATTATTATTGCACTTTCCCTTGATGATACTACATAATGGTTTTACGGAAGGAGTCGTTTAGAAAATATAGAAAATACATTTGTTTTTCTCCTTCATCAAATCATGCATTATATGCATGTTGTCATAGTTTGAGTTATTTATAAACAATGGATGAATCATATACATTTCAGCCAAGCTAATATGAAGCAATAAATGAGCAAATGAGGGGGCGATATGTTCTTTGTGTGAAAGCCGCAAAACTGTTGCACATCAGTTCCGAGATTGCACGGATCTCGTCCAAATTATGAAAATACTAATGAAGGTCTAAAGGATAAACTAGGCAGGATCTGAACCCAAAGGAGATCCTGTATGTTTTCTAACTAAGGACCCTAAACTGAGCCTAGCATCGAAAGTCACTGCTAAATTCCAATCTATTCTGGCGAGGGCCAGGTTCAAAAACCACAAAATTTCCACAAGGATAGCGGAGGTGGCTTTAAAAGAATATCATACCTCTGAAAACATTTTTCAAGATGCATTTACTCTATAATTTTTTATAATCATATGTTTTTAAAACCATATTTCAAAAATTTACATGTCTTTCTCCTTTTAGTCTTTGTATAATATGTAGTTTTTTTTTGTTGATTATTATGAATTTACTGTCTGATTGAATAAAAATATGTCTCCCAAAAAAAAGAAGCAATGAAAAGTGTCCTGGAAATGCAATTTTAGCAAAATATTTTAATTTTTTGAAACCACTCTTTATTGAACAGCTCAAGTAGTTTTTTGAATGCTTTTTTGTCCCATTCCTCAAATGAGCTAAATATTAAAGGGCATTACAAAACTTGCAGTTTTTGGCGGCATGTAGAAATACAAACATGTCGTATACTTCAGCTCAAAAATCATCTTTCTTGCAAATGCGTCAGTTGTTGAATACGACATGCCAAGTTCTAGAGCGGTGATCATTGATTTTCACGATCTTCAGTTGCACTCTAGGCAACGTCCCTTATATCACTACACTGCGCGTTAACAAACGACTGACATCTCAGAAGGCTGCTGCCACTATAAGTTTTCGACTGTTGGCCAATTTTGGATTCTCTAGGTCGATTATGTGGATCAAAAGATAAGCGTAATTTCCATACGACTATTTCATAGTACAACTGAACAATTTGTATACGTTGTTAAGACAGACAGGAACGGAGTGGGAAGAATTTATCCACCGGGACATTATCCTCGCCGGCCTTATACAGGCCCCAATATGCCATTGGGAGGCTGTCAACGGCCGTTATGTTTCTTGAGGCCAGCGGCCCACCGGGAATAGTCCCAGTACCCCCGCTAGCCACTCCGCCCCTTGTGACAGATATATATATAATATATGAAATGTATATAAATATTTTTTCTATTCATAAAAACACACCACTTTATTTCAAGAAAATAAATACATTTCAAGGAACGTTTATGTAATCTCCCACATTGTTACTACGAGCAAATACATTTTGCTGAAGTTGCAATCAAAAACTCATCTTTGATAGTGGGCAAAATTTATAGGTATTCGCACATAAAAGTTTTATTTTGTATCTTTATGGTGTTCTTTATGCAATGTATAATTGTGTAAGGAGAAAGGTAGATTTTATGGTTCGACCTTTTTATCAGGCATTGAATATTATTGTGGAAATAAAAATCGGTAATCAGTTGCAATGGATTCCAAATTATAGTAAAATTAGTGCATGTTATATGTAAGTCTTGCTTCAAATATATTTTTTAAATATACTTGAATACAAATTATAATATCATTTTGAAACTGCTGAGGTTTTTCCCTAACAATTAATAAACGTTATCATTTATTATGCATAAGATTGGAAGTGATATATAGGATTAATACATAAACTAAATACTATTTGATTGTAAGTATACATGAACAATGTATTGGAAAAACTATAATGATCATTCCTACGGTATCCATTTTAAATAGTTTTTTTTTGTTTCTTGATATTTTTTGTTTTAAAAAATTATTTGAATTTGATTGCATTTACTTTTTATCATTAAGCACCAAAAATTGTAACACTCATGAACTTTAGTTCCTTTTAATCCATAACATTTAGAAATTCAAAAGACATCTTAGTTACGCATGTTGACGTAAATTATGAAATTATATGCCATTTCATAACTACATATATTCTGCATGAGGATAAAATAATATAATGATTTTTTTTCTTTCACATTGAAAATAAAATAGTCTCAAATAAAAATATTGGGACAAAGAATATTTATTGAGATAAATGGTATGAATTGGATGTATAAAATAAGCTTATTGTGCATATAGATTTTTCTTCTGGCTAGAACGAGCAAGTTCGTTAAAAAATAAACTTTATATCTGGAAAAAGCCTAACTTATTCACTTCACGCATTTCGAAAGATTTAAAGATTTGCCGAAAGAGCATGTGGACAAAAATGTCACAGACTGACCCTTATTCGAAGTCTTTTAGAACAACTTCAATTTATTTTCTATTCTTGTATGGATGTAGTCTCTGGCTAAAATATTAGCTCCTTACCAATGAAAGGGATCATTTCTTGTAAAAGATGTAGAAAAAAGTGATTTTTGCAGTAGTTTGTTATTCGTCAACATGTTATCTAGTGGATTTCTGGAGGGGGAGGGGGATATTAAAGAAACTCAGTTCAGGACTAGCTAAGGACCATCTACAAATGGAACACTCTCGAACATACCCGAAACATTATTTGATATCCAAAATGTCACGGTAGAAAACAATATTAACCGGGTGTTACCTGCACGGATATTTTCACTGTAGCTTGATTAAATTATTATTTTTTTAAATGTTCATCATCAACCCGCCTTTTTTCGAGGGATGATAAAATGGGCAAGAAAAATAGAGCTGATATATCTGCAATATGTTAGGCATTAGATTTTTTGATTAAAAGAAATTAGTCATGGAGAAATAAAAATACATTTTAAAAATCAGAGGGAATAATGAGAAGAGAGTGTAGTAATAAATACTTTTACAAAAGGAACAAAAACCTTTTGAAGTTCTGGTAAGAGATGAATTTTATTATATGTCATTTTTCACTTAAGACGTAAGAATTGCAACTCCTTGTAATGCATATATTTCTTTGTTGGTGAGGAGAATGTAATTTTTTTATGAAGAACATTATATTCTTCTTATTGATAAAAACATTTGCCCTATCATTAAATATCTATCGGTTGGAAAATTAATGAGTTTGGACATTGTATATGTATCGATTGTGGGATTTTCACGGATACCGAATAACTCACAACACATTATAAGATAAGAATACTTTATATTTCAATATTTAAGAAGAGATAGAGATATCAGTCGGGGGCAGCACATGGGGCTCCCGTGACGTCATTGGTGAAGGACGTTTATCGACGCATCGTATAGGAGGTATCCTCACATCGATATCAAAATAAATATGTGTGAAAATTTGGAAAACTAAAAAAAGTACTTTGCAATAAAATACTACAAAATATGTGGTGTGTCATAAATGACCAACTACATCGTGGAAGTCGAAATAAATGACCATTGATCTAAGGTTAAAGATGGCGTAAATATGGAGTAAAAAAAAACACTAAACGTTCAGGACAATTTTATTTTTTATCCACACATCTGAGGATGTTTCCAAGACAATGAAGATATAACGAAACCTTTTTTATATCTTTGGTTAAATCTTTTGGAAACATAAATGATAAAATGCTCCACCTTCATCAAACCTTTAGGAATTGAATAGAAGAGGCTTATTAGACTTTGACACCGGTCAGTAAAGCCATATTCAAAATAAAAAACGTAATAAATCAAATAAAGTTTCAATGATCCCTAAATAATCAATCAACATTTAAAAGTTTGGGTTTTCATGCTATTCATAACAATGATAAATCTTTAATTGCTTTAAATCCTCTTATTTTGCATTAAAAAAATATATAAGCAAATTTATTAAAATGTCACAGAAAGGAACTGATAAAAAATTTTTTTGTTAAAGAACAATCAAAAGAAACTCTGAAAAAAGTATTTCGCTTTCTATGTTGCCAAGGTTTTTGATGAACAACACTCTATATCTTTCTAGCTGTCTTGTACTTGTTGAGTATTATTTTCTTTGTTTATAAAGTGTCGTAATCATTACTTCCTTTACATTTTTTGTAATCAACATATCTTAAGAGACATTTTGTATGTTGAAAGATTTAAAACTTTGTTGTGTTATGGTTTCAATAGTTTCTAGTGGTTTATATTTAAGCTGTCGCCTAAATTCAAATATACGTCTTAATAAAGGATGAAAAGAAAATAGACCTATTACTTAGATTTCCAAAAGTTTACCCTTTGCTTCTAATTTTATAACATAAAATAAATATGTTTTAAGAATTGAACAAAAATGGAAATAAATTTTATATTCAGATTTTAAAATTTCCAAAACGATTATATATTAAAAATTTGCGAATGAAATTTCATAACAACTATATATATATATATATTGACTTACTAAAGAATAATTTGAGCTTTTTGAGCCAACATAATTTGGGTTAGATATTTACGGTCCACAATTCCGGTGTTTCAAAAGCAAATGATTCCTCAGAGAAACACTTAATGCTGTTTTCATAGACAGGGACTGACTTCGGTTAAATATAATTATTGTATCTGAAAAAACTTATACCATGATTGAAATATTTAGTGAAGTTTCTATAGATGAAATTGTTTCAAATGAGTAATATCCCTAATTAAAGAAGCCTGCAATGAAGGGTACGGTACAATTCAGCGCCGCCAACTCAGCGCCGCCGATTCAGCACCGCTGATTCAGCGCCGACCGATTCAGCACCGGCCGATTCAGCGCCAGCCAATTCAGCGCCGTCCGATTCAGCACCGTCCGATTCAGCACCAGCCAATTCAGCGACGGCCGATTCAGCGCCAGCCTGAATGACTTTGATTTAAAAAAATTAAAACCTTTTTTCAAAGAAAATTATGTTTTCTGTAGCAGTACTATTGGTAAAAAACCTAGCACAAGATAATTGTCTTGCAGAAGTATTCAACAACAACAGGGTATTGGGGTTTCAAACCCACCTACATAGGTAAAAATACGAGTAAAAAACCCTCAATTCTTGGGTCCTCGGGTCCCACCAGCCACAACAATGGTGTATTTGGGTTTCAAACCCATCGCAAATTGTAAAAATACGAGTAAGGAACCCCTAAAATGCCATTTTGTGCACCTTGGGCCTTCGGTTACGCCAGCCGGAACAATGGGGTATTGGGGTTTTAAACCCTTCGCCAATTGTAAAAATACGAGTAAGGAACCCCTCATATGGCATTTTATGTACCTTGGGTCCTCGGGTCCCGCCGGCCACAACAATTGTGTATTGGGATTTCAAACCCATCGCAAATTGTAAAATACGAGTAAGGAACCCCTCAAATGCCCTTTTGTTCACCTTAAGTTATCGGGTCCCGCCAGCCGCAACAGTGTGGTATTGGGGTTTTAGTCCCACCGCCATTAGTAAAAATACGAGTAAGGAACCCCTCAAATGCCATTTTGTGCACCTTGGGCCTTCGGGTTACGCCAGCCGCAACAATGGGGTATTGGGGTTTCAAACCCTTCGCCAATTGTAAAAATACGAGTAAAGAACCCCTCAAATGCCATTTTATGCACCTTGGGTCCTCGGGTGCCGCCGGCCACAACAATTGTGTATTGGGGTTTCAAACCCATCGCAAATTGTAAAAATACGAGTAAGGAACCCCTCAAATGCCCTTTTGCGCACCTTAAGTTCTCGGGTCCCGCCAGCTGCAACAGTGTGGTATTGGGGTTTTAGTCCCACCGCCATTAGTACAACTACAAGTTAGGAACCCTTCAATTGCCATTTTGTGCAACTTGGGCCTTTGGGTTCTGCCAGCCGCAAAATGGGGTATTGGGGCTTCAAACCCTTCGCCAATTATGATCGCTCACCTCTAATAAATACTTTTTTGTGAAAAAGGTTACGTGCTTTTTTACATAATTTTATATAAATATAATTTGAGGGGTTCCTTACACGTATTTTTACAATTGGCGGAGGGTTTGAACCCCAATACCCCATTAATGCGGCTGGCGGACCCGAGGACCCAAGGTGCATAAAATGGAATTTGAGGGGTTCCTAACTTGTAGTTTTACTTATGGCGGTGGGACTAAAACCCCAATACCACACTTTTGCGGCTGGCGGGACCCGCTAACTTAAGGTGCGCAAAAGGGCATTTGGGGGGTTCATTACTCGTATTTTTACAATTTGTGATGGGTTTGAAGCCCCAATACACCATTGTTGTGGCTGGGGGACCCGAGGACCCAATAATTGAGGGTTTCTTTACTCGTATTTTTACCTACGTAGGTGGGTTTGAAACCCCAATACCCCATTGTTGTTGAATACTTCTGCAAGACAATTATCTTGTGCTAGGTTTGACCAATTGTACTGCTACAGAAAACATAATTTCCTTTGAAAAAAGGTCTTAATTTTTTAAAATCAAAGTCATTGAGGCTGGCGCTGAATCGGCCGTCGCTGAATTGGCTGGCGCTGAATCGGCGTGCTGAATGCGTCGCTGAATTGGCTGGCGCTGAATCGGCGGTGCTGAATCGGTCGGCGCTGAATCGGCGGTGCTGAATCGGCGGCGCTGAATCGGCGGCGCTGAATTGTCCCATTCCCTGCAATGAATGGGTTATTAAGTTAGAAATATAAATAATGGAACTAACACATAAGGTTATTTAGTAATAATTACTCAACACGAGGAGTTTTCGTTATTATAGTCATATATTCTTTATTAATAAAACTATCTTTCTTTCTTCAATACATATATAGATATATTTTTATATAACTTCATTGATCTAGAGTGTTCATTTTTCAAAATTTACATTTAGTTGGAAAAGATTGTTATAAAATACAAAAAAACAAAATTATTATAATTTATGAAATACTAATTGATATATATTTATACTCGTCTGATTATTTATTTTCTTAAAGTGCATGTGTGAACTACACAACATATATTTGTATGATTGTTCTTTGTATATATATATATAAACACAAACACGTATAGCTTTGTCACTCATGTCATTATTATCAGACCCTGAGCTCTTCCATGGAAGGGTTTGCGTTGCTTCCAGGCGGCGTTCGACTCCATGAGTCATTGTTTCCATTGGCTGGTCCCCCGCTGGTCTTTTTGAGACTACTTTTGAGGGGCAGGGTTTGAGTGTGTGTGCCAGCCGGGTTGATGTAGGGAGGGTTCCCTGGGTGTTGTACCGGCCCGCCCCACCCGCCGGAAAAGGTCTGATTCCGGGGAAGTGTTCTAAAGGAGGTCATTTCTGAGTCTCCGACTCCGGAAACAGGCGGGGGTGGGGACGGAATATCTGCAAACTCTGGTGGAGGTAGATGCGTTCGCACGGAGGAGCGAGGCTGAGGTTGTTTGAGAGCAGGCTTCATGATCCGGTGGGATGCGCTGTATGTCTGAATGGAGTTTCCGCTTGAGCGGCGGGATGAGCGATAGCTGCTCCCTCCAAGCGCTTCATCGGATCCCCTCTCGATGTACTGGGATATGCTGGACATGCTGGGCTTTCCGAGGAGAACGTTTGGATGTCCCGTTGTGGAAGAAGAGGATGAGGAGGAGTTGGATGAGGATTCTCCGAGAGACTTGGCACGCCGAGATCGGGAGTCGGCGTGGCGATCGCGCTGATAGTAGACGGCTGCGAAAATGAGGAGGTTCAAGACGAGGAGGGAGCAGCCGATGGCTATGGTAACGCTGAGAGCCGTGCTGTAGGAGTGAAACGTGGGGGCGTTCTTTTTTGGAGAACGTATGACGTCACATTGGAGTCCCGTGGAGCAAGTGTGGTTGCATTGGGGCGACTGGAAAGCGGGAAAGAGATTGAATAATATTTTAAATAAAGGCTTGGGAGACTTATATTAATATTTTAATTTTTATATAGTGAATATATATTATTCGATTCGGTTGGCTATAATTAAATTCTTATAAAAAACCTGCATGGCTTTGAAAAAGGTGAAACCCCTGAAAGCATTAGAAAAACGTTGTGATCATTCATTTTATTTTTTTCCTTGTAACAATTTCTGCTTTCAAATGATTATTTTAGCTTCTAAATATCAGCAATTCCTTTATCTGTCAAAATTTACTAATACTTCGAAAAAAATAATAATAATAATATTATAAGCAATCTCTATGTAGAAATCAAGAGATGTACTCGATAATATTTTAGGTGCTCAAGGATCGATGGCAGGATTGATCCTTTTATTAGAAATTATAGTTAAGGGATCCATTTACCAAAGTCTATAACCTACTAAGCTGATATCTTATACGTATATTTTTATATAAAAGACCTCAAAGTTGTTCCTTATTCACCAGCGCACATCTGTATAACATAATAATGAAGTTGTTAGGAACAAAACAAAGTTCTCATATTCACTGAGGCAATAAAGATATAACATTAACTTTTAGAGTTATGTGTAATTGTTTATCTAAATTTATTTAGATTCTTATATGTAAACCAAAATAATAGATAATACAAGATGCGCAGAACGTAATGTTTATATTCCTCCGATTAGAAAAGAAAACTGAAATTGTTATGACGTAAGAATATCGATTTGTTATTATTTATGGCATAAAAATATCTATATTCTCTTTCTTTTCTCTCATTATCTTTCTGTCTGTTTGATAGAAAGGACTACTACTTTATGGACTAGTGAAAAATATAAATAATCAAACATTTTCAGATGTTATTTAATAAATTGGCTGAGTTTGGGCCCAAAAATTGAAAATCTAATGCAAATAACATATTATTAAACCAATTTTTTTTTTTTGCTAAAAATCATGTGAATATAGTTACACAGAGTCATAAAAATCTTATTTTTTATATGAAAATATAAACGAGGCTGTAAAGCTTCATGGATATTAGTCCACCATATTATCATTTATTATTGGTATTTATTTAGATCGTGTAGGTATTAGATATACAGGCAAATCGTCTAAATAATGACGTCACATTTTTTAGATTTTTATTATTGGAAATATCACTCTTTGTTTACATGAGCTCAGCTCCCCCTCCCTGTATGTAAACAATTAAGTTCCTATTGGTTTGAATACTTGACAAGCCAAAATTCTTATAAAAAAATGATTGAAATCTAACTGATGTTTTTTATATACGGTTTAAATTGTTTTGCATTCTGTATTATGTAGATGTGATTTATTTGATTAATATCGGTATCACTGTGTTAATCTTTTTTTGAAGTTTTAATTTTAGACTGTAATGTCTTTTTATGTATATTTGAATAAACCTTTCATTGAAATAAAGGTTTGTAAAAAAATCTGAGCTGAATAAACACTTTTCGAATAAAGTGAGGTTGAGCTAGGCGGGAATAATGCAGGAGATGTATTATATCCCGATTTACCCATCTATAAGATCACAGGCTATAACATAAATAATACAGGCCAACAAAAAACGACTTTAAAATTTAGGTCGGACTAATTTTCACTAATTCTTATAGAGTTTTATTCGCTGATATTCATTTTTCAAGTTAGTAAGGAATTCAGAGCAAAAGGATTTCCAATTTTCGGCACTTTATCCATTCAAAGCCATTTTTGACATACAAGACGTGAAGTATAGAAAAAATAAATAACAATTATTTGATAGAGCTTGTATGTCAAAAATGGCTCAGAATCGAAAAAATGCTGAAAATTTGAAATCCATTTTGCTCTTAATTCCGCACTAACTTTGAAAAAGGAGTACCGTATTCAGAATCAGTGGATAAAACTCTATAAGAATTAGTGAAATTAATCCGACCTAAATTTGGCTGTTGACCAGTGTAATAGTAAGAATACATTTCTCTCACTCAAAAATACTTCTTTCCTGAATTTGGAATTATACAAGGACACATGTAACACAGGAATTTCTTCCGTTACAATTTGATAAATTGAAATATTTGAGGGGCTGTTTAACCAAAGAAAATATCTTGTGTATTACGTAATGACCCATTAAGACTTGAGGAAACCATATTTTATTCAATGGGAATATTATATAAAAATTCCTGAGTGATCACTGACCTGTACGCTAAATATGTATGCATAACGCAATAAAAGAATGAATGTCGTTTTATGTCAGCCTTTTCATTTTAATGTTTTCTACCATAAAATATATTCATTTTATTAATAACTTTATTACCTCCGCCGAAGGAGGTATTGTTTTCACTGGCGTTTGTGGTTTGTTAGTTTGTTGGTTTGTCAGCAGGATAACTCAAAAAGTACAGAACGGATTCGAATGAAATTTGTGGAGTTGTTGGAAATGCCAAAAGGAACAAGTGATTAAATTTTGGCATCTCTAAGTGCTTTTTTAATATGCAAAATGAGCAAAATACTAAATGAAATGGGGTCTCTATTCAGGGAGTAGGAAAGAACAAACGTTAAAAAAATATTCATTGACGTATTATTGTTCATATATCAGCTCAGGACTATGTTAACCCAGTGACGTAGCTTAAACTTCTTCCTCTTCCCGTCTCTGAGTGCTTTTAATATGCAAAATGAGCTAACAGAGACGAAACAATGATTAGAGATAGAAAATCGGGCGTGTGAAAGGAGAAATGTTTGAATGGGAATGTTGTGGGGATCGGCGGAGGTACACACTCTCGAGTGTATATATGCCTCTAGTTACATACCTATGGGATCTATTTGTAAATGATAAACCGATTTGCCTAGAAATATAGAGGGTCACTGCTGTTGATATAAAAAGTGAACAACTTAAAAACCATGTTTTTTCAAACTTTATTTTGTTATTTTTCCTATATTGATAAAAAGTTCAAATTTTCCTTTACAGATTTTAGTAAAATAATGACTCAAAACAAATTATATGTAATTGGATATTGACTTTTGACCGTATGAATTAAATGTTGCGGACCATTTATCAGCTGAGTAGGTAATGGACAGTAAAACATTTATCCTTTTTATGTAATTAGTGTCAACACTTTCCTTCTAGGAACTTAGACATTTACTATAAATAAGTCTGTTCTTTTTAAATGTCTCAGTATAATAACAACCTTGGATCAAGGACTTCACTCGAAGCCGGCGTGCTGGACTCAGTCAGGATCCCCTCTACGTTTTTAAGATTAGGTACGAAGGGAAGGAGCTCCGAGTAGAGTCGGTAGCCGAGGAAGTCCTCCTCAGATGATGAACGACCCGCATGTTGTGCTCAAAGTTCCGACGTCTCTCCTCAGCATCTGCTGCGGCTGCCTGAAGATCCGGGATAAGGTTGAGCCAGAGAGCCATTTTTTGTGACCTGTAGTGGTCTCTCATCCGAGGCTTTAAACCTAAGTACAGATAGAAAAATAAGAAAAATATGGACTTTTTAATAACATTGAAAGTCGACAAATACTAATTACCTAGTTGGAGATATTTCTTGTATTTCGGATCGTAACGATCCCACTTGGGAAGGTTGATTTGTTCGTCTTTGCGGGCTCCACTGTTCGCTTATTAGGATCTCTGAAAAATATAATGTGTGTATTTTTTTCATTCATTATTCAAAATAATACTATA
>CP045893.1:111093-136287 GCA_013387185.1 Caligus rogercresseyi
TTTTTTTTTTTTTTTTTTTTTTTATTCCACAGTTCTCTAAAAACATACACAAAAAAGATATAATATGTTTTTAAAATTGAGGTAAATACGTAGAAAAATACACAAATAAACATTATAGTTTAAAATTTTTACCTCAACAGAGAACGTTCTAATTAAAAATTACTGATTATGATACAAATGACATCAAATAAAAATTACTGATAAAAATATAATGCATTATATCACAGTAAAATTATATAACAAAGATGGCAACTAATTAAAATCTTTAAATCTTTTTAAAATTATTCTAATAAATTTTCGATGACTTAGTGCTACCGATGGGAAGTATTTAATTTCTTCCGACGCCCTGGTCCACGAATTGTCGAAAAGGGTAGGTATCTTGAGGTCCAAGGCAGCGTACCTTGCTGCAGCCGATAAAAGAATTGCCTTCAATTCCCAGGGATGAAGAGGTTCATTAGTTGTAATTCTCTTCGCGATGAGGGCCTTTGCGTTGAGGATTCCAAAGTTTATCGCCTTTGTAGTCGAAGAACGGCCACCACTATTTAAGCCAAAGAGTACAACAGCTTTACAGTACTTGTCGGTTGATTTTCCTTCTAATCCTCTGAGGTTCAGCTCCACAAAGCGTTTTAAAATGCTTACTGCTCTACAATCCGCAAAAGCATGTAAAATGCTATTATATAGGGTTCCGCAATCCTTGCAGGGCCTGTAAAATCTAATCAGATCCGCTGAGACCTGAAGTTGGGCCGTAAACTTCTTTCCATCAGCAATTTTTGCCAATGACCTCAGGATATTTTTCCTCCATCTTTCAGGGAGATCGAGGAGGTCTAAAAACTTTTGACAGGTTCTGTCAGCCATGTCTGAATCTGACTGAACATTCATTTTTAGATGCCATGGAGTAAGCAGTGTATGTTCCTTTGAAGACCTCAATAGTGGGAATTTGAACCGACCAACATCAAATTGGCTCCCGGGTTTGATGTCATGACGCGTGAAGATGCCATTCTTAATTGCAGATTCCTCAAGGTCATGCGGATTGCCAAGACCACTAAAGAAATATTTTCTATCAGCGTTTCTTCTTATTACGTCCAGTGTTGAATCGTCTTTGAATTTTGGGATATAGTGCCAAATTATTCTTTGGGCGGAACCCCAAACTGGAGATAGTTTTGAAGTTATTCGATTTGTCAGATCCGAGCCCATGAAAAGCCACTTAAATATCTCGCTGCAGGCCACCGTTCTTCTCCATTCTATTAGGGGCTTTTTCGTGATGTCCACTAATACTTTTATATATATTTTTGGAATAATTTTAACCAGTTGCACAAGGCCTCCGCCGATTTGCCTTTTATTCCTCTTTACCGCTGGAAGATATCTTCGGTGAAAGAGAGATCGAAGCCACTTTTCTTCCTCTTGGACAATTTTTTCCGCAAGAAAAGGAGAAGATGAAGCTCTATATATGATTGCAGGTATTACTCTGGTATTATAGAGGTCGATTCTCTTCTGGAGATTGAAGGCTCTCCAATTGGTTACTAAATGGGAGACATTAGAATTGATGTTAGACCAATTCTTTTCATCAACTCCATTCCTGCACCAAACAATTCCTAGGATCTCGACCTTCTCTTTAATTTGACATGAGCGAAGAATTAGCCCCTCTGTAGGGTTCCAAAGCCCCAGCGGAAGTATTGCTGTTTTTTCTATATTCACCGTCAGGCCTGATCTTTTCTTAAACTTGGAAAAGTAGTCTAAAATTATTTCTACCCTTCTGGCGATTTGCCGTTCTGAATTGGCCTGTAATGTGATAGTGATATCATCTGCATATAAATCTACAAGGTGACTTTGGCCTGCAATATTGATTCCGAAACCACCGAACTTTTTTAATAAGTTTGTGATAAATTCTTCAATGGCGGCAACAAACATTAGAGGAGCTGAAGGACAACCTTGTCTACAGCTTTTTTTTAAGATGATCGGCCTGCTCTCACATCCATCAATGGAAATTGTAGATGTTCCGTTGAAAAGTAGAGCTCGAATCGGATTGAAGTATTCCTTCGGAAGAAGTTTCTTGACAGCCTTGAGAATTTGATGGTGAGAAACGGAATCGAAAGCTTTGCAGAAATCAATCGCGATGATTGCCCCAAATTTTTGTTTTCATTAATAGAGTCGATTGAGGCTTGGATATTGCGTGATATATCGTGAATTTTACGACCTCTTAAAAAACCTTTTTGGTGTGGACCAATTTTTTCATTAAGAAATGCCTCCATTTTTTGAGCGAGGACTCCGGAAAGAATTCTATAAGACACATTCAAAACTGTGATTGGACGCCAGTGGCTGAAGTTTGAGCCGTCACCTTTCTTAGGAATAAGGGCAATGCGCCCATTCGTGAGAGAACTGGGCATTCTTCCTTTTTTTCCATATCAGAGCCCACTTTCACTAAAAAAGGAATAATCTGGTCAGGCAACAGAGAATATATTCCTCCCGGAATACCGTCAGGCCCACAAGCCTTATCCCTCTTAAGTTTTTTCCTTATAAAGTTTAAAATGCATCCATGGGAAAAAATATTATTAGAACGATGGCTTATATTTTTTTTGGTCTTGGAAGGAACCTTCCTTCATCACTCACGATCGATTGAAACTCAGAGCGAAAGTATTCTAATATATCTTTTTTGTCTGTAAGCGTTTTTCCTTCGTGTACTATCTTCTTGATGGTGACGGCCGAAAGTTTCCCCTCTCCTGTGATATTTTTTATTCTTTTAATAGTGTCATTCTCCCGCATCACTTTTGCCTCCATTTCTGCTTCAGCCATATCTGAGATCCGAAAGGAGTTAATTATGTCCGTCGTAAATGAACGTACAAATAAGGATTCTTTGCTGAGTGTATCGTCTATGAGCCTTTGGTGTCTCTCTTTTTCCATTTTTTTATCCGCTAAGAATTTATGAGTGGTAACTGACACAATACGATTAAATAAAGCAGTGCACTGATAGGATGAGTGACTATCATTGAAACCTTTTATTAAGTTACTTGAGAGCTTGTTCTTAAATTTGTCATCCGTAAGAACCCATTTTGGAACATTGAAGTTTGTTACACGTGGACAACACTTCATCTGAAGCTCAATTAATTTATGGTCAGAAGAGGGTTCAGGACGATAAAGAGCGCTTGTAATTCGAGAGGCAAGAGAAGGCGATGCTAGGGCAAGGTCCAAACGAGATTTTTTGTTTCCTCTAGACCAGGAGAAGGATCCAGGTGTTAATTTGTTCATAACATCCACAAGACTGAGTTGTAACCTAACTTTATCCAGAATATGTCTATTAGGATAAAGATGGTGGGGTTTATCAAAATCAACATTCAAATCTCCCAACAAAAACAGTGGAACGGATTTATCGAAGTGAGTGTTTATCATTGCTTGAAAAAAGGAAGTAGACCTCTCATTAGGGCCATACGCATTGATAATATAAAACAAAACCCCGTTAGTTGATATTCGAATCTTGTGCCAGTCACTGGCATAGGAAAACTCTTTGACACAAGATATTATTTTTACCCGTTTTGTAACAAAGGTCAAAACTCCTCTCCTATCACCAGAGCCGGTGAAAAAGTGATGAAATTTGATTGGAAGACATAGAGGGCATTTTGAGTGACACGTGGAAGATATAACGTCTTTAACATCTTGGAGACAGATAATGTCAGCGTTTAAAGATTGGAGATGCTGCATAAGGGCGTGCCGTTTTCTTCTATTTCCTCCTCCTCTCGTATTCAGAGACAGAATTTTCTTAATTCCTAGGTTGGAATTTAATTCGGTCGGCAAATGAAAAGGGAAAAATTCAGGTATTTTGGTTTGCATCGTCCTGGGAGCGAATTAATTTATGATTTTACTTGTTTAGGAGGGTTATCCTTATCCGGAGAGTTGTTTGAATCTGGCTTGTCTCTTTTGCTTGATGATTGGGACCGAGTTCGATGTTCCATTATTAGTTGTGGGTCTAAGCGTTGCTTATTAATTCGCCCTGAATCCAAGTTTTCAGCAACTATGTTAATTCCTGACTCAGAGACCTGACTCAAGCCAAAACCTGGAGATGAAGAAGAAGTTCCAATAGAAGCCCCCAAAGCAATGCTCCCTGATGGAACATTGTCCTTTGTAAGAGGTGGGGGGTCACAAACCAAATCGCTAGGTCCATCAGTAGTTTCACCATTCTCAAGGGGAACAATCTCTTCTGAATCTTTTCCTCTATTGACATTGGACTCAATCGCTGTTTTTGGCTCCTCCACTTGTTGAAGTTTAGAATTTGTCTCTTTATTACTTGTACCCGACTCCTTCAGACTAACTTCATCCTCCAGAGATCCTACATTTTTATTTAGCATCTTATTAGAACCCAAATCTTTTTCCAAGTCTTGATTCAGTACTTCTAAATCAGAGGTTGTTTTAACAAGAGAACTCGACGAAGCACGTTCGTCCAAAGTTTTCTTCAATGCCAACTCATAATCCACGAGTTTTATCCTTTTCTCTAGGCAAAATTGCTTCAGATGACCAAAGCCAAAGCACTTTTGACATTGCATACGAACCCCATTAAATTTCACTTTAACCAAGTTACCTTGAAAGGGGAGGATTTGCGGAATAGACGATGGGTCAGCCAAAATTTCTACAATGTAATCGCTATCTCTCCAGATTTCTTTATAGCTTTGGTATTTTCCTTCAGCTCCAGCGTCCGTTGGGTTTCTCTTAGGATAGTGGTCAATAACGTTGCCAAACCTTTTTATCCATTCTACCAATTTTGTTTCATTTACCCTCTTGAAGGTATTTACTAGGGTGAGCACAAGCTTCTTTTCCCTGTTTATGTTAATTTTGTCCATCCCTTTGAGCTTGAAGGTAATTTTTTCCTCCGAGCCATCTGCATTTTTAATGCTTAAAATATGAGACTTTTTTAGCTCTTGAAGTCTCCCTCTAATGTCGATTGGAAATCGCGAGTAGAAGCACGCCTGACCGTGGCCGAACCTCGGGTTAGCCCCAGCAATTTCGTGTTCCAAAAAGTTGTATTTTATGGCAATGTCATAAATATGAACATGTTTAATACTATTTCCTTTGAAGATCTCTCCATCTTCATCTTCAAGACTGAGAACAAATGTTTCCCATTTGTAGAAGTTATCTAGGTTCATATGAACCACTGCCTCCTTGCGGATGCTATTATTTCGTTTAAGGATATTTGCATATCCTACTGCATGCTTATTTGAAGTCGCGATAGCCTCATCCGGAGGCTTGTCGGGAGGAATGTTTCCTTCCATAATAATATTTAAAAAGTCAAATGTCCACGCAAGTTTTTATAAGTTTAAATTCACGCAACCTCTTTACAAATATCTCTTCTTGAGTAGAGAAGGTGCTGAAGAGGGGGGGAATAAAGGAGTAATAAAAACAAAGATTTCTCCCTTGATATTACCCACGAAACGGTGAAGAATCCACAAATCCGGGGCAATGAGGGTAGAAACACCAATATAGAGTCCGAGAAAGAGTATCCGTGCACTTAAGCCCCTCTTTACAATTATAAAAGGGTAAAACACACATAAAACCTCGAACTTGTTACTATTGAACCTTCCGTTGCTTACCCACTTGGCAAGGATCTTGATAGAAGGTATGACACAACCAAATTGTATATTACAAAAAACAATAAATTTGCTTTTATTTACGGTCGTTTAAAGCCATGCTGTTCCATCCGTGTGGCCCAATCTGCCAAGTTATATTCCTCTCCTCCAGCACCTCCACGATCAGCTCCAGCATCAACTTCTGAAAAGAGACGGCAACTTGAATATGAGCGTCATTTGGTTATGGCAACCGATATGTTCACGGAGGAAAAGGTTAAGTCAGCCGAGGAGCTTAATGAAAAGTTATTGAATGATCCCCTTCCACAGGTTTTTTACTCCTTAAACCCCCAAGTTATCTCTCATAAAGCTTGAAACCAGTGAAGATAAGGACTTCAAATCAAACTGAGCCTTTAAATCGACGACAACCTGACCTCAGATGTTTAAAGACCATCATATAATAGACAATAGTGAAGTGTCCCATTGTTTGTCCAATAAATTGTTGGATAGGATTGAGTTTGTTAGTGAAGCCATCAACATCGCTGCCTATTTAGGATCAAAAGACGTTAAGAAAAGAGAACTTGCATACAATATCATGATCCTTTTGTGTAAATTATTGGAAGTGCCAGATTTGGACCCAGTGCAGTCAATGAAATTTCTTTCATACGGGAACAGATTAAACTTCTCTTCAAGAATAACAATCGGTAAAATATTCACCCTCTCTTCTGTCTCTTTGTTATTGTGGCAAAACGTGAGCACTGCACTCTATGAGCAAATTTATTCTTCAAATGTTCTAACGATTCCAACCATCAAATATCTTCGAGCTCTTTCAACTACACTATCTGTTGAGGTGGGTTTGCCTACTTCTACATACCATTATCTCCAGGCAAGAATTAAAGACCTTAACAGCCGGGAACGGCATGTAACTCTTATCATTGATGAAGTCTATTCTGCACAAAGAGTTGAGTTCGTGAGAGGAAAATTCATTGGTTGTGAAAACACCAAATAACAAAAACTGTGCTCGCATTCATGATAAAATCAGCTGGAGGCAAATACAAGGATGTGGTGGCTCTCATTCCAGTGGCAAAGATCAGTGCTGAATTCATTTATAGTCAATACAATCCCCTCATGAAAACTTTGCATCAATTGGATTATTGTAGTGGCCATATCAGTGGATAATCATCCAGCCAACAGGAGGTTCTTCTCCAAACTTCTTTGTGGTGGCAAATTAAAGACTTCTATACCTCATCCTCACAATAACACAAAGAAAATTCACCTCCTCTTTGATCCTGTTCATAATTTTAAAAACATTTATAATTGCTTTAAAGAAAGGAATATTTCAAAATTCCTCTGAACAGTCTTGGATCCAAATCATCATTATGCCCGAATTTTGCACACATCAAAGACGTATACTACAAGGAATCGACATTTCAAGTAAAGCAAGCTCACAAACTCTCCCTAAAGGTTATCAATCCAACATCTATTGAGAAGACAAATGTTAAGTTAGCTGATGCAGTATTTCATGAGTCAACTATTGGAGCTCTTAAGTTCTACTCAAGAGAAAAGCCGATTTGTAGGTACTGCTGAGTTTCTCGAATTTGTAAACTATGTGGAACATTTTAAATGCCAAAACTCCAATGATTGGATTGAGGAAAAGAGATGAGCTAAGAACCTGTGACAAGGGATAACCAGCTTGGTATTCCTTTCTTAAAGAGTTCGCCGACTTTCTTACTGTCTGGGAATCAAGTGGTGAAATTGACTTACCACTGAAACATTTTTAGCCACAAAACATACTTGCCTTGCTGTAATATACCTTGCAGAGTACTTGCTTGACGAAATGAAGGTGGATTTTTCTTATTTATTACTTGCAATGTTTCAGTCTGATAGCATTGAGGAAAGATTCGGTTGTTACAGACAACTCAGTGGAGCAAATTATTATATTAGTGTTCGACAAATCTTGGAAGCCGAAAAAAAGATAATAATTAAGTCTCTCGTAAAGTTCAACAACTTGACATTCACAGAGATAAAGGAAGTGTTGACTGATGCTAGTTCAACAAATACAGAAATCATCACGACAGATTGGATACCTTCCGATCTAGAGACAATCGCATCTTTGGGTGAGAGCAATGCTCTATACTTTGTTGCGGGATACGTAGCCTTTTCCCTAAAGAAAAAAATATGTGATCATCATGTAGATCATTCCTGGCTGTTGAAGATTCTTCATTCCATACCAGTGTCAGGCTTGTTGCCGAAACAGAAGAAGAGAAAGTGAACTTGGGAAAGTTTATTAATATAATGAGTAGAGGAGGATTATCAACCCCACCAGACTTGCTATTTCTCACATGTCTTTATAGCCATTCCTTTTCAATTTCATCATCAGTAATCAGGACGAAAAGGATAGACTCCTGGCCTTCCAACCCAAGAGATTCTTTTGTTACGACCTTTTGTTCAAAGCTTCAGGAAAGTACAGAAACTGCCATTGAGGCTATGATGAAAACACGATGTGAACATAATCACACATGGGCGACTCATCTTGGAAAAGTTTCTAATGTCCTCTTTAATGTGACGGGGAAGAACATGGTTTTTCAGTTTAATGATGCCATCAGAAAAGAAATCGTAAAAGAAATGCTCAAGAAAAATCCAATTTACTTTGCAGAAAATTTCTAAACTTTAATTTCATTCTTATAGTTGTATTTTTTTATTAGTCGTGTTCATATTTTTTTTTTTCATTTTCTGGTTTATAAAAATATATAAAAATAAATATATTATACCAGAGTTTTTTTAGGCTTATAAAGTAATTATTTATATATAAATATTTAAAAAATGTTTACTTCTATATACATACTATCTATATTTTAGGCCGTCTAATAACGCAAGCGATTTCATCACGGCAGTCCTGCTAAATAAGTAGTCCATGGGGTTTACTTCAATGTTATACATATAATCTAGAAGGTGAGGTTTCATGTAGAGTATCGAGCGCGAAGTTCCACGGAGCAATAAAATAATAGCCTGACATGTTACTGAAACAATTGTTTTAAGTCTACGTCACTAATGCGTCACACTCGTGCTTGATATATCCCAAAATTCCTACGTATTATTTACTTAGCTGTATCAACATCAACGCCTCTAGCGGATAAATAAAACGAAAGGAAGCCAAGAAATAATCAAAAATAAGAACAAAAAGCTCTTCCACTTTCCTTTAAAGCTTTAACATAGATTATGCTACAAATCGGAAGTCGAGTACGCTAACTAAGATTACCTCTAACACAAATTTCGACATTTAAGGAAACAAAGTTTTATCTAAATGTTTTTTATTACAACATATCAACGAAATTATATTTTTAACAAAGAAGGAGCTAACTTTTGACTCTGATCCTTAAAATATATATTAGAGCTTTTAGAAAATAACTCCTTGGTATGGAAAAATTATCCGAATATTCAATTTTTATTATTATTCAACAGTCCAAATTTTCAAACATGTACAGGAAAGTAAATGCATCTAAAACCTAAGAAAATACAGGAGAACACACATAAATAAACTATTATAATTTAAAATTTGGTCTTAGGAGCTGAACAATACAATTTTTACATGATGGACATGCTGGACTAAAGAAATACAAATTTTTTAAAAAAACTTTTATCATAATAATATCAAACATTTATACTTCCTAACAACATATAGAATACACAATTTAAAAAAAAGACTTATTTGATATAAAATACTTATTTTGAAATAAAATACAATCATTTAGACTTCTTAAAATGCTTTAAAATTGTTGATAAGGTCTTTTGGTGGATGGAGGCATGGGATTGGAAGAATTTTACTTCTTTCGACGCCGGAGTCCAGGAATCCGTTGAAAGAGAGGGTATCTTGAGGTCCAGAATAGCATATCTAGCCGCAGCTGATTAAGCACTGGTTTAATGTCCGACTCATTAATAAGATCCCCAGTTGTTATTTTATAGCGACGAGGGCCCTTGTGTTAAGAATAGCAAAATTTATTGCCTTCTCCCGTGGGGTGTTCCTATGTTTTCCCAATCCAAATAGAATTATCGCTTTGCTGTATTTGACTGAATTGTCCTTATGTAGTCCTTTGACATCTAGGCAAACAATCCTCTTTAACATTGCGACGGCGTGGCATTCCACAAAGGTATGGATGGTGGAGTTAAATATCTTGCCGCAATCTTTACAAGGCACCCAAATTTAATTGTATCGGTCGAGATCTGAAGCTGAGCAGTGATTTTTCTGTCATTGTTAATATTGGAGAGGGAGCTCATTATATTTATTTTCCAGTTTGTGGAAGGTCTAGCATTTTAGATGTTTTTTACAATCAAGTCCACTTCTTCGCCGTGGCACTCCTAGACAACTTAAGGTCCCAAGGTGTAAGGAGACAGTGTTTTACAGACGATCTAAGTAATGGGTATCTAAACCTTCCATCACTGAAAGCCCCTTAGGACCCCAATCATGGAGAGTCAGAATTCCTTCCTCAATTGCCTTTTCTTCTAAATCCTCCGGATTCCCGAGATTTTGGAAAATAATCTCTTATTTTTGTTTTTCCAATGATATCCACGAAGGAATCGCCTTGAAACGATGGTGTATAATTCCAAATGATTCGTTGAGCAGTTCCCCAGGTTGGAGAGATACTTGAAGTAATATTATTAGTCAAATCAGTTCGAACATGAGCTATATAAGTAACTTATTATCAGTAATTGATCTTCTCCATTCAATTTCTGCATTCCTCGTTATATCAATAAAATATTAATGTAAATTTTAAGTAAAATCACTGAGAGTTGCGAGATTCCTCCTCCCAGAAGTTTTTTTGACCTTTAAATTGTAGGTAAGTAGCTGTGGTGAAACGGTTATTCAGCCATATTCCTTCCTCATTGATAGCCTTCTCTACAATTTCGGGGCAAGCCGATGCTTCATAAATAATTTTTGGTACAATTTGTGTGTTATATAAGTCAATTCTTTTCTGTAATTATATGATCTCCACTTCAATGTTGATTGGCCCGCCAGAGATGAGATAAAAGTCCAATTGTTTTCATGGATTATTTTTTTCACTATTTCTAGTCAAAATAGGATAAAGAAAAAAGAGGGAGAGAGTATTTTGCCTCACTTCTCTCCCTTCTTTTTTTTCTTTCTCTTTCTATCCAGGTAACACTAACAGCAGTTACCAAATGGTAATTGTATTTCATATCAAAGGATCAATTTTTTTGGGAGAGTACGTGCAAAAATGTATTGGCTTATTTCTCTTAAAGTATAGCGATTTTTAGAGCACCAAACATATCAAATGAAAGCTTGGTACACCAGCTTTAATATTTTGGTATACTAAATCATGTCAATTTAATAAGTAGAGAGTTATATGTACATTAAAAAAACATATCTCGCGTACAAAATGACGCATATAATTGATTATAAATGCGTCAGAGACAAAGTAAAATTTTGAGAGGATACCTTGACGCAAATCTAAGAAACACATTATTATTTTTTTCATAATCGATTTCTTATAGGTCAATACAGGCTCTGAATCATATGATGTAAACTCAGATTGTACTGAATTCTGAATTGATAGAATGCAACCAAGGTCATTTTTGGATTTATCATTCAAGGTTTACTAAACTTAAAAGTACTATTTTACTCTGAAGCGAACAAGTCATCTTCTACAGGCGAGTGAAGTTAATTGATACAAAAAAGCTATGAAATATGCTAACATTACACACTCCATTTTTCTTTGTTTTTACTGAAAACTTTGTTTTATTAAAAAACATCAAACATACGTCTGGTAGTAAATTAGATTTCCTTTAAATTAATAATTATTATTGAAGTCTGTAACGTCCACCATTTTGAAGAAATTTGCGGAAAACTATATTTTACTAAATTTTTAAAATTTGACCTCGTTGCGCGACCTCGTAATGTTGACCGATTTGTTCAAACTTTGTATGTCGTCTTCTTTTATCACCAAGAAACAGAAAATCCACAATGTTGCTAACATTTCAAACATTTGAAAAATAAAAACAGCCCTAATATATATATATATATATATATATATATATAGTATATATTTGATGCTAATGAATATCAATGCATGCTTATTCGTTCTGGTTTTAACCTATTTTAGCCTATGAATTAGGCATATCAAAGGGTCCTATATGGATCCATTTTTTTGCATATAAGCTGAGTATGAAATGATTGTTTACTCCCCAAGTATTGTTTTTTTTCGTTACCAGAATCATTTCGACGATTTTTGACAGGAAGCTTGGTATAGAATGTACAATACTTTGATCGTAATGAAACTAAATTTCAAAGTACATTGGAGTATATTGGAGTATGATTTTAATGATCTGATTTTAACTATGTTTTTGACGCATTATTGCCGTATATGGGCTACACGGCAAATGCGTAAAATGGGCAACCAGATATTCGGTTAGTTCGAATTCGTAATTGTTTTTCAAACGAATATTCGAATGTCTTTTTGAGCATTTTTGACAGCCCTACCCCTAACGTGATCCTAATACGTATTGGAAAAGATCGTACTGGATATGCTGAACAAAATAACCCGAAAAAAATTAAAGTAAATATACATCTAGCCAAATAATACTAAACTATCTTTAGTAACTAGCACATGAGCATAGATCCAGTGAATCTCAAGGGTAGAGGCGGAATGTCAAGTTATTTGGTACTTTGTTTTGGATGCATCTTCTTCCATAGAGATGCATATGGTTGGCTTAGTAATTACTTATGTAGCTATATATATATATATATATATATATATATATCTTAGATATATATATATATATATATATAATATATAAAATATATATATATACTATATATTATATATATATATAGTATATATATATATATATATATATATATAATATATTTCATTTACTGTCTCTTATTGTCCGCTATTAAATACACTTTCAGGTACTCAGTATCCAATGCATAGCATAAGCTTACATTGAATTCTTTATGTATCTGCCTATAATACTATAAGTTGTAGTTGTTTATTTACTTTTCGAAGTTCAGGTTCTTCACACAGAGGGCGCTTGGGCAAAGCGATAGTTGAACGATGTTTCTCTGCTATTGAAGGGAATAAGCTCTCTATATCTTTATTTCTCTATGTGAATGTCACAAAAGTCATACTTTCAAATATACGGTACCGATTGTCAATCGGTACGATATTTGGTAGTTTCTACCGAATATCGTACCGATATTTGTTCGGTATTTGAAATCTACCGTCGGTAGATTGCGACCAAAATGACTTCAAGAAGGAAGAAATTATTTAAGAGAAAGATTAGAAAAAGCAAAAACTATTGTTGGAACACAAAAACTCCATTCATTTATTCCATGAATGATTTTATGATAGAGTGAGTGAATACAGTGATTCAACGGTATCAAAGGGTTGAATCAGTGATGAACAGATTACTAATTAATAGTATATATAATTGTGCATTGTATTATACTTAATTTTTTTTCTTCATATGTCGTTATGTTTTTCAGAAAAAAATAATATATTTTTAAGGATTTATATTTTATGTACATGTTTTTTTTACAAATAAGGTAACTTATAAATTAAAGAAATTATAATTATAAAATAATAGACAAAACATGGGTCAGTGTATGCAAAGTATAAAAAGAAGATTAGTATTAAAATATTATATATGCCACTAGTTAATAGCCTCTTTGGGGATGATCCCATTGAGAGTCCTCTCTAATTTTATTTTGGTTTGAACTATAATAAGTTGAACTACCTTCAGAAAAAAAATTGGCCAAAAAAATCTTGCGGCCCGGCAGGGGTGCCCTTTTGAAGTACGCGCTAAAGCGCCAAATTTTTATTTTTGGCTGTACTATTTCGTGTTTGTACTCAAATGAAAGCTGTATATGTCTTGAGTATTTTGATGAAAAAAAAACAAATTCCGATCATTCTGAAGGGAGCTATCGTCTTTTGAAGTATGAGATGGGCTCGGGCTTTTTGACATTTTTCAAAACTTTGCGCGCCTCTAAAATGGCCCCCGGGAGCCCCAGTCATCTGAAATTTTGCACAAGGTGTTATCTTATAACGTTTTAATAAGTTACCAAAATCATCCAAATCGGTGATGGTCATGCCGTGATTTGTGTACAGTTGACGTGGAATCACCCATATGTAAAATCATAATACAGTTGCCTAATGCACTGAAATATTAATTATCGTTGTGAAAATAAGTAAAAAATAGTAGTAGTGAATGCAATTATTTAAATGGATGTGATGAATGAGATCGAAAAACCCGGTAGACGTCATATTTTTTAAATGCCAAAGCGACATCTGCTGGGCAAAAAGAAAAAAGGGACTCAATGAAAAGCTTTCCAAGCTACCTGTCCTGATGCGCTACTTTACTTTAACGCTTTAGTCCCATCATCATTTTCAGAAGTGACTCTCACTTGGAGTAAAGATCCGAAACTACTCTCTGCTTCAACATCTTTGAATCTATCTGAAAAGTGTTTTACCAAAAGTTGTTTTAATTGATCTGAGCCACACACTGAGACCCGTAAAGAGAGTCGAAATTCAAGTAGGAAGGTGAAAAAGGAGATTGTAGTTTATTGCAAAACACTGTATGTAGTGAATCAGCTATTGCATTTTAGCTGACATAATGTTTAAATAAGGGAGTCTGCAATATCAGTAGTAGATAGATCTTATATTTTACATGTTGAGAAACCTGGCACTGCCCCCCTCAACGCCCCCCAAAAATAATAACAACGAATTAAAACTTTGTTGAATGGAGTTTAATTGGAAAAAGTTATTTTTTTTAAAGAATAATCAACATCGACTTAAATAAGTAAAGTATTTGTTCTCTATCTATATTTGAGATGAATTAGTTGTAATGCAATCATTATCAACAGCTTGCTTGTACTTTCTAACATGAAGTACTTCCACTCCAACTAGCACCCAATCTTTAAAAGAGCGATTAGGTTTCATCTTCAGGGGTATATCTACTCAAGACCTTTGCATTTCAAGCAATCTCAGTGTGGAACAGGTTGTAAGACATGAGATCAACAAAGGTTCCGGGACCGCAGTTAACATCATCGGACGCAGCGGCCTCAACTTGTCTCAAAACCTCCGTGCTGCACTAGATGTATATTGAGGATTTTTTTTTTCCTTTATTAAAATATATTATGTACATCAAAACAGAAAAGTATACATATATATTTTATTTTTTATGTTTTCGTTTCCTATATATATATATATATATATATACGGGGTGCGGGACAGAAATTCCAACACTTACAAAAATCCAATTTGAGATTACGAAAGGTTTCGAACAAAATGTTCCGCTAAATAACTTCAGTAGCAGTGTTTATGTTTATGCTTTTATGTTATTATAATTTTCCTCTGAGAATAAGCAGAGAGATGGAACGAGACCGTAGAGCTCAAGTGTTGACGCTTCTTGGCGCGGGTAAGACTCCAACTGAGATCGCGAAGCAACTGAACGTGGCAAGATCGACCATTTACCACCTCAAGAAGAAGCTGGACATGAACCAAGGGATCGAGAGGAAATCTGGGAGTGGTAGCAAGTACAAATTGGAACCACAATTGATTTGTGATGTGATCCAAAGGCCTCCAACCACCAGGATGAGAGCTCATGCCAAGGACCTTGGTGCTGATGAGAGTACGGTCAGGAGGGCTGTCAAGGAGTGTGGTGGCAAGTCCCTAGTGATGTTGGAGAGACCATTAATGACACCTAAAATCAAAGTGACTCATCTCCAAAGTTACAAGGGTCTGATCAATGACCTGAAATCTGCACCAGCTGGAAGGCTCATCATCTTCAGTGATGAAAAGACCTGGACTGTGGATCCGGTCAGAAATAAAAGAAATGACCGGGTTGTGACCTTTGAAGATGTTAATGAAGACCTTAGAACAATTACCACTACCAAGCATCCAGCCTCAGCCATGTCTCTGGGCTTTGTGGCATCATCAGGGGATACAATGCCATTGATTTGGTTTCCCCGAGGGTTTCGCTTGAATGCTGCCACGTACATTGAAAAGCTGCGCACCAAACTTTTGCCATGGGCTGAGGCAACATTTCCAAACCAAGAAGTGGTGCTCCAACAGGATGGAGCACCAGCTCATACAGCAAAATCCACCCAGAATTTTTTATCAGAGAACATCCCATTTTGGGATAGGGAAAAGTGGCCTCCATGCAGCCCTGATGTAAACCCTTTGGACTTTTCTTTTTGGCCGCATGTGCAGGCCAGGGTCTGCAGAATCCGTCACCCCAATTTTGAAGCAATGAAGACCTCCGTTGATGAACACTGGGATGGAATGGACGCTCATTACATACGGTCAGTTTGTCAGGCCTTCATGTCCCGTTTGGAGGCTGTTGTTGCTGTTAAGGGCGGATGTATAGAAAAAAAAATAGTTGTATTAACATTTTTATTTTTTATAATTTTCTGATCGAATCCTTTTAACTGGCACAGAGGGGCGTAAACAATATACAACGTAAGTGTTGCAATTTCTGTCCTGCACCCGGTATATATATAATATTTGTTTACTGAGAATTGACTTCGATCCAACACATATTTGTTTATATTTTAAGTATTAAAAGTAATGCAAGTGTTCAAAATACTTTGTGTTCAAAGGTGATAAGAAATCCTTTATCTTATTTCATTTTCCCGCTCTGATTGTGTGTATTTTCTTATTTATGCGTTATTTAGAATTTTTCTTCAGTTTCTCATAGGATTAATTTTCATACTCATAAAAATGCATATACTGTATTATAAAATCAACAACAATTTACCTTCCCAGGCAACTAAAGCCACTTAGTCTTTTCACCTCAGGCTGCCAAGGTTCCCATGTTAATAAACTTGCTCACACATATATATTTGTGGTGAATGTTGGCTCCTTCTACAAATTTATGGCTGTAGGAGCTCTAATGCATTGCTGTAATTTTTACTCAAGGCACAGAAAATAAACAAAAGAAAAAGGCCTTTTAATATCCACATGTAGATTTAAAGGATTTAAGAAGTTGTATTAAAACATATGCCCATTGCACATTGCTTGGGTGGAATGCACATTGCGAGAAGAGTCTGATAGGAAGAAGTCATTGGTATGTTGACATTCCTTAACAAAGAATTTGAGGCCTTTAAGCAATGTTTCATCTTGAAATAATTTTTTTCCCTCATCAACAAGGTCTTTATTAAAACAAATTATTTATACAAATAGAACAAAAAAGTACACTATATGTAATATATAAAGGAAAATTGTGTTTCATAAAAACATAAATAAACATTATAGTTTAAAATTAATTTCCTTTTTAAGACCTCAAACTTCAAAATCATATTATTCATCTAAAAAAACCATAATCATAAAAAACAACAACTACAATCAATCCTACAGAAATAAACAAAAAACATATATCAGATAAATCTAAATTGTCTTTGAAGTCTTGAATTTATTATATTTTTTTACAATAAACTGGAGAGATTTGACGTAGATAGGCGAGAGGCGTGGAACATATTTAATACTGCAGCTGCTGGGGTCCATTCTTGGCTGTTGACATTGGGGATCCTCAAAGATAATGCCAAATATCTGGCAGCCGCTCCAATAAAGATAGCTCTCAGCTTATGATTTTTATATTTCAAAATTCATGCAGTGATGAATTATTTGGGGAAGTTTGTGTAACTTTGTCACCTCGCCTTCCTTCTCTGAATTGCTCAATTTTCCTTTTATATTTTTTACCAGTAAGCCATAATGTATATTTGATATAATAGCAAGAAAGTATTATTATTTATGATTAAATCAGAGTTGGATAGCTTTCACTCCGCCGAATTCGCTTTTAAATTAAGACACTCAATAACTTTTTTTTTTTTGGGGGGGGGGGGGGGATTCGGTCTGATCTTACGTTGAAATATAAATTTATTAACTTTTAAATATATGTACAAACTATAATTTATATAAAAAGCTTTCTACAAGATTAGTTTGATGGAAAATTGATCTTACATTTAATATGATTGATTTTCGACTTTTATTCACCTAATGAATACTAAAGCGTTAATTAAAGTAGCACATGCAAGGAAAAGTAAACAAAAAAATTGGCCAAAATTGTGGTTATTCTCTTTAACGTTAGATGTCGCTAGTCCATGAAATTACATCACAACCCTTTTTAAACCGGTTTAAATGATGATTTGAAATATATCAAATCACTACAACATTGTGCGAGATTCCAAATATAAATAATAAAAGGACTTTGCTATTATTTTCAAAATGCTCTAGCATCAAAGAGCCCCTTACGGACTAAAGAAGAACTAAAATTTTGGGCATTTGCTTTTGGGAAAAGGGGAATAATTTTATGTTATGCATGCGCATCTTTACTTTAACGCTTTAATGAATACAAGGCCTCACGTGAAATCTTGGACGTAAGAATCCTTTCAATCATCTAAAAATAAACGAAAAGAGGTCTTATGTATACAAATGCAATTCTCATGTTTCTAAAAAAAATTCAAAATATTTTTTATATATGTCGTAATTTCATGTTACTTTAAGTTACTAGCGGATACTACCCGACGTTGCCAGGGAATGTCAGCTTAGACATAATATTTTGTACTTTGCACCTCTAAATTATCCAAAGAAAAGATGATTAATAAATAGCTATGCTGGTAAAAGACCAAACAAATCAAACATTTTTTATTAGTATTTTTTTCCGGAACAACCACATAAAAATATTTTTTAGCAAACCAAAATCCTTAAAATAAATTTGTCGAAATCTTACGTGTCTTTAACAAGATATCGTAGAAAACGTTTTAATTACCGGGAATACCACTTAGAAAACCACATCTCAAAGTAGTCTTCAAAAAATTTGGTCCAAATTTAATTTGACATGTCATAAAATTACAAAAACATTTTATTAAAAAAATATAAATATTGAGATAATGCATTTTCCAGGAGTGTTCCCCACCATTAAAAGACTCCCTGAGCTCTAAAATTGTTAACTGGAAATTTGTCTAGATAAAAATTAATCCTTTGAGGATAACAGGGAAACGAATAACAGTCATGAATGAAGGTAATGAGCCACCTTCCTTACACAACGGGCTTCTTCATTAATGACATTACAATCATGATCAGCATGCCTTTAAAAGGTTGGACATCAAAGGATGACATGTAGATCTTCGGCCATCAATGTCTGATCATAGATATATAATTTTCAATTTTGGCAAATACATGCCGAAGGCTGAACAATCAAGAAACCTGAAAACAGCTAACTGGGAAAGTTTTAGTCACTATACGGTGATGGCATCATTACCAGCAATATCTTCCTGTGTCAATAACATTGAGCTATGCACTGAGTCCCTTTATAAAGTCATAAAGAAGGCGCTAGATATCGCTTGCCCGCTAATAAAAACTATTAAAGCAAAATCAGTGCCTTGGGGACTAAACAACTTGCTGGTCTGAGGCACAAGCTTAGAAAACTCGAACCAAAGCGTAACCTCAGTTCTCACAGAGAGAGTTATCTAATTGCAAAAAATGAATATCGTGCAGAGCTAAGAAAATATCAAAGATAATCCTGGAGGATTTTTTGCAGTAAAACTGGGGTTCCAAAGACATTGCAAGACTTGTCAAAATTCAAAAACCAAATGCTAACTCAATTGGTCTTCTAAAGACTGATCGAGGCTATGCAACAACACAAGCTGAATCTCTTGCAATACTTATGGAAACCCACTTCCCAGATTGCAGGGTCGACTCTGTCATGGAAAAAACCACAGATACCACCAGTTTTGAAATCGACTTTGTGGATTATGGCAAAGTGCGATAATCTTTTAACTCTTTTGGAGCCTACAAAGTGCTGGACCAGATGGACTTAAACCAATTGTACTGCAGCAGCTTGGAGAAAACATCCTTGGTACATTGTAGAACTCTATAAGGTGATTCTTAGCACTGGCTATACCCCAAGTTCCTGGAGGGAAATGAAGGTTACATTTTTGCCCAAGCCTGGCAAAAGCTCAGCAAAATCCTTCTGAGCAATAACCCTTTCAATTTCTTTCTCAAAGGTCTTTCAAGAATTGTTCAGATGAAAATAGAAGAAATTATTCCAACGTTATTCCCAACATGCCTACACTAAGGGTTTATCATCCGGACGGCTCTGTCACAGGTAACGGATACCATCGAAAATGCTATATTTCAACAACAATGTACACTAGCAGTCAGCCTTGATTGCACTGGTGCATTTGATTACATCCAATACCAATCAGCAAACAATGCAATGGAAAAACTAGGAGTACCTAATAGTATTATATCATGGTATAGATATCTTCTCAACACTCGGAAAGTCAAAGCGGATCTTAAAGGAGAGTAGATTTGCATCAGGCCAACGCGTGGTAGTCCACAAGGAGGTGTACTTTCACCCATTATATGGAACATGATCATGGATACCCTTCTGACCAAATTTAAAACAGGACCCATCAAGGTAGTAGGCTACGCGATGATATCATCTTATTAGCAGGGCTGTTGGAATTTGGAACAAAAACAATGCCCTATATGCCAGAAATTGTGAGGAAAAATGACTAAATATGCGAAAAATATGCGAAAAAGGTTAAATAAGCAAAAAAAGCCTTTCTATGTTAAAAATAAAGTTTATTCTAAATTAATAAAAATTAAGTTATGTAGTCATTGTTTCATTGAAGAATGAGCATATCTTTTACATGCCTCTCTGTCAAACTGGTTCGCTGGTCAGATAATGAGACTTTAGTTTGGAGAAGACCTTTTCGCAGTCCACAGAGGTATTGGAGTGCACCGAGAGAGGAACGGTAATTTGGGATCATCTTTGAGCTCCAATGTCTCTCTTTTCAGAATTCTGGAGTATAATTTAATTTTTTTGAGTCCGGATTCTTCTCAAGGACACTGTTAAACTTGCTAGCAAAGGGCTCAACGGTCAGCTGCATCGCACCATTTCAAGGATTCCAATGCTCTCCGTCAGTGGAAGGCGCTCTTGTAGGCTTGAAATGGTGCGTACCAGTGGAGTAAAGTTGCCCTGACCCGGTAGTTTTGGGTCCTTGAACAGTTTCTTGGCTTTGACGATTGCCAAGTGTCGTCATTGAGAGATTCTATGAAGTGTCCAATCCCCTTGGTATGATCGCCCGGGCCGTTCAAAAAACAGCCAGGACCGGACCGGGCTAGGTACCCGGTAGTTTCCTGATATATATATCTATTATATATACAACATATATATATGTATATTATATATACATAATACTATATATATATATATTATATATCCTCAAATTTGTTTCAAAATATGCGACACAATATGCAGAAAAGGCCAAATATGCGTATATGCGTTTAAAAGGTCGTTTATGCCCACAAAGTTTATTTACCAGATTCCTTCAGCCCTGCTTATTAGCAACGAAAATCATCCTCATACTCTTATCAATATATGCAATCAGCAATAAATATAGTTCTAGACTGGGGGAAAACGAATGGTCTAACCTTTAATGCTACTAAATCCAATGCAATGGTTTTCTCAAAGTCTACAAGTTGAGATCCAAACATTTTCAACGATTAAAAATGGATGGTAAGAAATGGTGTTCTCAACACAAATGAGGTACTTGGGCATTTTATTTGACCAAGGACTTACATGGACGGGCCACCTGAAAGAAAAAGCTGCCAAATGTAGTCGACTATGGAATATGGCTAAGGCAGTCATAGGACAGAAATGGGCTTAACGTCTGACAAAGTTCTGTGGCTATATGAAGCAATGGTCAGACCAATTATAGCCTATGGATGCTTAATATGGGGTCATTCCATTAATAACAAGAAAGTACCATAAAGATACTAAACTCCATAAAAAGAAAAGCACTTTTATCAATGTGCCACACACTAAGATCAACTCCAACAGCCGGAATGGAATCTGTTCTTGGCATAATTCCCCTTGACCTTTTCATACAAGGACAAGCAACAAAATCACGATGGAGAACTAGGCATTTCTTAAAAGATACCTGGGATGGTATTGGCAACCTTCCAAAACGCCGTGGTCACCGCTTCTCCTGCGATAAAATACTTAAGGAAGCGAAAATTAATCAACAAAGTGACTATATAAAAGGCAACCTTATTTGGATGGACAATTCTCCAATTGAAAATCCTGATATTATAATTTACACTGATGGATCCAAAGATGAAAAGGGTAATACTGGTGCTGGATGGGCAATCACTATTGGTGATCTCTGCATTCATCACTCAATGGTATCTTTGAATAGAGAAGCATCAGTATTTCAAGCTGAGGTTTTTGCCATCAAGCAAGCAGTCGAAGATCTCAGAAAATTGGAAAACATGGAAAAAAGTTTTAATTCGGTCTGATTCCCCATCCGCAATTGCTGCTCTCTCAATCCACTTACCTCAAGTGCTGAAGTCAGGGAGTGTAAAGAAATCATATGCAGTGAAAGAACGAAGAAAACATATATATTGAATGGTGCAGAGGACACAACGACATCGCAGGAAATGAATTTGCAGACTACCTTGCAAAAAGTGGCGCACAAGCAACAACCGAAAATTTGTTTGTGTGCCCCCAAGTTATATTAAGAAAACAATAAATGATTATAAAATGAACATTAAATAATTTGAAACAAAACAGAAAAAAAAAAAATTATCTCTAATAAATTTTTTGAATATAAAGAGATGATTCCGATTATCCAAAAAGTTCGTTCGTTTTTAACTGTTTCATATAATATAATTATATAATTTGTTGTGAACTTGAGTTATGACGGCGTCACATTTGGCATTCTTTGTGAATGTCAGAAAGTCTTCCTCAGAAGTTTTGGAGGCTTCTTAAGTCTCTGTTAATGCAGGGCAGTTCCAAAGGAGATGATCCGTGGTCTCCGGGTGTGTTTTACAAAAGAACAGTTCTTTCGACCGGTTTAAAACTTGCCTGCCACCTCCAGCGAACCGGTCGAAAGTGATATTTGATCATTTCACTGAGGACGTAAGAAATCTATTATTCACAGCAGCGACACAATCGCATATATTTCTTTGTATCCCACGTCTCTTTGAGTAGACTTTAAAAAGTACTATTTTTGAGACTGTGGAAGCATTGCGTTAAAATGGATAAAATGGAGATCTGATCCTGAAGGGTAAAAATGGACGATTTACTCTAGAAAGCTTCCCGAAAACACTAGTAAATACTTTATGTTCAAGTTTGCTTAAGAATTTTGATGAATGAATAACATCGCATGCAATGTGAGTATTCAAAGTTTTTGGGATCGATACATTTAGGCAATTTAAAAAAGGCATTTCCCAAGCTAAGGACGTTCATATGTTTTGATGCACTTTGTTGAGCTATTACAAAATTATTTATTCTTACAGACAACATAGAGATAGTGGGAAACGTTTCAGGCGTACTCGACGTGGCACTCCTTTGCATTTCCCGCATTTGCAGCTAGCGTCCTGCATTGAACTCTTTTGCATGAGGGTATTCTTGTAGGGCGGCTTTCGCTCGGGATTGTATTAGAAGGATTTTCTACCATGAAAGGTTAATTTTATTTATTCTATCTTAGCCATAAAGTTCGAGTCGGGTTAACTTGACTTTACGATTTTTTTTCTTAAATTGCCTCATTTCATAGTATTTATATCCGTTACTTGAACGAATTTGTTGACTTTAAATTTAAAAAATATTAGGTCAAATGGAAATATTTACGTCATCTTTGTTTGGTAAGAGAGTATTTCTATTCAATACGATAACAAATTATTTCATCTCAAGTGTAAGTCTTCAATGTCTTAAATTTTTAATCAAAACAGGACTAGTGTTCCATTGATATCACAGTCCCATAACCCTATGACTAACACAAAGACCGTGGGTATCCTGTCACTAATCGAGAAGGGGTCGGGAGTTTTTGCAATATATGAATGAATTAGTAAATTGAAGTGATCAATATTGAAAAAGGTATGACCTCTATGTAGGTGTGAAGAATATTCTTATTTGTTTGTTTTTTAATCAATTGTTTTTCAATCTCCATTTCAAAGGTCAAATTTCAGTTGTTTTACTTAATTTCTCAGTACCAAAACCTACTTGGTCATCATTTGAATTGCTCAGATACACAATCAAAAGGAGTAATTAAAAACTTTATCTTCACATTAGCAAAAGTAATCATAATATAATTGTTTTTGAAACTCTTTAATTATCGAAACATAATGTCATCAATCACTCAACTTTTTGATGTTATTAGAACTGACTCGAAGGTGTATCATTAACAAACAATGAAGTAAATGATAATTAACCTTCCTTGGTAGAAATCCTTCTTAGTGTAAAATCCCAGGCGAAACCGCCGCAGACAATAACACCCTGATGCAAAAGAGCTCAATGCAGGAGCGCTAACGCAAATACGGAAAATGCACAAGGCGTGCCCGTTGAGTACGCCTAGAACCATTGCTTAATATAACAAGACAATAGTTCGGCTGTGGGCATAGCTTTCGAAACAAAAGCAATTAAAGATTCTATAAATTTGGACGTCCAAGACTCCCAACTTCTTCCAAGTTGAGTGGATTGTGAATTCGATGTTGGGATATTTCTTCTTTGTGGAAGCCCAAGAGAGAAATCTAATAGTTAGAAGTTGTTCGGATGTTCCTTGGGTTAATTGATTAACACTCGGGACAATAAGTGTTACTGGACCCTGACTATTATCCACACGTTTAAGTTGAGGGAGTGGAAAAAATACACGATTTCTCAGTGTTGACATCATGAAGAACAATTTAACCTAGAACTGTTAGATCCAATCCAAGATCCAAGTATCTTCATATGATCAGACGAAATTTAGTATTGGCCGGCTTTTTCTACAATGCCTCCAAAGGGACTGAGACATTCAGTCTTTTCAACGTTTATTTTAAAGCCGGAAATAATAGAGAATTGATTAAAAATTTTTAAAGTTCTGCCGATTAATCTTATGGTTCGAAGTGGATTACCAGAATATGTCATGGCCATGTCATCTGCGTAGCACAAACCAGGGTTGTTGATTTTTTTGATTTAATCGGATTTTTTTGATTTAAATCAGATTTTTTTGATTTTAATTGAGAAACCATATTTTATTAACAAAAAATCTTTTTTTCAATGTGTAAATTTTGTCCACCTACTTTAAATTGTGACTTTTAAAACATGCCCAATATACATATAGGCCTACCTAGTACTCAGGGACTTTAAATGCTGTCTTTGATTAAATTCTAGTTGCCTACTTAATGATTTCATTTAATAAAGAATGCAAAGGAGGTAAACAATAAAAATTACAGAACTTCAAAGGCCTTGTAATGAGTCATACCGCTAATCACGTGACAGTTCGAAATCCTAGCGAGGATCGAAGAGTCATGACATTTTCTACCTTAAAAAAATACTGGGGGGAGCTGCCAACGGTTGATCAAAGATGACTACAAGATGGATCACTTTCGATTTTAATCATTGATTATAAAATGTCTTTGGAAAAAAACTTAATTAGATCGCAATCCAAATTGCTTGATTAAATCAAATAATCCTAACTCAAAGCTTAATATGATATATTATATGATATAGGCCTATAGTCTGAGGCTATAGATATAATGAAAAAGGCCATGCTCTACTATAGAAGACAGACATGAAAATGTTTTGCTTCTGTCATTGAGAATTATAAGAAATAAAATTAAATATCATTTTATTTATTGAAAAA
>CP045893.1:136387-177043 GCA_013387185.1 Caligus rogercresseyi
AAAAAATAGAGCAAATTCAAACTGGGAATGCCTGCTTGTCCTGGAGCTTCCAGCATTATGAGCTTCCACCTAGATGAAAACACAAAATGCCGTATTCAAGATCAAGGAGTTTGGATTCCATGGGGTTGTAAATCCCATATAGAACCTCTGGTCAGAAGGTTGTAAAGCTTCTGGCCCTCGGCAGGTTCGACTACTGCTGGCAGTTCCAACATGATTTAAATCTATCCGTGTATCCGGATATGAACTTTTAACTGGACGGAAAGTTAGCCATAAAAACCTTTCTTGAGGAAAAAATAATGAGAAAACCTCATAGGAAAAATTTGGACCAACTCCCTTCCGAAATTAGTTCTTGCATACTTATCTGTATGTCTGTATTAATTATAAATACTTATAAGAGGGAAAAATACTCGAAGTATTGAAAAAACCCTCTTCAGAGTTTTCCTTTATTAAGAAGTTTATAATAACCTGGGCGTTGTCTTCTTCTTCCCGAACCTTTATGACTTTCACGACTATCAGTATTTCTCATTGACGGCCCATTTGATAAGTCACAAGAGTTCTCTCCAGCGGCCTCTAAATGCTGAAGTGGAACAAGAACAGATTCGGAGGTTGCAGTTATTGCCTCTTTGTCTGGGTCAGGGTCTATGGTTCCTTCTTCACTGGAGTCCTGGACGGGATCACATACGGCGGGAGATCGGTCAATCCCTCCCTTAGGGGTGATCATTCCCTTTGTTTGGGTGACTTTCAACGTCCGCCGACCGCTTCCGACACATCCATTATCCAGATCCAAATTATCCAAGCCTTTACTCTTATTAACTGTTTCTGCGAAAACTTGCGAAGACTCGAGCAATGCCACCTGTCTAACCGATCTTATAATAACTGTATCAGTTAGGGGTAGCTTTACAGAGACAGATAAAACAACACCATGGTCATTCTTGTGAATATCTATGATTCTCCCTATTCTCCATTGATTTTTTTCTAGGGTGTCTGGTTTAAGCAAGACAACATCCCCAATAAACAAAAAATCTTTATGGGAAGGATCTTTAATCCACTTTGAGGGTATACTTAATTCTTGTAAGTATTCCTTACGCCATGCAGACCAAAAAGAATTCAAAATTTGCTTTCTGGACACCCACATATTGGCATGGGGCATATTTTCTAAAGCCTTACTTGAAGGTGTATGAATGGAGGTTAGATTTCTGCCGTACTGAAGCATATTTGGAGATATACTCAAATCTCCATCTTGTGTTGAACCAAGCGGGCGATCATTAATGGACCCAAGAAGCTCAGACACAATAGTTTGCAACTCTTTCAATGTTAACTTATTCTTTTGAAGCAAGACTTTCAATTGCTTTTTAAAGATAGCTACCATACGTTCTGTGACTCCATTTGTCCAAGGAGCTTCCGGGGTACTAAATTTCCATTCAATGTTATCTCCAGAGTAAGTTTCCTCTTGAATTTTTTAAAGTCAAGATTTTTAAGAGTTTGTAGCTGCTTATTTGCAGCAACAAAATGTCGAGCATTATCTGAATATATTATTAGCGGCTTACCGTACCGTCCAACAAATACTCTAAGAGCTTGTAGAAACTCTCTTGTCGAACAAGACTCAATTATCTCAACATGGATAGCTCTTGTATGTAAACAAGTAAATAATGCCATCCATACTTTAAATGTAGGTGGATGAGGACAACGATTTTCATACATCTCCTCACACTGATGCTTACAGTACAAAGGGCCCAGATAATCGATTCCTACATTTTGCCATGGACTAGGGTGATCCATTCTTATTGTAGGCAAGGGGGCCATTCTTGGAGTCCCAAATTTTATATATCGACAACGAGGGGCTTTACATAGCTTTCTGACAAGAGATTTGACATAACCAAAATTACCAAGGAACCAATACCTTGTTCTTAAGGTATTAAATGTTTGCTTCTGTGAGCAATGAAAAAGTCGTTCGTGCGTATCGAGAACTAATCTTTCTGCCAGGGTTCCTTTAGGTACAATTATGGGATTAGTAATGTCAAAAGAAATTGTGGAAGATGTATGTAGTCGACTCTGAAGTCTTATTACTCCCAACGTTTCATCATAAAACACTGGAAGATGTCTGAGTGGTGATCCCAAAACACTTTTCCGTTTGAGTGAGTCAGAGTCTTTTAGGATTTCTATTTCTTTTGAAAACCTTGCTTCTTGTACGATTCTAACTAAAAGAACTTCAACCCATTCCTTTTCGTCCCTGGTTATATTTAGGGATTTGATGGGAACCCTTCGGGCCCATCTCCTAATACGAATGAGTACTCTTTTAATTAGAGATAGCCTGGAGCATCTATTGATAAGCTCTTCTATAACCGAAGTAGACTGGATCTGTGTCTTATTAATCATAGCTTTTTGATTATCATCCGCCACAGCCTTGACTTGAGCGAAGTATAACGTAAGATCAGGCGCAGTCATTTTTGATTTGGTGTCAGAGGCTTCATTGAGCATTGGTTGTTTTGGCCATTTGTCCAAGGTTTCCAAAAGAAAACCCGGCCCATATTTCCAAAAGTCAATTTTATCAATAAGATCGTTCATATAGCAACCTCTACTTGGCAAATCTGCTGGATTGAGGACGCCAGGGCAAAATTTTACTTGCGCACCAAAAAGGTTGTCAAGTACTTTGCAAATTCTGCGTTCCTCCCATGGCTTACAAGAACCTTTACCTCTTTGTAACCGCTGTAGATTCAAAAGAGAGTCGGTGAATATGACTGTATTTTTAGGGCAAATCGTTGGTTTCAGTGCGTTCTGAATATAATTTGCCATAGTGACAGCCATATTCATAGCGACAAGCTCTGCCCTTGCAATCGTCAACATGTCCTCAAGCTTACTTTTCTCACGTAGTGATTTAGGCATTAAGGAGCTTTTTGAGTAAACAAGTTGGCTCATGGTTTTTCCTTCCTCGGTTTCTACAATGAGGTAAGCAGCGACGCCCATTCCTACTTTGGAGGCATCACCAAAAACTGCTAGATGTTTTATATCTCCCCGTTATAACGAGGAAATCGAAGGTCTTTCAGCAACGGAATTTGTTTCACCCATTTGCAAAATACTTCCACGGCTTCTTTAGCAGCTTTTGTGTCCTTTGACCTAAGGTCTTCGTCCCATTTAAGTTTGTCCTCCCACAATAGTGGGAGGATTTTCTTAAACTGCATTATAAATGGGGAGACATAACCTTGCGTGTCAAAGATCTGACTAGCTAGAGACACAATATCCCTTCGAGATAATGAAGTTGACTCAGGATTGAACTTATCAAATTTGTCTCCAAGATCAAATTTAAATTCATCCAAACTTATATTTAACTTCAACCCTAGAATTGAAATATCATCTCTTGGGACAGCTACTCGGTCCGCTTCAATCAGCGAAAGTATCTCTGGATGAGTAGCTGCGATCTTATGACCATAAAAACCTCCACTTTCCAGAATTTTCAATACCTCTAGAGTTGTTCGGGTGGCACCTTCGATCGTATCTTGAACGATATGAATATCGTCCATGTAGGTCATTTTATCAATGACATCAGATGCTACTGGGTACTTTTTCGACGCCTTTTTGGCAGTCTCTTTGAGACACCACATTGAAATATATGGTGCCGAGACTAGTCCAAAAACGACAACCTTGAACCTCATCAACCGAGGTTTCTCTCCAGGTCTTCCCCAAACAAAACGAAACATATCTTTATCGTGAGGATCTGCTAAATTTATTGACAAAAACATCTTTTTTATGTCCACTGCCACAAAATATTTTTTGCATTTCACTTTCAGAATAAGTTCCATTATTTGTGGAAGCATATTTTTACCTGGCATTAACAACTTATTTAAAGACTTAGTTCTATCTTTAACGTCAGGTAAGGATGCATTGACCACAATCCTACATTTTGTAGAGTCCTTATCTAGACGGAGAACAGGTCGTGATGTAAGGACATAGTTGGGATGTTCTGTGGTTCGTTCATTTGAAGGAACCTCCTCTGCGTAGCCAAGGTCCAGAAACTCTTGATAAGCTGCTTCAACTAAGTTCATATGTTCAGGCTTTACCTTATTATGAACTCCATGCATAACTGCAATAGCTCTATTGTAATTATCTGATAGAACTCTACCTTTAAGATCAGTGTCTATCCATGGCATTTTTATAAGCCACCTATTAATTTCCATATCAAAAAAGGCAGTTCTTTGCATGTGTAGATCAGCTTGGAGCTCTAGTGAGGTAAGCTCAGCTGTAATAGGCTCTTTGGAATTTATACCAACATTCTCTCCGTCCCAAAATCTAGCTAAATTGAACTCCAGAGAACGATAAATCGTATCAAGGTCAAAGTCTTCATACTTTTTAATTTTTGTTATAATTCCAGTGTGAACGGAAGTCTTATTATTTAAGACAATTCTGTCAGAAATACCATCTGCTCCACTTAAGACCCATCCTAGCATAGTTAACTTTGCAACAGGGAACGTCATGTCAGTATCTCCCGAAGGCAGCAAAACCCTTTTTTGCTCCTGAAGCATTATGGCAGAATAATAAGGTTCCGAAAGAAGAATCTGAAAAGCTCTAGCTCGAGGACTAGGCAATTCTTCAGTAAATGCGATATTTTTTGTATAATCCCATTGCTTAGGATTAAACTGAATTGGCTCTAATAGGTTGCCAATTTTATCACAAGTGATTGCAACAATGGGCGCAGTATAAGTAAAATCATTGAAATTTGCTAACTCAAAAACAACTTGCTTTTCATGATATGAACTTACTACTCCCCCCGCAACTGCAACATCAATATTAATATAATCTCCCTTCAGACCTAGGGACTTTGCAGTAGCGGCTTCAATCATTGATAGATTAGCTCCTGAATCAAGCAAAACTCTTACTTTAATTGTTTTGCCATTTACAGGATTCATTGCTCGACAACACAAAGTAGCACAAAATGAATTGTACTTAGGTATATCCACGGAACTTTTCCCGGAGTCACCCAACCCAACGCAAGTAGTAATTCCAATTTTTGGCAATATATTTGATGAAAATACTCTATTTGTTGTGTTACCGATCTCAATCACTTTGTTTGTGTTATACAAGAAGTTTTTAGACCCTTTTGACAATGAAGAACTGCCAATACTTGGATACCCACAAGCAAAATCAACAATGTTTGGCGAATAAGTTGAATAATCCCTCAACCCATCAGATAACTTTATGTCTTCTATTAAGGCATTCTCCCTTTGGAAGGAATTTGTATCCTTATTACAACCCCAAGACATGTTTCCCCACTGTTCATTGAAATTGTCTGGTTTCAACTTCTTAGATGAATCAAGAAATAAAGAGTCCGTTACATAGTTTTTATGATTTTTTTTATTTTGACTAAACTTATTGACACTTTTTTCGTTCTTGGATGTTTGATTTCTCCCAGGCTTCCTCTGTGAGGCCAAGAAACCTTGCAATTGCTTGCTTGTGTCCTTCTGGGACTTGATAAGCTCTTGTAAAGAGCTAGCAATTGCATTATTTGCCCTGTTTGCTACCTCAAAGGATCGTTTTCTTGGCCCACGTTTCTCGTCCTCCCCCTTCCGACGAGGATTTGAAGGACAGACCACCACAAAGTGTTTCCCGCCACAGAGAGAGCATTTCCCCGAGCAGACCTGGCTATGGTCCTTGCTATAGTCAGAAAGGCAGACTGCGCACTTCTTCAGGCGGAAGCAGGACCTCCGCCATGCAGACTGAGGGAGAGATAAGGCCTCCGCACAATTTCCGGTACTATGCGCTCCGTCTGGATGTAGGAGACATTTCGATCCCGACTTTGCCACACGGAAAACGGACCCCGACTCCTTAATATTTCATCATTATTTCTTGTGGCATAGGCCTCCAGCCACACACAGAAGTCTTTTATATTTAGGATCGATCCTGGATTCCATGACAAGCTCAACCCCTCTTCAGCGGTCTTCTTTTTATGCTCATTCTCTTTGGATAGAAGAAGGGCCTCCCAATCCGCCACGGCTCTGGAGGGGAGCTTTTCATTGATGAACGTTATCAATAAAAAGTCCACGGGACTTACTCCCTTTTCTTGGGCCTCCTCAAGGATCTTTTGGACTTGGTACAGGGCAGTTTTCGAGGTCTTTTGGAGGTCTTGGATTGAGCTGCCTGCCTTCACTTCATCAAGGTAAGCCTTGGCAAGCTTAAAACTGTTCTCGTATGTCCTATCAAGTTCCTCCAAAGCAAGCTCGTAGGTGGCAGCCTCACTGGCGAGGAGATGCGCCTTGCCTTCCAAACAGTCTTTGAACTTTTCAAAGATAATGACGTTTGAGCAGCCGCCGTAATTGGATTCGATGTCTTCCTTAATCTGGGCCCACTTCTTTTTGAAGACGGAGTAGAGTCTGAGGACCTCAGTAGAAGGACCTTCCCCGGAGAATTTTAGTCCAATCACTCTCCCTGCATCATAATGGAGTGCAGGCTTCTTCTCTCTTTCCACAGTAATGGTCGTAAGAGGATGTTGACCTTGAGAGAGCCGGCCCAAATCAAGTTTATAATGCTCCGCAGCCTCGGTTCCTCGCACTGATAGCTCCTCCAGTTTGTCGGAAGCTTCGATGTAGGCAGTTATTGAGGGTTCATCGCCTATGTTGTACCAACATCTAGACGCTATATTCGTGAGCTTCCTCAGGTCCTCGGCTTCAATATTGGCTCGCTCCAGCTTTGAGAAAAAGAGCTTAACCCCAAAAGCAGAATCGCTCTCTTGAGAAGTTTTAAGGAGCTCCTCCATCTTCCTAAGATGGGCATTAAGCCTCAGCAAGGCCACTCGGCAATCGGCAAAAACCTTTTCGTACTCCGAGTATCGGGACGCAGCGAAGGGGAGATTTTCCTCGACCAGAGAGTTTAGATCCTCGCTTGAACTCCCAGGGTGGACCTTAGAAAGGAGTCTCTTTAGGGTCTGTCGGAGCGAACTTTCTTCATAGGTAGAGAGTCCTTGCGAAGGCATCGAAATTGGAACTCCACTTTCTAAGGACATATTGAATTCCTTTTTTCTAAAAAAAGAAATATATATAACCAATTATTGATGAATTACAAATAATACAAATTCAACAAAAGGTCAGGGCAAGTCTAAAGGTAATGTTATTTGACCACAAAATACACTACACTCAGAACCCTTGAAAACACAAATTTAAATTGTTAATAGAACAAAGAAGTGATCTCGGGAGAACTGAAAAATTCTCCAGGCACGATTTAGGTAGAGTATTTTGACCACAAAATACACTACAGTCAGAACCCTTGAAAACACAAATCTAAATAGTTGATAGAAAAAAGAAGTGATTTCGGGAGAACTGAAAAATTCTCCAGGCACGATTTAGGTAGAGTATTTTGACCACAAAATACACTACAGTCAGAACCCTTGAAAACACAAATCTAATAGTTGATAGAAAAAAAGGAGTGATTTCGGGAGAACTGAAAAATTCTCCAGGCACGATTTAGGTAGAGTATTTTGACCACAAAATACACTACAGTCAGAACCCTTGAAAACACAAATTGAATTAGTTAATAAAAAAAGGAGTGATTCGGGAGAACTGAAAAATTCTCCAGGCACGATTTAGGTAGAGTATTTTGACCACAAAATACACTACAGTCAGAACCCTTGAAAACACAAATTAAATAGTTAATAGAAAAAAGGAGTGATTCGGGAGAACTGAAAAATTCTCCAGGCACGATTTAGGTAGAGTATTTTGACTACAAAATACACTACAGTCAGAACCCTTGAAAACACAAATTGAATTAGTTAATATAAAAAAAGGAGTGAATTCGGGAGAACTGAAAAATTCTCCAGGCACGATTTAGGTAGAGTATTTTGACTACAAAATACACTACAGTCAGAACCCTTGAAAACACAATTGAATTAGTTAATAAAAAAAGGAGTGAATTCGGGAGAACTGAAAAATTCTCCAGGCACGATTTAGGTAGAGTATTTTGACTACAAAATACACTACAGTCAGAACCCTTGAAAACACAAATTGAATTAGTTAATATAAAAAAAGGAGTGAATTCGGGAGAACTGAAAAATTCTCCAGGCACGATTTAGGTAGAGTATTTTGACTACAAAATACACTACAGTCAGAACCCTTGAAAACACAAATTGAATTAGTTAATATAAAAAAGGAGTGAATTCGGGAGAACTGAAAAATTCTCCAGGCACGATTTAGGTAGAGTATTTTGACTACAAAATACACTACAGTCAGAACCCTTGAAAACACAAATGAATTAGTTAATATAAAAAAGGAGTGAATTCGGGAGAACTGAAAAATTCTCCAGGCACGATTTAGGTAGAGTATTTTGACTACAAAATACACTACAGTCAGAACCCTTGAAAACACTAATTGAAATTAAGTTATGCTCACAAATAACTTTGGGCTGATAAAAAAAATATCCGCGTACGTAAGATCTCAAGATTTCTCTCAAGATCCGGCTCGAAGGACCATGTAAAGCGAAGTGGACTGTATACGATGATGATATACCAAACCCCAAAAGGACTGTGATGCTGTATCCCCGATGCAGCAGCAAAACTTAATTAAATGATTACCTCAATAAATAAAGAGACAGAGATGAGAGAGATAGGTGTCTTTATTTCAAGTGAAGGTATCAACTGAGTATTCCGGGAATAATAATAATAAAAACCCGCGAAAATGCTCTCCCAAGTAATGCATCATGCTGTTATCAACCAATCAGATCGCTTTGATGCAATGGTGTACTTTAAGTACTCAACTAATGCCGGGAGATGCCGCCATTAGAGAAAGAGTAAATAAAGAGAACAAGTCCCTGCTTGATATAGTAATAATAATACTAACGTGGGTTATATTATTCAAACCCATACTAATATGATAGATTTGCCGCGACAACTCTTTTCCAACTCTTCAAGGACCCGATATTTAGGGATTTACTATAAGTATTTTGGACCTTAATGACATATTATTAGCGTCTTAATTACAGGAAGATCACTCTTACCTACATTTCAGAGTCCTCTTCTTCAGAGTCCAGCAGCAAGGCTCCTTCTCCTGATGGTCCATCTCCCTCCAATACCTCCTGGAAGCACAAATCACGACCCACAGATACCTCACTCGAAATGATGTCGTGCTGCTCAATGTAGCCATATCACGCTCCATTAAAGGGACTCCCTCAATCATATCCTAATAACTTCAATAGTACTAGAGTCGCAGCACCTCTCCGTCTGCGAGAGTCGTAGCGTTGACAATGCACCCAGTAACGCGAGCATTCCCTCCTGACTCAACTATAATAAACTCATCCATCGCTTCTTCATATAATATACAATAATAGTGGGCCATCTGCTACCTATAAGATCAACTCTTTGAGTGCTGCTTCCATGAATATTCGTCATATTGGACCTTCTTCCCCTTCGAACAGAATGGCCATGAAGGAGGTCCACGGATGATCCCTCCCCGCTAACCCCAACTTCGGCCTTTTCTGATGTTCTTTAGCCTAACAAGTTCTTCCAGGTGACCTCCCTCCTCAAGGCACTCGACATGAACACCGTTTTCGTTATCGAACAATCGGAAAACCGTGAGGTGAGTTGCATCGATGAGCTGAGCAGCATCCCGGGCTCACTAGAGGAAGACACGCGGACCAATCAGAGATCGAAGTGCTTTTACTGCTACTCATCTTCAGAGGAATCTTCAAGGACCTTCTGCGAAATTAAAGGTTTTTAAGCGGACAAAGTTTAAGGGCTTGCGAGGGGCGCGTGCCACGGGGAAACAGTTGCGGCTTGAGGCTAAGAGAAAAAGACTCCTGCGGCATCAGGAATACTTTAGTACCATCTTAGCCCACTAGTAGGACTTATACGAGCTTTTATAAGGTAAATGGCAGTCGCTACACGAAAATCGTGGCTGTGTTCGTTTGACATGCGAATAAGGAGTGCAAGCAGAAAAAGGAGGCTTAACGGCTTGAGAAGAGCATCTGTGAGCTCTCATGACGGAGGACGATACACCACCGGAAATTCATAGACAAGAAGACGGATACGCGCTTGGCCTTCCTTTTCAGCTTTGATAAATAATATATCACAAAGCTTCATTGGGCAGGACTGAGTCCATTCACTCTAATAGGGGGCACTCTCTCTATACGACATCATGCCATCCAGAGGCTATTGGGATCGACGAGAGGATCCATAACTCTCTGAAAACGGCAATCACTTCTCCATACTGCCCCAGGAAGGAGAGTCGTTGACTGAAACGCTCCCTTTTGTGATTTCACTTCCCAAGCATCACGTTTTGGGATCAACTATCTTAAGTTACATCTATCTTAAGTGGAGTCCAACGCTATCTCTACGGATAGGGATCTGAAAATAAGTAAGCATGCACCTCCTAGAGTGGATTTATAAAAACAATCAATTCTTGGGTTTTGTAGCAGAGTAATTTACAAATGAAATCATTATGACCATATAAAATAGTGAGGCTATTTGATGAAATAAATAACATCATATTATTGATTTTTTCTAAATACGATTACCGAATTTTCCGGAATATAAAGCGAACCCATATATGAATACTATCACTTAGTGTTTGGAGAAAATATTACCTATTAAATACTTTATTTTTATAAGTCAAAGGAGTAAAAAAATTTTGATAAAAGATCTTACCGATTTTGTCCTGGGATTAAAGCTATCAGCTTTATGAATACTTGCACTTAGTTGTTTGATAAAAAATATATGTAACCCATTATATAACTTATTTTGATAAGTCAGAGGATTTTAATTCTGGAATGTGTTAAGTCTTATAGTCCGGAAAATATGGTGCATTATAATATATTATTTAAAAGAGCTTTATTTTTATATAGATATAAGTACAATCATCTTCATGTTTAATTTACATTCTTCCTTAAGTAACGACTGAAAATATGCTTTTGTTAGATTTCGATATGGTGAACTGCTCATTAGTTAATAATTATGTCTCAATCATATATTTATATTTTTAAATTCATTTTTTAATATTAAAAAATGGGAATTTCTAATGATAAATTAGTCATATATATGCCTATCGATTAATAGCTGTTCATAAAAGTAACCTTCTGCTCGTTTACGAATATTCATTGAGTAGGACTCATTAATGACTCTTCCCCCAAAGTTATTGCAAACTCAGGATACTTCAACTTGGGTCAAATCCTTTTTATAGGCTGGGAATTTATAGATCTTCTAAATATAGATAATATTATTTCTTCATTTTTGTCCTTATGCTTCTTTTGGACAGTTTCAATTTCAACCTTGTGTTTTATTTAGATATTGAGTAAAAATTAAAACTCACTTTCAATATCAAGAGCCATCGGAGTATTATTGAAAGTAAAAGTCTTTTGGTAGGGCTCTGAACCTACTTTTTGTCATGATGACTTCAATAAATCATGACGTCATCTAATGCTATTAATTTAATATATTTCTTCTTCCTTATTAATAATTTTATAGATGATAGTATGAAAAGGAATTCTTGTTTATTTATTATTATTTTTTTTCATTTTCATAAGGATCTTTGGAATATGATAGAGGTATTCCGTCATTATGGAGTCGTCTATGCCAAGCGGATTTATTGTAGCAACTAATAAGGAGGTGTGCCCCAAAGTATTGAGTCATTTCATTTTATGTGGACGTTGAACACCTTACAGAGGCCATAACGATAGATAGGCTAAATCCACCATAAAGACCATATTTTCTACGGTCAGTAATTCTTTTCAAAAGTTGTTTTTCACTCAGAATGAAGTGATATTATTATATTATACTAATTTTATCAATTTTGTTCTTTTTTCATGTACACACTTAATATGTTTCTCATTCATTTATTATGTAGGATTTGTGAAGTCCGTAATCTTATTTGTCATTTTGTATATTTAGTGAATGTGGAGACGAGAATATATTGGTTTTATTGTAGGGCAGTTTGGTTTCTTTTTTAAATTTTAGCATTGTTTTTTTCTACTATTATTTACTATCTCTTTTATGTTCAAATAGACTTTTGATCTGTATTTCTTCCGTTCCGCCTATAAGTGTGTTTAAAGAAGAATTGCATGAGACTTTTTCATTGAACTTTATAACTCTAGGTTTTGTACTTATTTTTTACATTTTTTATTGTCTTTAGGGGATATGTGTAAAAAATTAGACCATCTAATAAATAAATTAGTCATCATTGAAATTATTTTTACATTTCATTTGTAGGTGTATATTTTGAACTTCTGTATAAATTGTGAATAAAAATTTGCCGATCAATTAGTCTTATTTATTTCTTAAAAAAGGAAAATACATCCATAATGTCGATGAAAGGAACCAGAAATATTTTACTGCAGGGCACGCTACATATAAACATACCACAAAATATGCATCCCTTCTATTGACTCAGATTCTTTGGGTTTCTTTGTTTATATGTCTAAAAAGTAAGTAACTTATACTGTGCATATTGTCGGGTAACATATATATATTAGCATATTTTTTGTATAATTAATAATTATTCAAAAAAAATAGGTAAAATTTTGATTTTAGAAATAATTTCCCTTCCTTTCCATGTTGAAATATATGTAATACGACGTACATGATTAGCTCTCTTAAAACATATGTATCTAAATAAGTAGTCGGTTACTAATAAACTATAATTTTTGAAAACAAATGGCATTTTTTTAATAAATAGTTTGGTTTGTCATACCCGTTTTGTATAATACATTTTTCTTTAAATCTCACTTGGATTACTAAATCATCAAAAGCTCAATTTCATTGGCGCCGCCCTAAATGCCCATGCGGCAGGCATTCCGGCGGCCCAAATTAAAAATATTTTTCTTGTCGATTATTAAGCCTTGGAGAACCCAGAAATCATCTATTTGAATGTTTTTAAATGAAAAGTGTTAAATTTGAACAGTCTAATGTCCACCCTCAGGGTCTTAGACCATTAATGCGCATAGGAAAGGGCTTAAAGCTTCCGAATTTACCATCCAGGACTCCCACCTGTGTCCTCTTTGAGTACAGAAGGTGTTTTAATAATAAAAAATAGACCCATTATGGGCTCAATCTCCTGGTACCACGCAGAAATAAACCTCTCTCTGACGGTCGGACCTAAAAAAGAAAGATAAATAATTTCTTCTGAAGCAGTATTTTTTTAATGCCTAATTAAATAGTAGTAAACAAACGAAAGTATCTAGAAGTGGGTAAAGTAATAGTGGGGCGGTTTAGCTCAAAATTTCAAAAGGATTGTGCATTTTGTGATACAAGCATAAAATTTGGCACAAATGTACATTGATATATGGCAAACATTTTCAGATATTGAGCCACTCGGAATTACTCCCTTCATGTCCGCCATATTGGAATTAAAAATGGCCGCCATCTGAAAACTATATTTTCAATTATCTTTGGGTCTAATGCTGCTATTGACTCGACTCTTGTGTCTAAATGTATGTTTTTGGGGGCAAGAAATCTAATGGAAACAATCTGCATCGCATATTTTGTACCAATGAGCCGCCATATTGGATTTCAAAATGGCCGTTGATTGAAATTTACATTTTCGATTATCTTTGGGTCTAATACTGCTATTGACTCGATTCTGGTGTCTAAATGTATGTTTTGGGGGCAAGGAATATAATGGTAACAATACATGACAATATCCATTTTCAAAATGACATCTTTATTACAGTACTTCACTTAAGTCATGAGAGATGAACATTCATCATCATGTATTTTACATACTTTGTATTTGGACATAAACAGTGTCATGTTAACCAATTCAGCACTGCCACAAGTAAATGAATCTTGTGGACTCCTCTTCATGTGCAATCCTTTCACACACACAGAGGGCTGTGCACTTAAGGGCAGCCTTCTTGCACTTGCATCGTCTCACACACCCTTCTGGCACTTGCAAGAAACCAGCTCGATGCAGGTGTGAGCTGCCTCAGGTAGCCTGGTCCAGAAGGGTGTGTATTGTCCTCCAGTCATTGACCAACCCCAGTTGGTTGATGGTGGGAGTTCTGGTGCTGGCAGCAGTATCTGACCCCACACATGTCCACCTTGATATACTGCCCTTTTGACATGTTCCTCTAAAGCTGCCTTCGTCGGAGGGATCAGCTGCACATTGTTCTTCCTTGCGAAGAGTTTCCGCCTGGCCTTGTCAATATCCGTGCATTTGCTGGTTCGGTCATACAACAGGATCACGAACCTCTCGATGATGCACATTGCATCATAAAACGAATTATTTACAGTTTTAGGGTCGTCACCCCACATGATGCTTTCAAGTTTAATCAAATATAACAGGCTAACAGTTAGCTATATGATCTAAGCTAGCTACTTCTCACCACATATCACTAACAAATCTACCTTCAAAATATGGATTTGCAAATAAAACGAATTATTTACAGTTTTAGGGTCACCCCACATGATATCAAAATGTGACGTATACACTGCAGCAGTTAGAAAGAGGATTTATTTGTAAAGGAGAGAGAGACTACTGACCTGAAGGTTGTATGGAGTAACTGGCTGATGCAACCTTGAGATGATTGTCAATATAAAAGTCTCTCAATTGTATTTTTTTCATGGTCACCCCAGATGATAATTCAGACAATGAACATATTCGGACAAGATTAGTTTGTGTATTATGATTGAAATGTGTGTACAAATGTTCCATAACTTTGTCAATAAATCTAAAGCATGTTTGAAAGTATGCCCAGTACGGCAAGCATTATTTTTAAATTGTTTTAATGTGATTTAAAACCAGTTGTCCAAACAAAAGTCAAGGCCGGACGGTCACCCCACATGATGTTTTCACACTTCAGATGGCAAAAATGACCAATAACCAACATGTTTAAATAAAATAAGAGTGGGCACATGTAGAAGGAACGTATTCGACATACATGTTATATTTTTTATTCATTTTTATGTTTAATATTAGGTAAAAAGTTCCAACGGACAGAAAAAGTAAGCGTCACGTCTTTGACCCACTACAATTCAAACCATATTGAAATCCAAGATGGCGGCTCAGTGGTAAAAAATATGCAATGCATATTGTTACCATTGGATTTCTTGTCTCCCATAACATACATTTTGGCACCAGAATCGAGTCAATAGCAATTTTAGATCCACAGATAAGCGCAAATGTAGATTTTAAATGGCGGCCATTTTGAATTCCAATATGGCGGACATGAAGAGAGAATTCCAAGTGGCTCAATATCTGAAAATGTTCGCTATATGTCAATGTACATTTGTGCCAAATTTGTTGCTTGTATCACAAAATGAACAATACCTTAGCTATGCTGCCCCACTATAATAGACTTTACAAAGATAGTTTTTTTTATATCCTATTTTATAAGTAGCGTTGCTATACATTTGCATGTACATTCTTTTCTAAAAAAAACGTCATCACTACGCAGTACTTTTTTGGGAAATTCTTTTCTATAAAAAAACGTCACCACTACGCATACTTTTTTGGAAATATTTTCTAAAAAAAACGTCTTCACTACGCAGTAATTTTTTGGGAAATTCTTTTTTAAATATTTGACGCTAACGAACGCTGAACGCAAAAACATTGAACGGAACGCTAATTTTTTTTTGAACGCTGAACGCAAAAAAGTTGAACGCTCACAAGCCTGTAAACCCATATATCGAAACTATAAGAGTTAAGAAATATATAATGCAAAAATATTTTACAATGAAACTTCAGGATTTGAAAGGAAAATTTTCTAAATTAATATCGATTTAATAAAAGACGTAACATGAGCTAAAAGTTTAATATCGTTTATTGGAACTTTTTGATATATTCTTCTAAGCTTCATGTAAATTTCTTTAAACCAATAGAAACTTTAAATCTATGACGGTAATAACGATATGCTAAATATTAAATGGCCAAACGACTGCGATTTTTTTTGATGCGGCAAGCAATGATAACTTTTATTTGTAATTATTCAATAAGAAATAGTGAACGGAACGACAAAATCGATTTTTATCATTCAATTATTAAACGATCGTTCCGCAGTAAAGTGTTTACTTTTTTATTCCGTTCACAAGCCTGATAAATTTAATGCGTTACCTAAAACACACCCAAAACATGTGTTAATTGTTTCTGGAAATAAACATTATATCTATATATATACAAATGAAAATACAGCTGTCTCAGATTGCTGCAATTTTATTTCTGCATTGGGGCGAGAGCTTTGAGTGAATCCATTTTTTATGTTAAAATAATGTCAAGCGTTACAATCTAATCACTCATATTTAATAATTTACGTACTAAAAAAATAAGCACGCTTTTGTAAATTACGTTTTCTCAATTTATTCGTGAGTTAGTCCCAGCAAAAATAGTCAACTGGAAAATCAGCTGCAAACACATACGATGAAGTCTTTTTCTATAAATCTTGCGCATATCAAATGTTCATTGTTGATTCATTTGCACGCAAAACTATTTTTCCCCAAGAAAATCAACACATGGATAGATATATTTTCTCCATTTATTCACGTGCTTATCTCAATAGGAGAGTTAACGAGGAACGTAGTCAAAAAGCGGGGTTGTGATAATAGAGAGCTTTTGATGTAGCTCCAAATGTACTCGCATATCTCAGTATTGTGCAGGACGAGTGCTCAGTGTTGCTTGCGGGTAACACATATTCATGTCCAAAACAATTTTTTTAGAAAAACTGCACGCCAACATAAATACATTTTTCATTATTCAAGTATATCAATTTCATAGTGTTCTGTCTGATTTGTTATCTTTGATTTAAAGTTTTGATACTGTCATATGAGAGAGCACTAAGAATTGAAGATTATCGAATAAATCACAAATTTTAAATATCATCTTAAATTAATTAAAATATCCTCATTCTGTAGGTTATTGGACGCCCAAATGTAAAAATAGTATTAAAAAAGGAGAATCATAATTTATGGCCACTTTTATGATAGACATGATTTGTATTTGCTTGTCTTCCGGTTAATATTTCATTAAAAAGTTAGAAGTACATGTAGAGACTAGCAAGACAAGGAAAAACAATTGAAGCCCATAACTGCTTCATGTTTTCGTTGTCTTAAAGGAATGCATCTTGGCTCCTTTGTTTGAAGTTCCTGAATGTAATATTATGTATATATTGAAACCATTCTTGTTAGTACTTTTTTTTGGTGTGCCATGCGTGGACATTCCTTAGAATTTACGTTTAATTATTGGGTGTTGTTGGCAAAAGAATAATAAATTATGAATTATGTAGAAAGATCACAAATTTTTTGATATCTGGTATAATATAATGTTTTATTGTTATTAGTAAATAAATATTAAAGTATTAATTAAGCAGACAGACAATCAATATCACGTAGTATAAAAACAAATGTATTGATTGATAAAATATATAACATTATATTGATGTCCTCTTAATATAATTACCGATTTATTCTTGATTTTAAAGCAAACCTTCATATTAAAAAAATGCATTAAAGGGAAAAAATTGTAAACCCCAACAATAGGTAAGGTGAATGAGTTTAAGTCTTTAAAATACACTCTTATAGTCCTGAAAATACGGCGAAATATATTCCAGAATAAATTTATCTTTAATTATTAGGTTCAATTTAATTTTATATGTATGTATATTTTTCCTCAGATAAAAATAAGTATTACGTTATGTGAACTTCTCATCAACTTAATTAAGCATAATTCATTCATTGTTTTTATCAAATAAAACATGATAAACCATAAAATATATAATCTGTCATGATTACAGATTAATCGAGTGTTCATAAAGATTCCCTTCTGTCGAATCAAAGATAGGAGTAGGTTTCATCTATGGCTCCTTCACGCATAGTTGCCCTCATTCAACAGACTTCTACCGGAGTCTATACCTTTATATGGGCTAAGAACTTGTAAATTTTAGGTACATTTTGTATTGGAATAAGTCCTTTGATGAATGGCGAAGAGAGGAGGAAAGATATTATATTATCTCTGCATTTTTAGAGTCCTTGGTCAATTTAATCTTTTTCCTTCAATTTGATTAATTACATAAATTAACTAAACATTTTCACTTTTTATACTCAAGGTCATATGGGTAAAATTGAAAGTAAAGTGTTTTTACTTTTTAAAAGGACTTGAATCATAGAAGAATAGTTCTGATATCGCTAGACCTATGACGAATTCCAGAGCTATGACGTCATGCTATTACATTAAATATTAGGGCTGATGATAGAAATGTCCCCAGCAACAGCGATAGAGCTATTTTCACAGGAACAAATTTTACACGGTTTAAAACGCACGCCTTATATAAACATGAGGGGGAGAGTGACGTCACCATCAACAATCGTCAAATAATAGAGCCTCCACTGATCATAGTTGGGAATCTTTTTTTTTGGGTGTCATGAAAGCATTCTGGCCTAGACTTCAAACTTGTTGGAGTCCCTCGATCCCTTCCTTCCTCCATCCCTCCTTCTTTCTTCCCGGGACTCCGGGATAAATGCCTTGGATACCAAGAAACGAGTCTCCTCCCTCCCTCCCATTAAGAGACACATTCCCCTCACCTCGACTTCAAGAGTGGAGTCCTACCCATCGTCGGACTTTGTCAGTCAAAGGACTTCCTTCCCTCATCTTCGTTAGAGAGCTCCCCGTCCTCCTCTTCGTGAGTGGAGTCCTACCCATCGTCGGTCTTCGTCAGTCAAAGGACTTCCTTCCCTCATCTTCGTTAGAGAGCTCCCGTCCCCCTCTTCGTGAGTGGAGTCCTACCCATCGTCGGTCTTCGTCAGTCAAAGGACTTCCTTCCCTCATCTTCGTTAGAGAGCTCCCCGTCCCTCCTCTTCGTGAATGGAGCCCTACCCCTCGTCGGACTTCGTTAGAGAGCTACCCATCCCTCGTCTTCGTTAGAGAGCTCCCGTCCCTCCTCTTCGTGAATGGAGTCCTACCCCTCGTCGGACTTCGTCAGTCAAAGGACTTCCTTCCCTCATCTTCGTTAGAGAGCTCCCCGTCCCTCCTCTTCGTGAATGGAGCCCTACCCCTCGTCGGACTTCGTTAGAGAGCTACCCATCCCTCGTCTTCGTTAGAGAGCTCCCGTCCCTCCCTCTCTTCGTGAATGGAGTCCTACCCCTCGTCGGACTTCGTTAGAGAGCTTCCCATCCCTCGTCTTCGTCCAAGGAGTTCCTTCCTTCGTCTTTGGCATAGGGTTCCCCGTCCCTCCTCTTCGTTAATGGAGTCCTGCCACTCGTATTCATGAATGGAGCCCTACCCCTCATCTTCGTGATTGGAGTTCCGTCTTCCATAACCTCCTCCATATTGAAGACTTTTTTCTCTTTTTTGGAGTTTGCTATTGAACGCCTCAGTCCTGTATTTCTATGAAATAAGTATCATGATGTCCTGATGAATCTAACAGTCCAAAGGACATGAAGATCATTAAATCTCGGTGAAGGAGCCTTGATCATCAAACCTAACAGGACTACCCCTCCCCCCAGACTAACGCTCCCCGGACTATCACCCCCGTGCCATTTACTCCCATTACTAATATTTTTATTCCATGAAGTCCGCTTATGAAGTTAACTATGTTTTTTTGTGACAATTGACCAGTTTAAAATTTGAATGTAATCAGATAAAATAATATTAATACTTTAGTTTACCATTATTTAATAAATCTTATGTTTCTCATTTCAAATCTCGCAAGAATTGTAACTGGTCACCAAACTTATCAAAAATTAGTATTAAAAGTGCTAATTAATTTTTATTTATTTTCTAAGATATGTCGTTAAAATGATTAAGCTAATAAAATTTTACTTTAACATGACTTGAAAGAGTTTTTACTATGGATATATGGCCTCTTTTACAAAATTTCTTACAAATCCTAGAAGTTATAGGCGTCACTTTGAAATAAATCATTTTAACTACTTTTCACTAGTGCTTTACACTATTTACACTTTATTGAATTTAACGTGAATGCATGTTATAAATATATAAATAAAAATTATAGTTTAAAAGTTATACAGTAAATAAAGTCAATAAAAAAAATGATGGCATTAAAAAATCAAGTATAAATATAATCAAAATCTACTGATATAAAAATATCATAAAATGTTCAGGAAATAATGGTTTTCATTCAATTTAAGATTATAATTTTTGTAGAACCGTAGTAAAAACTTCAGATAGGGAGAGGTCCTCTTGGAGCAGGGGGGGAAGTACCGAAAGATGTCACCCGCAAATCGCCAGCTTGAAACCTACGGAATCATTATGTAGAGCGCCATGTTACGAGCTGCTGCTGATATTAAAATGGCTTTTAGGCCTCCCCCATAATTAAGATATTATCTTATCAATTTATTATATTATAATACAGACATAAATTAAATATTACTATAGATGAGAAAATAATATTGTAAACGAATTTACTGTTCCTACACTTTAATTCATGAAAGTAATTAATTATATTAGATGGCAAATAAATTTCATTCACAATATATTATTGTATTATAATACAGAAATAACTCAATAGTACTTTAGATAAATATTAGTAATGGGAGTAAATGGCACGGGGGGTGATAGTCCGGGGAGCGTTAGTCTGGGGGGAGGGGTAGTCCTGTTAGGTTTGATGATCAAGGCTCCTTCACCGAGATTTAATGATCTTCATGTCCTTTGGACTGTTAGATTCATCAGGACATCATGATACTTATTTCATAGAAATACAGGACTGAGGCGTTCAATAGCAAACTCCAAAAAAGAGAAAAAAGTCTTCAATATGGAGGAGGTTATGGAAGACGGAACTCCAATCACGAAGATGAGGGGTAGGGCTCCATTCATGAATACGAGTGGCAGGACTCCATTAACGAAGAGGAGGGACGGGGAACCCTATGCCGAAGACGAAGGAAGGAACTCCTTGGACGAAGACGAGGGATGGGAAGCTCTCTAACGAAGTCCGACGAGGGGTAGGACTCCATTCACGAAGAGGAGGGACGGGGAGCTCTCTAACGAAGACGAGGGATGGGAAGCTCTCTAACGAAGTCCGACGAGGGGTAGGACTCCATTCACGAAGAGGAGGGACGGGGAGCTCTCTAACGAAGATGAGGGAAGGAAGTCCGACGAGGGGTAGGACTCCATTCACGAAGAGGATGGACGGGAGCTCTCTAACGAAGACGAGGGATGGGTAGCTCTCTAACGAAGTCCGACGAGGGGTAGGGCTCCATTCACGAAGAGGAGGGACGGGGAGCTCTCTAACGAAGATGAGGGAAGGAAGTCTTTTGACTGACGAAGTCCGACGAGGGGTAGGACTCCATTCACGAAGAGGAGGGGCGGGAGCTCTCTAACGAAGACGAGGGATGGGTAGCTCTCTAACGAAGTCCGACGAGGGGTAGGCTCCATTCACGAAGAGGAGGGACGGGGAGCTCTCTAACGAAGATGAGGGAAGGAAGTCCTTTGACTGACGAAGACCGACGATGGGTAGGACTCCACTCACGAAGAGGAGGGACGGGGAGCTCTCTAACGAAGATGAGGAAGGAAGTCCTTTGACTGACGAAGACCGACGATGGGTAGGACTCCACTCACGAAGAGGAGGGACGGGGAGCTCTCTAACGAAGATGAGGAAGGAAGTCCTTTGACTGACAAAGTCCGACGATGGGTAGGACTTCCACTCTTGAAGTCGAGGTGAGGGGAATGTGTCTCTTAATGGGAGGGAGGGAGGAGACTCGTTTCTTGGTATCCAAGGCATTATCCCGGAGTCCCGGGAAGAAAAGAAGGAGGGATGGAGGAAGGGATCGAGGGATCTCCAACAAGTTTGAAGTCTAGGCCAGAATGCTTTCATGACACCCAAAAAAAAGATTCCCAACTATGATCAGTGGAGGCTCTATTATTTGACGATTGTTGATGGTGACGTCACTCTCCCCCCCTCATGTTTATATAAGGCGTGCGTTTTAAACCGTGTAAAATTTGTTCCTGTGAAAATAGCTCTATCGCTGTTGCGGGACATTTCTATCATCAGCCCAAATATTATTTCTCTCTCTCTGATCTATTTAATTATTTTTTTTTTCATAAGAACATTTGAAATACGAGAATATCACTTCAACAGTCGATCCAGGACTCCAGGATGCTAAACCCGAACATGAAGGTATCGAATGATCGCGAGTAAATGAGTATGACGCTATTTTATTTATCTATTTATTTTTAGTAACGAGGCTCTTTATTTCATTCGTTTAGACAAGCAATATGAAAGTGGGATTCTGTTTCGATAAATTAAAAGAGATCGTCAGTCTTCAGGGAGCAAATGGTGCAGGAACATGAGGCTCCTCAAGTACCTCTCCAATCCTGTTCACACCTCATCAACAGGAATAAGGCTATGGAGAACCCAAAAGGTACAAATAGTGACTCAGACTCTTGGATCCACTGGAGAAATCTATTTTTGTCATCATGTTCTATCTCATGACGGTATAAACCAAGGCCACTCTGCATCGCAAATTCATCTCCAAGGTCTTGATGGTGAAATGAATACCCAGTCTGAAGCTCACGGAGATCAAGGAAGTCTGCCAGGAATTCGTCGAAAGATCCGAAGAAGTGGAGAGGAAAAAGAGCTCATCAACTATACTCAAAGAAAACAATTATGGGAGCCCTGGATGGATGAGTTAGGAAGGCTTTAAACCCGTTCCGATGTGCATGAATGGTCTAAGATCCTGAGACATGGAGGCAAATGACGTGTTTGTGGCCGTATCTTGAACGTCCACCCGCGCGTCCACATTATTTCGAGAGGTTCAGGCTTTTTTTTCACTCTCAAGGGGAAGTTACTGTGTTCTTGATGTTCATCCTCCTTTGAAGGGGGTAGGATCATATGCGTCGTCAAATATTGTAGTCCTCCGTGATTCCCTCCAAGGAAATGGAACGGAAGGAGTGTTCTTATCACGGATTTAGAGAGGCCGAAGGTTCTTTGAAAGTGAGAAAGTTTTCGTGCTCCGAATTTCAAGCCTGAAGGTACTAATGGTGTAAGAGATCATCTGGACCCATTAGCCTCTTCAAAGGGGACATTGAGATCGACTTTCTCCCATCTCAAACAGTCTATTCCGGGGACTGCCTGTATTTCAGGATGATGAAACTGCGGAGTTATTTCAACGCCTGCTGTGTGGTCCAAACCCCAGAAGGAGGAAATGAAAATCTCGCGAACTTTTCCATGGAAGCCGTCCCTCTGCATAAGCTGACGAAGAAGGAGTTTCGTTTTTACCCTAGGCGGAAGAAATAAAAGTAACCTCTGAAAAGATTAATATTAATTAATATAATAAAGACTGAGCCAATGTTAAATACTTAAAACTTATATTTGATAACTTACAAATATATAAATGGTTAACCATTTTATATAACTCTTGTTTGATAAAATACTATTATTATTTTACTATTTAATAATACAAATACTATTATCTTCATCCATTTTGTTCATAAGTTTCTTATTTGTCTTATAGTTATTAAAAAACATAATGGTTATCACAGCATTTAATTGTTGATATTATAATAGTATTTATCGTTATTGATTGCTGAAAATGATATTACTTCATTTTTTCAGAAGCAAAGAAGCAAATGGTCAATTGAAAGAACTGTCAGATCCATGAATGGCAAGCTTCCATTCTGAAGCTAAGGACATCCTTCATTAACATCCGGTTTGCTCATGGCCAAGTCTAAAAAGTTGTCTATGTTGAAGAGTGCTCTGAGGGATCTTTTACTTCCGAGAACTAATATATCAGTTTTATCTTTTGGAATTGATTTGCTGGAAATCTTATTTCGAGTGAGCTTTGAATAATATATATAAATATAGATAGATAGATATAGTGGGAATTTTCAATTTTTTTACTTTCAAAATATTATTGTTTCCTATCCGCGATGCAATGAATCTGTAAAGTTGCCAGGGTGTTCTGAATTTTATGTAATTATATATATTGCATTCTCGGAGATGGTCGAAAAAGGTATTTGCTCACTTTTATTGATGTAAGACTAATTTCAACTCATTGTTAGGAGTGGTTTATAATTAGCTAGGACTATATCATATTTGCAATAAAACAATTCAAACTCAAATTAAGTTTCATAAGTAGCAAAATCGAATTGGCATTCTGAGTTTTTGTGTGTTAAAGCACCATGATAGTAGTTTTTTACTTATTTTTTACGAAATCTGTTGGAAGTGTGGAACTTCACAATCATCAATATAAGTTTTGTAATTATCAATCACATATTTCTCTTTTTCAGATACGGACTTCCCATTCAGCCCATTCAAATTACGGGAATATATGTAAGTGAATGTCAATGTTACTTTCATCGACAGTCTAAAACCGAATCTTCCGAGGACAATAATGAAGGCTCTCCTGTGTCAACATCTTTTAGGAAAAGGCTTCAAGCAAATTATATAATATTATAACCTTCATAATTCTCTGTGTAATTTTAATAAAGTTTAGAATATAGTCACGTAAACGTATTCCTCAGAGTTGCAATTGCTCATTATTGATTAATAAATTATTTGTTTTATTTTTTATAAACTTTGTTTCAAAAATATTGACATATCCTTTATAATAAAGAATACGTCCACATTTTAAAATAATTATAGTTGTGAACAAATAATAATATACCATTTATTCATATATGTAAATTCATATTAATTACTTAATGTAAACCACATTAAAGAAAGTCTTATAAGTGATTCATCATGCATTTTTTGCTTTTCTACGCATTCTGTTCATTTTTTTGGTTTGAATTGAACTACAGCTTCGTTCATGAACAACGTTTTTGTTCAAATTTGTGCTCCACTAACTAGCCTGTTATGAGCCATTAGGTGGGGTAAAAGTGGTTAAAAGTTCTTGGTGGTACTTTGCATTTCTTTGGTATTAAAATGGTTTATTGTATTTTTTAAAAGGTTTGAAGTGCGTATTGGCCTTGAATCTTCTAGCGTTCAGGTGTACTTTTTTCGTAAAACACTAGCAACTTGATTGTTGGAACCAAGGTAGTTAAAAGTATGGAACTTTATAATTTAAATATCCAAAAAATGAAGACCAGAAATACTTATATTATCTTTTTTGTAGACCTAAAGCTGTTTTTTGGAATATATCATGTCCTAAACTGGTAGCCCATTAAAACTTTATTATTGTTGTTGAATACAATACTTAGCCATCAATTTACCGATCAGTTGCCTTTGTTGGGTTCTTATATTTACAAAATCCGTTTGCATTGACCTGGATTTATTCTCCAATACAGCAACTAGGTCTTAAAATGTAGTGACTATAAGTCGATAGGAAATTTTCAGAAATGATAAATAATTGACAAACAAGCCTACTCTTGCTATTATTACTTGAATCACTAATATCAGTATTTTGTCAAAAAACTGAAATCGTGATTTGTTTTTATTGCCTTACCCTTGGAATTGGAGCATTTATATCTAAGCATTCTTTGAAAGCAAATAAATCAATGCTTATAATTTTTCAGTGTTCACACCAGAATTTAATTCCTCGAAAGTGTATTGACTACTTCCCTGGTAAATGATACATTTCTTTATAATTTTGAAATATATTGTTATCAGGCTTGTGAGCGTTCAGCTTTTTTGCGTTCAGCGTTCAAAAAAAATTAGCGTTCCATTCAGCGTTCCATTCAATGTTTTGCATTCAGCGTTCCGTTAGCGTTCAGCGTTCAAATATTTAAAAAATAATTTCCCAAAAAGTACTGCGTAGTGGTGACGTTTTTTTTTAGAAAATAATTTCCCAAAAAAGTACTGCGTAGTGATGACGTTTTTTTAGAAAAGAATTTCCAAAAAAAAGTACTGCGTAGTGATGACGTTTTTCCGAAAAAGTCCAAGAAATGTTTGGAAAAATTGAACGCTGAATGCAAAACTCTTTTTTTTTGCGTTCAACTCACAAGCCTGATTGTTATTGATACTGTCTTCAATCGGTAGATTTGTGGGAAATCTACCAATATGGCATAATTTATCAATAAGTACTGACACCAGCGGTATATATTTCCTATCTACTCTCACCTCTAGTATACAAACAACTCTCAAACTTATATATATATATATATATAATATTAAAATTAAAAGTTGTATAATATTTAAACAAACAACTCTCAAACTTATATATATATATAATATTAATAATAAAAAGTTGTATAATATTTAACTTTTTTTACTTTTCAAAATTATAATTTTGAGTTATCTAACGTATTTCAAGAAATAGTCTAATAATAATTAATATAATATCGACAAAAAAATACTTTTTACCCTCGAAAGTCTGATATTTTTGCACATTCTAAAAAAATGTTTGTTTGGCCTTTTTTATTTATTAAATAAAGAAATAAACATTTATTATAAGGAAAATGATAGTTTTTACTTACTAATAACTAAACCCATATATCGAAACTTAGAGTTAATTTTTTTTAAATGAAATAATATAGTTACGAATGAAATTTCAGGATTTGAAAGAATTTTTTTCTTCTTTTTTTTTAGAAACTAAGCAAACAAGTTTACTTGAAAAAGTTCCAAAATACGATAATAAACTTCAAAGCTCCATGTAAATGTCGATAAACAAATAGAAACTTTATAATCTATGACGGTAATAACGATATACTAAATATTATATGACCAAACCACTGCGATTTTTTTAGATATGGCAAGCAAATGATAACATATATTTCTAATTATTCAAGTAAGAAATAATGGAACGGAACGAATAAATCGATTCTTATCGTTCAATTTACTAAACGATAAAATACGAAAATTCACATCAAAGCATTGTCAATGCTGCAATTTTATTTCTGCATTAGGGCCAGAGCTTTGAATGAATCCATTTTCATATTTTTTAAATAATGTTCAAGCGTCGCAAACTACTCACTCATATTTAACAATTGACGTACTATAAAAATAAGCCCGCTTTTGTAAATTTCGTTCTCTCAATTTATTCGTGAGTTATTCCCAGCAAAAAAAGTTAACTGGAAAAGCCGCTGCAAACACAGGGCGATGTAGTCTTTTTCTTGAATCTCCCGCATATCAAATGTTCATTGTTGATTCATGTTTTGCCGAAGAAAATCAACGTATGGATAAATATATTGTTCTTCATCTATTCGCGTACTTATCTCAATAGGAGAGTTAACGAGAAACATAGTAAAAAGCGGGGTTGTGTGAATGGAGAGCTTTTGAGGCAGCTTGTACTGTACGCGCATATCTCAGTATTGTGTAGTCACGAGTGCCAGTATTTCTTGCCACTAACACATATTCATGACAAAACATTTTGAGAGAAAAACATGCACGCCAACATAAATACATGTTTTTCATTATTCAATGGCTTTTCTTATCAATTGAGTTAACGGAAAATCAAAATCAAAGATCAAAGTAAGCGTACCCTTATTATTCATAGATTTAAATATAGAGCTTTGTGATTTCTCAGTTGGAATGACAGCATTTGTTAGGATTTTAAAGTATTAATCTTGTAAGTAAATAGTTAGTGCCTTATTAAAATAACATGTTAGATAATCCGATAAGCGATCATTATTTTATTGTTTTATATCATTTTTATGAAAAGAACAGATCCTCACATTGATAAATGTCCCCACCTTATAACTGAGAGTTCCTAACTCTCCTACTGGTCGGTGAGTCCGTGATAATCCCTCCATCTCATATAAGTCATAGACAGCATACATAGTAGTATCGTTATAGTTTACTTCATCACCGCTTCTGGAGAAAGAAAAAGAAGATATTTATATCCAGTCGAATACAATTTTATCGAACTATACAGACACAAATAAAAACAGAATAATTGACAAAGCTGAGTCTCACAAATGTATTTGAATATTCATATTTGCTAATGTTTATCGATAAAACTCTGCCTTAGTTTTGAAAAACTTAAAAAACATTAATATTTTCCATAGTTAAAATAAGTTATTTGGTACTTATTTTCTTCTCTTGTAATAGTAACTAAAAAAGTAACTATAAAATCTATAATATAAATTCTTGCGATAGCAAAAAAAATCATCCACATTCCCTAAAATGTTAAGAATATTTTGGATATACGACTGTGTTGCCTAACTGCGTTTTTGCTCAGTAAAAAAAAACCTTTGACATTGTATATTGGATGCATTAGAAAGGTTAATAATAGTAATGGCGACGTCATTTGTCCGTGCAATATTTTTAAAAGTAACATTGCAAACATGTTTAATTAAATTAGTTTGTATATTTGGTTTTTATGTAAACATTCAAGTTAAATCTATACCTTACTGAAGAAAAAAGAAGAGAAAAAATAACAGTTGAAATAGTTAAATAGTTTTTAGTGGAGTTGTCTAAAAAATGGTATTGTTCAGAGTTGTAAGTAAAACTAGTCGGATATTTTGATTTTAAAACATACAAAGACGTTCAAGGAAATGGGGTTAATAGTGGGCTGCTCTCTATGTTCACAATATGTTTTTAAATTGCTAAGCACAAAAAGACATATATAAACTAAGTAATAATAAAAAACACACCTAGTTTGTGATAATATATTTAAGTGAAACCCTTTATTAATGTTATGAAATAATAATGGCAGCAATATATGTTGAAGAAAGTCGATATTCATTTTTCATTTGTCACTTTTGAAGACGATTTCTATTTCCTTTATTTTGTTATATTTCGGAAGTTTAAAAAAGGCCCAACAATTAAATATTAATCCATTTGCTTAGTCTTGTAATCAATACTATTAAAATGAACATAGTAACATAGTAAAAAGCGGGGTTGTGGGAATGGAGAGCTTTTGATGTGGCTTGTAATGTACGCGCATATCTCAGTATTGCTTGCCACTAACACATATTCATGTCTAATTTTTTTTTTGAGAAAAACATGCACGCCAACATAAATACATTTTTTTCATTATTCACGGGCTTTTCTTATCAATTGAGTTAACCGAAAAATTAAACGCAAACATCGGGTAACTTTTGATGAAGCTTCTAAGAGCTCTCACATATCCCATACTCATGTGTATGCAAATTTAATAATGAGCGAGAAAAGACAAGTAGATAATTTGCTCTATTTATTCGAGTACTTGTTCCGACAAGTGAGTTGATCATATATATAAGGACGAAACGGGTAAGAATAATATGAGGAAAAATCTATTGTTATTTCTTTTTTTTTTTTAAATCACCCTTCCATATTTCAGACACTAATTCCAATGGAGCCATTTGTTCACGAACATTAACGATAAAAATACTTCTAACCGGCGTGATCATCATAGCTTCTCCAAATAAAATGTTTATTGTTGCTGAGTTTACGTATTATAAATATCTGCTCAAAGAACTTTTTTGTATGTTCAAGAATATCAGGAGGCTAGCCCGTAAATTATATCATAGTTTTTCTAGGTTTTTTTTTGTAGTCAGTCAGTAACACTTGCATAATAGCAATGGTGAGTAGCTACTTGAACAACCTTACGAAAATGTGAATGCTCTCCATTAATTTATGTGTCTGTCTCAACCATAGAGATATAAAGACATAGAGACCTTATTGGATTCTTCAGAGAAATACGTCATTGTGTCCTGAATACAGCTGAACAATGTTTTTCTGCTATTGGAGGATGGATTCTTCAGAGAAATACATCATTGTGTCCTGAATACTACTGAACGATGTTTCTCTGCTAATTGAAGGGAATAAGCTCTCTATATCTTTATATCTCTATGGCCTCAACGCATCAAGATAGATACATGCGTCTTTTTCATGACTGTATCCTTCTGCCTACCAATAAAAATATATCTACGTCTAACATGGGAGTTTTCAAATAACTCCCTGGTCTAACATAAAGCGTTAAAGGTCCTTTAACGCTTTAGTCTAACAAACACAAAAGGCGTGTCCGCCCTTCCTTGCCGATATAAGTACTTTACTCATGTTTCTGTCACTTATCATCGCAATTCAAAAGTGTGCTTGCGTAACAATATTTTCAGGATACAAACATTCAGCATTGAGTAATTTTAACTGGGTTTTAACCATTATCTTTCCGATGTCCGACTCATTGAGTTAAGATTCTCGTGCTGACTCGAGGACGTCGATTTGATTGAGGAATACAATAAATCAAGTTTAAATATGTATCTAAGAATATTTCCCTAAATTAATATATCCTCACTTTTATTTATATCTGCAACTTTTCGTGAAGTAAGTCATAGTTTGTATGATTTTGTTACAAAGCACTTTGTAATTTTGCTTGAAGTATTTATTTGGCATGTTAGACCACCGTTTATTGCGTTTACTAATGTTTTTTATTCCACATAAGTATAACTGAATGCTAAAAAATTTGTCATACTTATAGAAAACATGTTTCTTATGCATATGTTGGTAGACTTGATATTCATTCAAATGTTCTCTCGATATTTTCTGTGATATTTTCAATACCTCCTACAAAAAATACCTAAACGAACTGCACAACAGTCACCACTTTATTAAAAATCTTGAATGAATACAAAACATATAAAAGACCAATAATTAATTAAATAAATTGTTTACCAATGTGGTATATTAAACGCTCTTACCTGCTAACAGAACTTTTAATAACTTATCATTACTAATCATTGTTAGATCTATTTGCAATTTCTAAGCTTTTAAAAAGTGCATCAAGGTTTTTTTCAAAATGTTTTTAACCGGAAAAATCTTACAAAGATAACACACATAGATTAATTAATTAATACAATTGCATCATACGTATATATAAGTGCTATACATCATCGGTCTACATATATACTACATAAATTCTCAAACCCGCCATAGTATTATGAGGGAATGTAATATTACTGAAGTACTCACGGGTTAACGAGAACCACCAATATTTATTTTATTTTTAAACTTTTAAAACTGTTTTCTCCTAAATCCTAATGGTTCTTCCACAATATATTGCGTCCAAAATAAAAATATTTCTCGTTTCAACTTTGCACCGTGATATAAACCACAAACCTGAGTAATCGGTCTTTGTGTTGATATAAAATGAGCAGCCATTGATTGTTATGAGGGGCAACATTTCCAACATTGACAGGAAACATTAATACTGTTTCACTATTATTCATGGATTTTAAATGGTTTAGCTATCAAACCATTGAATTATGGCGTTTATTTCAGAGTTTACGCTTGTACGATCCTTATGTTGACATATAATTGATAGCTGTTAGTTTAGGATAAAGTTGATGATTTAATTGGGCTTAGATTTACATTATGAATAAGGAAAACACAAATTTTGAACATCATGAAAACATGAAGCTAATTTTATATATGTACTAGAAAAAATATAAATTCTTATTCATAGATTTCAATACAGAACTAAGTGATATTAGAAAGGAAAATATATTCTATAATCAAATCCTTCCAATAGCTATTCTTGAGAAGCTTTTGAGCATTGTAAGATGTCGATTGATATGAGAAAAACGATTTGTACCTTTTTGCAATGAACCACTAATATTTGTGATGCCATTTTCTTTTTCTTTTGATTGTTTTAATTATTCTTTTTAAAATATCATGTTAGATAATCCGATAAGAGATCATTATTTTATTTCATTTTTATATGAAAATGAACAGAACCTCACAGTGAATAAATGCCCCCACTTTATACCCGAGAGTTCCTAACTATCCTACTGGTCGGTGAGTCCGTGATAATCCCTCCATAGACAGCATACATATTAGTTCTTTATAATTCACTTCATCGCCGCTTCTAGAGAAAGAAAAAAACATTCATATAACTTATATAATAGTTAGGCTTTGGCTAAAATATAAATAGTTAAATATACATTTTATTAACAGCTCTAGACAGATTAAGACTAAAATTATCTGCTAACTGTATTTGTACAGTTCAGTAAGTCCTTCAGAGAACAATAAAGAAAAAAATTGAGCAATTTCCAATGTGATTGAGAAGTAAATTACTTTAGAAAGTACTTAGATGTAAATTGCGTGCCTGGTAATAATATTGCTAAAAAACTTTTTTAATACATGCACGTGAAGAATCAGCTAAAATATAAATAGTTAAATATACATTTTATTATCAACTCTAGACAGATTAAGACTAAATTATCTGCTCACTGTTTTTGTACAGTTCAGTAAGTCCTTCAGAGAATAATAATAAAAATATGGGCATATGAAATAGTAAAAATATATTTTAAAAAAAAAGATGTATGTATATTTTAAAAAGGTTCCGTGATTCTTGTAAGAATTGTTCGATACTTTAAATAACATTATACATACAACACCCCGCCATTTCATAATGTATAAACTTAGGTTCCGAAATATTTTTGTTATGACGTCACGTCTGCAGAAAACATAAACAAATAACTTTTACTATATAACATCACTACTCAAATTATCATTAGTGCTTCGTACTCTTACAAAATGGCTTCAATTAATAATAAAAAAAGAAAAAAAAGACAGTGTGCAGTTACTGTTTGTCCTTCATTGGATCCCAATGCTCAATGTATTGTACCACTCGTTTCCAACCAACATCAAACAGAGAAAAGCTTGGACCATCGCATGCAAAAGAGGAGATTCGACATTTCAGCCTGCATCATCCTTTATGTGTAGTCTGCACTTCACTGAAGAAGACTATGAGAGAGATCTAATGCATGAGCTTCTTAACCTTTCTATTAGAAAGAAAATCAAGAAAGGAGTAGTTCCGACACTTAATTTAAATGAAAAAATTGAAACAAACTTGTCGGAATATACGTCCATGGAACCATCTTCCAAAAGGAATGATAGAATATTAAAACGAAATTATCGTCAGATTACTCAAGAATGCTTAGATAAATATGAATCTTCTAATTCATCGTTACCTCCTCCTTCAAAGCAACCTCCAAGTCCACAAGTATTACTTCCAAGTTCATCAGAAGATAATTGTCATGACAAAAGAGTTTCTAAATCAATGTCTAAGGTGCCGTCAGTTCCATTGGAAGCTCTTAATAAATTTGCTCAAATTCGTGTATTTCTCAAAATCAAATTTGAAAAAAAACTGCCTTCAAGAGCAAAAAGCTAGACATAAAAAAAGTTTAAGAGAGAAAACGAAAATGAAACAGTGGATTAATTAAATGCTCCAATAAATTATTTACTTTTCCTAAATATGTATTTCTAATAAATTTATGTAATATATGATTACAAACAGTATTTTGTTTTGTAAATTATATATTTTTTTCTTAATATGTATTCTAATAATATTATATAATATATGATTATAACCATATTTTGTTTTGTATTAATTCATAAATTATATACTTTTTCTAAATATGTCTTTGTAATAATATATGATATAAATAGTATTTAGTTATAATTTATTTCATGTTTTTATGTGCTTTAACATATAATGATTGAAGAGTTTGCTTTTCATGAAAATATTTGGATAATATCAGCAACTTTAAATCATCAAAATTTATGATTACTCACAAAATTTAATATTTTTCCATTTTCTAATAGAATTGTGATAATTAATTCTTCTATGATCTAATTAAAGGCTAAATCGATTATATTTAACATATTTACTTATACAATATACCTCTTTTGCCATACGTGACGTCATGCTCAGAGGTAGGTTGCGTGGGCGGTGTATTTTTTTTACTTTCATTGGTTAAATGGCTCTACCTTACTTTTAACTACCTTGATACATACTTAAAGCAATAATTTTAACAAATGATGAGGAAAAAAACTTATTTGTGTGTGGTATTAATATAGAAATTTGTGTTTCAAATTTATACTTTCATAACCATAAATATCCTTGATAATTTAGCTCAATTGACAACTTACATATACTTGATGACGGTCAGTATATTAAAGCGATAAAGTTTCTTAAATAACTGTATGTTTGTGGCCTAAAATGTATAATGTCCAAACGATATCTTATATCTTTTCTTGTCACACTTCTCTTATTAGTTATATTATTATATATATTATTATTGATGTAATTTTACAAACTGACTAAATGTGGTATGAAGTATTTTTATTTTTTATCTTCCAATAGCTTGATAGTTTCTACATCTAAAAATAAAGTATACTGTGTACATATTTATTGTCAAATGGTTTTTTTCTAAAATTCAAATGAGAGAGTATTATTAAAACGTTGTTTTTCATTAAATATTTGATACTCAAACATAAATCATTTGATCACAAACAACCATCAACGAGTTTTATATTTTTATTACTAATCTTTGTTTTATTCTTTTTTTCAGGAAAAAGCCGAAAAACAATGTATTTTTCATAAATCAGATATGATAAGATGAAAAATATCTTTCCAATAAATCCCCATCAAATTCCATTCGGTAATGGAAATATCATTATTTAATATGTAGTCTTGATTTGGAATTCGATAATGTTCATATCACCGACCTATGATAGGCCGATGGTTCCAATAAACAGCATTATTAATTGCAATTTGCGTCATTGTCAATGATAAAGGCCTTAAGCCTCTTAATCAAAGCATTTTTTTTTTTATTATGAAGAATATAAAGGAAAAAAAGCATCTATGATGTCATCGGTTGTATCATTAATCCAGTGACGTCAGATACCTTAATTCAAAACGTCCTCACAGTTTGTTAAACAAATAATTTCCTGAAAATATTTTCCAATATGACTCCCAAGCCTCCACCCAGTCTGAAACTCGATAGTGACTCCGGATCTTCCATGTTTTGCCAAATCTGTCATCTGTCATCAAGGCCTAAATCTTCCCATAGTGACTGTTTCGGTAGGAGTTCCGACGCTTCAACCCATTTCTGACCTCGAAAGATACCCGCTGCCTAATATGAGAAAAATTTAGCTGGACTGCATCAAGACCTATCTCTGAATTTCCATGGATCCTCAAGACATCCATAAACCGGCCAACAGTCTCTTTGAGCTCATGTGGATGCCATTTGGATTCAAAACCACTTTTTCACTCCTTCCAACTCTTCAAGGACCCGATATTTAGGGATTCACTATGAGTATATATGGGCCTTAATGACATATTATTAGCGTCCTAATCACAGGAAGATCACTCTTACCTACATTTCAGAGTCCTTTTCTTATGAGTCCTGCAGCAAGGTTCCTTCTCCTGGAGGTCCATCTCCCTCCAATACCTCCTGAAGCACAAATCACGGCCCGCAGTTACCTCACTCGAATGATGACATGCCTTTCATGTGGCCATATCACCCTCCATCAAAGGAACTCCCTCCATCATAACCTAATAACCTCAATAGTACTAGAGTCACAGCCACCTCTCCGTCTACGAGTAGTCGTAGCGTCGACAATGCACCAAGTAACGCGAGCATTCCTCCTGACTTAACAACAATAATAAACTCAATCCATCGCTTTTCCTATGATAATAGTGGGCCATCTGCTACCTATATGATCAACTTTTCGAGTGCTGCTTCCATGAATAGTTATCATGTTGGATGTTCTTCCCCTTCGAACAAGGTCCCATGCCCATGAATGGAGGAAATGGATCCCTCCCCGCTTACCCGACTCTCCTTACAGCACCCCAACTTCAGCCTTTTCTGTACAAGTTCTTCCATGTGACCTCCCTCCTCAAGGCACTCGACATGAACCCCGTTTCCGTTATTGAACAATCGGGAAAACCGTGAGGCGAGTTGCATCGATGAGCTGAGCAGCATCTAAGGCTCAAAGAGGAAGACACGCGGACCTAAGCAGAGATCAAACTGCTTTTACTGTGACTCATCTTCAGAAGAATCTTCAAGGACCTTCGGCGAACTTAAAGGACTTTCAGCGGACAAAGTGTAAGGGCTTGCGAGGAGCGCGTGCCACGGGGAAACAGTTTGCAGCTGAAGGCTAAGAGAAAAAGACTCTGCGGCTCAAGAATACTTGAACACCATCTTAGCCCACGGGCAGGACTTATAGAGCTTGTACAAGTCGCTACACGAAGATCGGGGCTATGTTCGTTTGACATGCGAATAGGAGTGCAACAGAAAAAGGAGGCTGAGTGACTTGAGAAGGAGCGTCTGTGAACTCTCATGACGGAGGACGATACCCACCGGAAGTCCATTGTCAAGACGACGGACACACGCCTGGCCTTCCTTTTCAGCTTTGATAAATAATATACCACAAAGCTTCATTGGCAGGACTGAGTCCATTCACTCTAATAGGGGGCACTCTCTCTATACGACATCATATCATCCAGAGGCTATTGGGATCGACGAGAGGCTCCATAACTCACTGAAAACGTCAATTACTTCCCCATACTGCCCCAGGAGGGAGAGTCGTGGACTGAAACGCTCCCTTTTGTGATTTCATTTCCCCTGCATCACGTTTGGGATCCAACGCTATCTCTAAGGATAGGATCTGAAAATAAGTAAGCATTCCCCTCCTATAGTGGATTTATAAGAACAATCAATTCTTGCGTTTTGTTGCAGAGTAATATACAAAATGAAATCAATAGACCATATAAAATAGTGGGGCTATTTGGTGAAATAAATAACATCATATTATTGATTTTTACTGAATTTTTCCGTAATATAAGCGAACCCTTATATGAATTACTATGACTAATTTTTGGGGAAAATATAACTTTATTTTTATAAGTCAAAGCAAAAAAAATCTAGAAAAAATTCTTACCTATTTTTTCCTGAGAATTAAGCTATCAGCTTTATGAATAACTTACACATAGTTTAATTTAAAAAATATAACTTTATTTTAGTAAGTTAGAGGATTTTTAATTCTGGAATAAATTAAGGCTTATAGTCCGAAAAATATGGTGCATATTATATAAAATTTCAAAGAAGCTTTATTTTTATATTAATACTAGCGAATATTACCCGGCGCTGCCCGGATTTTCCAACTTGACAATAGTCTGGATGAAAAAAAATCACACCAATAATTTTAGTGATGTCATCGCGTGTGACTTTTCATTTAAAATCAGTTTCTTAAAAAGTTATCATTGGGTTTTCATTGCCATTTTTCCGTTTTATATTCCTTAAGGCTGGTTATTTAAACATCGTAAAAAGAAGATGAATAATTTTAGTGATGTCATCGCATGTGACTTTTCATATTAAAATAAGTTCCTTCACAGTGGTCATTGGGTCTTCCATACCATTTTTCCGTTTTGTATCCTTAAGGCTGGGAATTTAAACATCGTAAAATGAAGAAATCACACGAATAATTTCACTGATGTCATCGCTTTTCTTTTCATATTCAAATCAGTTCCTTCAACAGGTGTCATTGGGTCAGGGCTTCATTTGGCATTTTATAATTTAAAAACACTTATGCAGTAAAAAGTCTCCCTAGAGGTTACATTAGATTCATAAGTTAATAAGCACCCCCAGGGAGCAAAAAAGAACTAACATTATAACCAACTCCTATGCTATATATATGTAGCATATGTACTTATGAAATAATGCTTACAAATAAAACTTTTTTGTTTTCATCCAATTTTAAAAATTTCTTCACATTTGCATTATACTCTCCCAATTGGGAACAACTATATTAACAAAAATAAAAAAATAAAAAATGCCAAAAATCATGGGGAACCCCTTAAGTTTTTTGAAAAAATCAGTTTTTTGGGTTTTCTGAAAAATATAAAACAATTGAGAAGGACTTTTTTATAATGTATTGCCAGGCTTTTTAAGCTCCTTCTTATGAACTCAAGTTGAAATCTGTGAGTTCCCCAGGAGCGGAGAAAACAACCCTTTTCCATTTTGCCAGTTTTTATGCCAAAACTCAAAAAATTATTAACTAAAATTCATTTTATATCCGACACGAACGTATTAGAAATGCAAAACTCTATAGATACTATTTTATAACTTGATGCGATCAATCAACAGACAACCCAAAGAAGGCCCTCCAGAATTTAGGATTTCAAAAATATTCCGCTTCGTCCATGAAATTCGACCTAATATTCAATCCCGGATTTGAGGCTCTTAATGACCTCGGATCCGGATACTGATAACATCAAAGTTGCTCCCTTTGTGAAGCTGAATATGATTGTGCAAAATATATTGCGAAAACTTGCAAATTGAAAAAAATCCGGATCCCGGCCCAAATATGTCCCGGAGGCCGGACATTGACTTAACCAACCTAGGCTTATTTGCAAGGCCTTCGTTTTCGTATGTTTGGTTTTTGAACTTTTTTTTCGTATTAAAAAGTCGTCCCGGAGGTTTTCTTGAATTTCCCGACAGGCCGGTCCGGTTTTCCGGGAAATTTCTTTTGGACCCGATTGTAAACTCTATTCTTATGTACTTTTAGAGTAGCGTTTTTTCGAAATGGGAAAGAATCAAAGTTAAGGAAATGACATAATCCGGGTCCGGGAGTTTCTGGATCCGGAATTTTTCCGGGTCCAGGTTCTTTGAGTAGAGATGCAGATAACTTTTAGTTTGCGTTCTGTCTCTAAACATCTCACTTACAAACTATGGACAACCAAAATTTTCAAGCCTTTTTTCAAGGTGTCAACGAATTTTCCGGGAACACTCAAAAAAACAAAACTACGTCTTAGTACCTCAATCTTATCCATAGAAAATTTGGGCAAAATCTAACTTGCAAATTTTAAAAAATCAACAAAAAACGTTTTGGCGAATAAAATAAGAATGTCGATGACGAATTTTCCGGGAGTTGACAACCCCTAAACACTCCCTGAGCTCCCAAAACTATTCACTGAAATTTCGTCAAGATCTAATGACCCTTCGGGAGATATAGGGAAACGAACGAAAACGAACGAACTTCTTTTTATAAGTATCGTACGTTTACTCATATCCAATGTGTAATTACCTTCTTCATAAGTATGATGACTTTAATAAATCATGGCGTCACTAATGCTATTGTCTAATACGTTTTGGTTTTCCCTTATTATTAATTTTAATGATTTTTTTACGACAACAAAAAGCATTTGACGGTAATCAACTGCATGAAATCACGAAGAAAAAAGGAATTATATGTGAATATATTATTTTTTTGTTCATTTTCAGAAGGAGTAATAACAGGATCTTGGAATATGATGGTATATTCCGTCATTATGGGGACGTCTATGCCAAACAGATTTATTGTAGCTCAATAATAAGGAGAGTTCTAGGAGCTAAGGAAAATTTAACATACTCATCATCATAAGGAAGAAGACGTCCATGAGAGTTAGATATGCATTTGCACGCTTAAGGGAGCCCTTAATGCGTTCGTTTAATACAGGCCCATTAATGGTAATATGCTCCAATATTCGAGTCATTTCATTTATGTGGACGATGAACACCTTATAGAGGTCATACGATAGATAGACACAATCCACCATAGAGACCATATTCTCTACGGTCAGTAATTCTCTTTTTAAAGTTGTTACAACTCAGAATGAAGTGATATAATTTTATTATAATAATTATTCTGTTCTTTTTCATTACACACTTAATATTTTGTCATTCATTTATTATATAGGACTATTTGTCGTTTTGTATATTTATTAAACGTTGAGACGAGAATATATTGGTTTTATTGAAGGACTGTTTGGGTTTATTATTATTGAATTTTAGCATTGTTTATTTCCTTAGACTAATGATTTTATCTTTAAGTAGAACTTTGAGTCTTGTATTTATTCCTTTTTTCCGCCTATAAGTGTCGTTTAGAAAGAATTGCATGATACTTTTTCATTGGACTTTATAACTCTAGGTCTTGTATTATTTTTTACATTTTTAAAATGTCTTAAGGTGATGTAATTCTTTTTTTTTTTTTTTTTTTTTTTTTTTTAATCCAATATATATTTCAATACAATTTTTCAAATACATCCAATTACAATGACTGTGATATGTTAAAAAGGTATAATACAAAGAGGGTGGGTATTAAAAGATTGATAGGAAACAGGTAAATTCATTTAAAAGATAACAATAATAAAACCAAAAGCCTGCAAAGCTGTATCAACTCTAAAAAAAAATTTTATGTGACATCGTGTTTGTAATACTTTTTAAAGAAACCGCCTTGTTTGTTGACTATGTTGTTGCAGATCTAAGAGTTTCTATGCTTTGGACCACGTATTTTCGTATCCCTGCTGGAATGCATCTTCCGTTGACCCTGCATGCGTAGAGGAGCCCTTGCACCGAGGATTATGCTCTATATGGAAGGCCTTCCCATATCGAGGTGAGGTAGAAATTAGCCAATCAGACGGTTCCAGTGTTGTTCCATAAGCTCTTACTATTTCTTCTTCCACGGCACGGATAACTGGGAGGATTTTCTGACAAAAAGAAAAAAGAAGTGAAAGATGTCTCCTTCACTTCTTTACACCAATGACAGACCTGATCTTCTGGGTTCGCCCTGGATTTACTCAAGAAGAGCGAGGAAGTGGCTAGCCGGTACCTCAGCCATTTTTGTCTTGAGTCGGTGTATGTATTTCGCATAATAATTATTGGATCTAAAAATGACATTCTTTTTCACATCCTAGGTTTTCTCTTCGTCTTTTTACTATCGCAGATGGGCCTGGACTTCGCGTGTCTATAAGGGATCTCCGAATGGCTTGTTTGTTAGAGCACCAATAGCTATATAAAATGGAATTGGCGGACCTACAATGTTTATTCCAAATAAAGGTTTGCAATATCTCTTAACTCGTAAGAATAGACTATAGTTTTTTAAGAACCTTTTCATCTTGAATGAATTGACCTATTGAAGTCGCTTGACATTCGTCTAAAAATCCGAGGCACTATCAAAACGACTGTTTTATTTAATGGCTCATTTATGCAGGAGAGGAAGGATTTATCCATAACTGTTTCCCATTACTACTCATGTTTCTTCCAATGAACCACACAACGCGTTTAAGAGTTTTTAAAAGTCTGAGGGGCCCATAAAAATTCTTTCTCAAAAGTGCCGTCC
>CP045893.1:177143-192240 GCA_013387185.1 Caligus rogercresseyi
GAGGTATTGTTTTTCAGTGGCGTTTGTTGGTTTATATATTTGTTTGGCAGCAGGAAACTCCAAAAGTACTGAAACGATTCGAATGAAACTTTGTGGAGTTGTTGGAAATGTTTAAATCAAGTGATTAAATTTGGGCATCTCTAAGTGCTTTTTTAATATGCAAATGAGCAAAATACTACTTATAAATATAATGAAATGGGGTCTCTATTCAGGAGTAGGAAAAACAAAAACGCTAAAAAAATATTCATTGACGTATTTTGTTCATATATCAGCTCAGGACTATGTTAACCCAGTGACGTAGCTTAAACTTCTTCCGTCTTCCCATCTCTGAGTGCTTTTTTAATATGCAACTGAGCAAAATCTAAATGAAATGGGGTCTCTATTCAGGGAGTAGGAAAGAACAAACGCTAAAAAAAATATTCATGTGACGTATTATGTGTTCATAATATCAGCTCAGGACTATGTTTAACCCAGTGGACGTAGCTTAAACTTCTTCCGTCTTCCCATCTGAGAGTGCTTTTTTAATATGCAAAATGAGCTAACAGAGAGGAAACAATGATTAGAGATAGAAAATCGGGCGTGTGAAAGGGAGAATGTTTGAATATAAATGTTGTGGGGATCGGCGGAGGTACACACTCTCTGAGTTGTATATATTTCTTTTATTTTCACACTGGCGTTTGTTGGGTTTGTCAGCAGGATAACTCAAAAAGTACTGAACGGATTCCAATGAAACTTTGTGGAGTTGTTGGAAATGTTAAAAGAAACAAGTGATTAAATTTTGGCATCTCTAAGTGCTTTTTTAATAGGCAAAATGAGCAAAATACTACTACTAATAATAAGAAATGGGGTCTCTATACAGGGAGTAGGAAAGAACAAACGCTAAAAAATATTCATTGACGTATTATTGTTCATTTACCAGCTCAGGACTATGTTAACCCAGGACGTAGCTTAAACGTCTTCCTCTTTCCCGTCTTCCCATCTCTGAGTGCTTTTTTTATATCAAAATGAGCAAAATCCTACTACTAATAATAATGAAATGGGTCTCTATTCAGGAGTGGGAAAGACAAACGCTTAAAATATCCATTGACGTATATTGTTCATTTATCAGCTAAGGACTACGTCACTGGTGCTTAAACTTCTTTCTCTTCCGTCTTCCTCTTAATATAATATTAATAAAATATAACGCTAATATTAAGAGCATGATGGAGAAAAGAAAGGAGTTAAATATCAATTGACGTATTTCTGAATTGACTAATAAATAGTATGACGTCAATGGATATTTTTAGGATGGCTCTCTCCTCACTCATTATTCACCAAACACACCTACTTAGGTAGACATATATGTTGGGATTGTAATTCTGTTAAGTGATTCATTAGGTGGGGATCGGCGGAGGTTTGCACTCTCTGAGTGTATATATGCCTCTAGTTATTTAATACAATCAATACCAAAATCATTTAGGTTTTTATCTTGAAGGCAATTTTGTAAATGAAACAGAGAACAACCAGATGAATTCATATACGGTATAATAACGTTACATTATGCACATGCCTGTTAATGTAAGTAACAATATAGTACCATAGTACAATTTATTTAATTAACCCTTGCAAATATATAATTACTATCACAACTAAGTCGCACCCCTGGGCAACTAAATAATAACAACGGCTTATTTTCTGAAAATACGGTATTTCAATTATTACCTCCGCCTAAGGAGGTATTGTTTTCACTGGCGTTGGTTTGTTTGTTGGTTTGTTTGTCAGCAGATAACTCAAAAAGTACAGAACAGATTCGGATGAAACTTTGTTGAGTTGTTGGAAATGCCAAAAGACACAAGTGATTAAATTTTGGCATCTCTGAGTGCAGAATTAAGATGCAAAATGAGTTAAATACTATAAATATTTCAAGTTAGCCTACTCTGCCAATAGATGTCGCTGTGCTGTGAAATCGGGTGCCGGGAGCGTCCTTCCTCTCGGAATTTCCGTCGAGGGGAACCCTCCCCCGTCCCTCTACGCCGCCCCAGTCGTGAAAAATCCGTCTCGGAAGGCTCATAAGGACCCCGTGACGGCGGAGGTTTGCACTCTCTGAGTGTATATATGCCTCTAGTTTTTTTGTTTTAGGTAGGTACAAGTGTTGTTCATAGCTTCAATGCTACCGAAGTTTGCGAGTGACATGGATGGTATAAAAGCTGCCACATAACCATTATCTACATGATCGGTCTGGCAGGACATCGATATTTATGAACGTGAAAACGTCGATCAAATTAGTAATTTCTATTCTACGAACTGTAAAATGACCATAAGAAAGATTGCATTATCGCATTTGATTCTGCTCCAAGTGTTTTGGTGGATAAATTGTATTGCTACAAAGCTAGTGTCTAAAGAACTGACATTCAAACAAAGGCTAGATCGCTTTGATGTCGCCAAGGGAATGATTTCCAAGACAGATTCAGACTCAAAATGTCCAACGTGTTCAAAGCACTAATTTCATCAACAAAAAATTAAAGCATTTCGTTGCTTTTGTTTTTGTATTCGCTTTAAAAAACATGAAAACACATTGAGAGATTAATGTCAAACATACAATGTAACTTTGTCAAATGTAAATCGATGACGCTGGTGATTAGAGGGTACAGTTGTCCATCTTAATAAAAATAAAAAGTATGATTTTGGACTGACAAAAGAATGATAATTTTTTGATTATATTTATACAGAGCTGGGAATGGGTTGTAGAAATGTAGCATAAGGCTTGGTATTCGGTAGCAAAAAAAAACCTTGAAAGGGCTTTGAAAAAAATACACCTTATTAACAATTAACAATTCAATATTTTTGCTCTTTTTGTAAATGTACAGATAGGAAAATGCTTTGGAATTGTTACATTGGCCTTAACAGGCATCTGTAAGAGATGGAAAAAGCCGTAAGATTTAATTTGCTGACTTTTTCACCATATTTTTGACTGTTTGCCAGCAAGAAAAAAACAACGATCCTAGAAGGAGAAAGATCAAGGAGTTTATATTTGGTGTTCTACATTTTTTTTATGGATGCATTTTTAATGCTTTTCCAACAATATAAACAAATTTCAACGTCGAATTAAGAGGTGAGTTTTTAAAAGGAGCTAAGATATTTTATGTCGATAGATTACGAAAGATTTTTTTAATGCTAGACTTTAATTTCTTTCTATATACACAAACCTGGTATAATACGTATAAAATGCCATGTTGGAAATAATATTTTTAATATCAAAAAGTATTAAATGTCCTCCTTGTTTGAGGAACATCTCATTTGCGAAAGTTTATAATTTATGTCATGTTAGGTATGTTAAAGATCTGTTTATAATGATAAGTAAATTGTTGGAAGCATAGGAGGCTGAGCGACCGAAACACAGATCTTGACATCTATGCTAAACGTCTTTCTCAATCGAATACTCAAGGAGCTTTCCTTTACTCTTTAGGAAAGGTGGACACTTATTGAACCGTGGAAATATGTTACATTGACAGATTTGTCTTCTTCCAATTACTTTTCATCTTGAATAAGAAAGATATTATGATCGAATCTTGAAGGGAAGGACATAAAAAAGCTTTTTGCTGAGTAGGTGGTAGTATATAAAATCCCAATAAAAAAGGAAATGTTAACTCCTCTGAAGGATAGATCGATTCTATACTTCACCAATTTAGGGTATGTAATATCATGAGTGGTGAATCATCAAAAAATGTGCTCAATATTTAAGAGATCGTGAAAGGGTCTAGATCCTTTTTATTTAAAGAGCGTTTTTGAAGTTCCATGTGTATTACTTTTATAACAGTCGGAAGCCCAATAAGAGATCACATGCTTACACAACAACTACAATTGTATTTAAAAAAACTTTTATTAACGGGATAGGTCCAAAAAAATAATAATTACTATTTATAAATTTCTTTAGACTATTCTTGAGACAAGTTTTTGTTAATAAGGATCCGAGTAACCTTCCAATTTGAAAATAACTAATAAATACATGATCAGAATCTTATATATGTATATTAGGTTGTTCTTATTTTTCAAATGTTTGAAATGTTAGCAACATTGTGATTTTCTGTTTCTTGGTGATAAAAGAAGACGACATACAAAGTTTGAACAAAATGGTCAACATTACGGGGTTGCTCAACGAGGTCAAAGTTTTAAAAATTTAGTAAACATATAGTTTTCCGCAATTTTTTTTAAAATGGTGGGCGTTACAGACTTCAATAATAAATTAATTTAAAGGAAATCTAATTTACTACCAGACGTATTTTTGATGTTTTTTACTAAAACAAAGTTTTCTGTAAAAACAAAGAAAAAATGGAGTGTGTAATGTTAGCACATTTCATAGCTTTTTTGTATCAATTAACTTCACTCGCCTGTAGAAGATGACTTGTTCGCTTCAGAGTAAAATAGTATTTTAAGTTTAGCAAACCTTTGGATGATAAATCCAGAAATGACCTTGGTTGCATTCTATTAATTCAGAATTCAGTACAATCTGAGTTTACATCATATGATTCAGAGCCTGTATTGACCTATAAGAAATCGATTATGAAAAAAAAAGTGTTTCTTAGATTTGCGTCAAGGTATCCTCTCAAATTTTACTTTGTCTCTGACGCATTTATAATCCATTATATGCGTCATTTTGTACGCGAGATATTTTTTTAAATGTACATATAACTCTCTACTTATTAAAGCGACATGATTTAGTATACCAAAATATTAAAGCTGGTTTACCAAGCTTTCATTTGATATGTTTGGTGTTCTAAAAATCGCTATACTTTAAGAGAAATAAGCAAATACAATTGCCGCTTGGTAACCACTGTGGATAGAAAGAGAAAGAAAAAAGAGAAGCGAGAGAGTATTTTGCCTCACTTCTCTCGCTTCTCTTTTTTCTTTCTCTTTCTATCCAGGTAACAGTGGTTACCAAGCGGTAATTGTATATTCTCATATCAAAAGATCAATTTTTTTGGGAGAGTACGTGCAAAAATGTATTTGCTTATTTCTTTTAAAGTATACGATTTTTAGAAGTTGGAGCCTCATTCGGGGGTGCAATGCAATAAACTTGCAAATTATACTGTCCTTATGACCACTAAATAGCTTTACAGAATAATAATAATAGTAATAAGGCTCCCATCTTAAGGGGCCAAAACAGAAAGATCTAAGTCTAATCAACATTCATTGTGAGGGGGAGGAAGATGTGGAGTACAAATAAAAGTTTCCTTGTCAAAATAAAAACTATGAGATAGAAAAATCACTCACAGTTCTACTTTATTTGCGAGAAATCAAGAGTGTTATATGTAAAAAGGTCCCCAAGACTAAAAGTCTTAGACAGCCTTTTCTTATGTGGACATATCTATGACAAGGGCATTTCTTAGGGACTTCTTAGATATACATTTTTTTCACGGACACTATTTAGGGAGGGACTTTTTGCAATGCTATAACCAAATTGTTTTGATGGGTCTAAGGTCCTATTTGTCATAATAATGACATATTATATATTGGGTTTCCAACCAACAGCCTATGAACCCTCAGGTTTTGCAAGACAAAACTAGAGGCATATATACACTCAGAGAGTGCAAACCTTCGCCGTCACTGGGTCCTTATGAGCTGTAGGGGGCAGGTTGATTACAGTCAGGATGTTAAAAGTTCCGTAGGTATAAGTTTATTTATTTCTTTGTAGTGTGTGATTTATTTTTGTTATTGTTAGTTCTTCCTCTGAAATACAGATGAATAAAACAAGGTCGGATTCCTTCCTATTCTAAAATCCAGATCTAAGGATCTTCTACGCAGGAATCCTACATTGGTGACCCCGACATACGCAGCCAATACCTTCACTACTCTCAATGGACTCAAAAGACATGAGCCATATGGCAGAGCTCGCGGCTCATACTACTGCAGCCATGCTCCAACAGTTGGGCCTCGCAGGTCAGGGAGGTCTCGCCACGGCCGTCGCAGAGCCTGCCACGGCAGCTATAAACGCCGTGAATAAAGTCTCCGTGCAGGTCCCACCGTTCTGGAGCAAGGACCCGGATCTTTGGTTCGCTAAAGTGGAGGCCCAGTTTGCTACGGCCAATGTGACTGCAAGTTCCACTAAATTCAATCACATCCTCAAGTCCCTCGACCAGGACACGGTCAGGGAGATCCGGGAAGTCGTCAGGAACCCGCGGAGGGGACACGAGTATGAGGATATTAAGGCCGAACTGTTAGAGATCTTCGGTCAGTCCCAAGCATCTAAGGATGCAGAGCTCTTCGGCCTCAGCGGCTTGGGTGACCGCAAACCCACCTCCGTCCTGCGCCACATCCGAGGCCTCGCCACGGACAAGGAAATGCTGATCAGGGCTTTCTTTCTGGTGCAACTACCAGCGGACATCCGAAAGATCCTAGCTGTCCAGGAATTCCATAGCGTTGAAGCCATGGCCAAGGCAGCCGACAATATCTACGAGAACCGCTCCTCCCAGCAAATCTCTGTTGTGTCCTACCAGCCCCAGGACAACCCCTCAACAGAAGGTGACACAGAGCCAGTAATGGCGGTCGTCAAGTCCCGTCCTGCAGCCAGCAATTCAAGGATGACCAACCCAACAGTACGACACAACGTTAAGGACAAAAATAGAATCTGTGTCTTTCACAATAGGTACGGCTCGGAAGCGCGTTCCTGCAAAGGTGGCAGCTGCATCTTTGCCAGCCTCATCCCTTCCTCGTCCGCAGTCTCGGAGGCATCGGGAAACGGACAGGCCAGGAGGTAATGGGCGCGGCACCTGTCCTGGCCATCGGCAAACACGCGTTCACCCTCGGCGATCGGATCTCCGGCCGCTCTTTCCTCGTTGACACCGGAGCTGAAGTCTCTGTCCTCCCACCTGAACCTAATCAGCGACGGCAGCAACCTTTGTCCGCGCTACTAGCAGCCAACGGCACCCAGATCAAGTGCTGGGGCCAAAAGACTATCCAACTGGCATTCGGCCCTGTGGGAAATCAAAAACATTTTTCCTGGCGCTTCCACGTAGCCGACGTGTCGCGGCCTATCCTCGGTGCGGATTTCTTCGCTCATTTCGGTCTAATGATCGACCTGGCCCTCAGGCGCGTCCTCACAGAGGATGGTAAGATTTTACCCACCGCCCTCGACAGGCCAGCCCCCCGCGCCGTAGCAGGCATCCACCGTGACGACCACTACAGTACCCTCCTCTCCGAGTTCCATGATATCACCGTTCCGAATTTCCGAGCCCCCACGGTCAAGCACCAGGTGGAGCACCACGTCGAGACCACCGGCCCACCCGTTGCCTGCCGTGCCCGCCGCCTCGACCAACAGAAGTTGGCCGACGCTAAACGAGAGTTTAAAAAAATGATGGACATGGGTATCCTCCGCCCCTCAAAGTCTCCATACGCCTCCGCCTTGCACATGGTCAAGAAGAAGGATGGTTCTTGGCGTCCTTGCGGCGATTTCCGCCGCCTCAATACCCAGACCGTAGATGACAGGTATCCGCTGCCTCACATCCACGATCTCACATCCAGACTCGCCGGGGCAAAGATCTTCTCCAAGGTCGACCTGGTCCGAGGCTATCATCAGATCCCCATGGCAAAGTCCAGCATCCAAAAGACGGCCGTGATCACGCCCTTCGGGCTTTTTGAGTTTGTAAGGATGCCATTTGGCATGAAGAATGCGGCCCAGGTTTTCCAGAGGCTAATGGACCAAGTACTCGGTGGTCTTTCTTTCGCCTTCGTCTACCTTGATGATGTCCTCATCGCCAGCAGCAACTCACAGGAGCACGACACACACCTGCGCCAGGTGTTCACCCTTCTCAACAAACACGGGCTGGTCATCAACCGGGACAAGTGCGAATTCGGCAAGGCCTCGATCGACTTCCTCGGTTACACCATATCGGCCTCCGGTATCCGTCCTCCACAGGCATCCGTCGACGCCATCACGGAATATCCTGTCCCTTCAGACAGGCCGGCTCTACAGCGTTATCTCGGCATGTTAAACTATTTCCACCGGTTCATGCCCGGCATCGCCTCCATCCTCGCCCCATTGCATAATGCAAGCGCGGGCAAGGGCAGAGTCATCCACTGGACGTCAGAATGCGACACGGCCTTCCACGTTTCCAAGGCAGCTCTCAGCAGTGCGGTTATGCTGCACCACCAGGAACCCAGTGGCGATCTGGCCCTTACGGTCGACGCTTCCGACGTCGGCACCGGCGCAGCCCTGGAGCAGCTACAGCAGGGTATTTGGCGCCCTTTAGCTTTTACCTCAGTGAAGCTCAGCGCGGCCCAGCAGAAGTACAGTGCTTTCGACAGAGAACTCCTGGCTATTCACACGGCCATCGTAAAGTTCCGTCACGCCGTGGAAGGCAGGCCCTTTGTGGTTTTCACAGACCACAAACCACTGCTCTCACCGTGGCAACCCCCAACAGGACGGCCAGGCAAGAGCGCCAACTCTCGTTCATTTCAGAGTTCACGACGGATATTCGACATGTCGCCGGCAAGGCCAACACCACCGCGGATGCCCTGTCCCGTGCCCCAGTTGAACCTCCTGCTGTCTTCAGCCTCCAGCCGGGGGACACTAACCTGGTAGACATGGCCACCCTAGCCATAGCTCAGCGTGACAATCCTCAGGAGCTGGAGATCACTCAAGAAAATATAACATCCCTAGACTGGCGCAAATGCACCATTGACGGGCACGACCTCCTGTGCGATGTCTCCACAGGAATGGCAAGACCTTTCGTCCCAGCTTCCGCCGTCCAACGCGTCTTTGAGGCCGCCCATGGCCTCGGCCATCTTGGTGCCCGGCCAACAACGCGACTCATAAGCCGCCACTTCGTCTGGCACGGCATGAAGTCAGACATCCGTGACCGCTGTCGCTCCTGCCACTCGTGCCAAGCCTCTAAAGTCGGCCGCCACACCAAACCTGTCACCCGATCCAAGCCAATGCCCGCTGGTCGTTTCCTCACCGTTCACGTGGACATCGTGGGACCATTACCCGAGTCCCAGGGCCACAAGTATCTCCTCACCGCGGTAGATAGATTCTCCCGCTGGCCGGAAGCGTTTCCCCTACGCGGCATCACAGCCCTCGAATGTGCCCAGGCCCTCATCCGAGGCTGGGCATCCCGGTACTCAGCCCCCATTGAGTTGGTCACGGACCGTGGGACACAATTTACATCAAACCTCTGGAAGGAAGTGTCCAAAACACTCGGCTGTCGCCTCTTTCCCACTACGGCTTTCCATCCACAAGCCAACGGCCTCGTAGAGAGATTTCACCGCACCCTCAAAGCCTCCCTCAGAGCCAGGCTGGCAGGACCGAACTGGATGGATGAGCTACCATGGGTCATGTTGGCATTGCGGGCCACCCACAAGGACGACCTGGACGCGACCCCGGCCGAACTCCTCTATGGAGAGAACCTTCGTCTACCCGGTTTTCCCCCTTCCTCGGTCGACGCCGCACGCCTCGACAATGCAACGGTAGGTTTCGCCAGCCAACTTCGAGACCAGGTCGCCAAACTTCAGCCCAAACAACCAGCCACCCACGCGGGAGGCATCAAGGAAGCAAACTCCTACATCCCCACCGCCCTCAAGAAGGCCACCCACGTTTACGTCCGCCTCGACCGCGTCCGCCGCCCCCTCGAGAGACCCTACGAGGGTCCTTTCCCAGTGGTCAAGCTCAGCCCTAGCACAGTCACTATCTCCAGGCGAGGCTGTCAGGACACCATTGCATTGGAACGGGTTAAACCAGCTTTCATGTCCACACCGACCACCGCACCAGTCATACTCCCCGCTGTCGCGCCGTCTGTGGTGACGCCGAGCAATACTACGACAACTACCACCCGAGCGGGTCGGGTCGTGCGTCTCCCCACTCGCTACGAGAGTTATGCACAAGCAGTCCATCAATCCTGACTGAAAATACCTCGCCGTCCACTCCATCGCGTATCATCAGGACTTCCGCCCTGCCTGCCACTGGGGGGGGGGGGGGTACTGTAGGGGGCAGGTTGATTACAGTCAGGATGTTAAAAGTTCCGTAGTTTATTTATTTCTTTGTAGTGTGTGATTTATTTTGTTATTGTTAGTTCTTCCTCTGAAATACAGATGAATAAAACAAGGTCGGATTCCTTCCTATTCTAAAATCCAGATCTAAGGATCTTCTACGCAGGAATCCTACAGAGCTTCCGAGGCGGATTTTCACGACTGGGGCGGCGTAGAGGGACGGGGAGGGTTCCCCTCGACGGAAATTCCGAGAGGAAGACGCTCCCGTACCCGATTTCACAGCACAGCGACATCTATTGGCAGAGTAGGCTAACTTAAATTTTATTAGTATTAGCTCATTTTGCATCTTAATTCTGCACTCAGAGATGCCAAAATTTAATCACTTGTTCCTTTTGGGCATTTCCAACAACTCCGAATCCGTTCCGTACTTTTTGAGTTATCTTGCTGACAAACAAACAACCAACAAACCAACGCCAGTGAAACAATACCTCCTTCGGCGGAGGTAATTATACTATTTGGAGCCACAAATACACCGAGCAGAGCTAGTGGGACTTTGGGTTCTGCATGTAACAATATGACAACTCACTGTTAGTCGACCCTGAGATTCCGCTTCATATTAATTGTTTGTAAGGCTTGACAGACTATATTATATCGGCTGTTCAAGGCTTCAAGGATTTAAATCATTTCCTTATTTTCTAAAGTCCCATGAAAGCATAACTTCAACGAGGAAAAGCTGTTTTAAAAAAGGAAGGTGGAAGTAGCAACAGAATAATTACCAGAGCTGTTATTGATCTTAGGTATAGTAGAAACATGAGGATGTGTACAAAAGATGTCAATATAGTCAGCCTTGAGAAGGTATGCTTTGCTCAGAGAACAGCAACTCATTTCTGTACTTTTTTAAGTGTACCCATTGACACGATATGAATCTGCTTAACGTGAAATCAGAGTGTAGTGAATATTGACGTTGATATTATATACCACTTTTAGCAAATATAAAATTGATATTCAAATACATTAATTGATTTATATTCGTTAGTAATACAAATAATTCTTGCAATATGGTGCCTTCTTGAATAGTTTAATGAAAAAGATTACATCTTAACAAAATAGTAATTAGAGTACATGTGTGACTTTAAATTGATTTAGACTCCCTTGTTCATTGGAGCCGACCCTAACCGGATCTCCACAGAAGCACCCTATTTCTACGATTCTTTTTCATTCCTCCGTGGTAATATTTATTTTCTATCGTAAGATCTGTGAATTATAGACGATCCATTAAACGAACGAAATGCCTTGAGAGAGTTTCTCTTATTACGACTCAAAATGAATTGAAATGTTTTATTAAACATTGCACTACATTCATAATGCTTAACACCCATTTATTAAATTAGTCAGGAATACTTTAACCTGGAATAGGGACTCTCTCCTTTTTAGGTCTATTTTTAACTACCTACGTAAAAAAAGAAGAAAAGGTTAAAGGAGGGAGTTTCCATTAGGAACTTATTGTGACTTATTCTCTTATTAAATTGGTTCTGAATCACATAATCATATCGCTAAACAATGTAAGACAATATTTAAAGACCCTCAATAGTTTTCCTCTTAAAAAGGAGCGTTTATAACTTGAACAAAATGAAATAACTTAAGAATTATTACAAATTTCCCTGTATTTCTTTTCCACTATTTTATTTCATTATTTTTAAAAGGACCATGAGTTCCTTTCATTGAAGCTTGACAAATTGTTGTACTTTTTAATTTTTTAAGCCATCTTCATTCATGGTTCATTTTATTTTATTGGGCTATTAGTGTGAGGAAGCATGTACATATTTTATAGTAGTACATACGAAAAAGTCCTCCTGTTTTTCATAGATAGTACAAAAACATAATTAATACATAGAAATGGCACAAAACGGACTTCTCTGTTATAAATTATATTGAAGTAAGTATATTTCATTTTTAAGGGGAAAATCAATTATTCCTTTTATTGTATTCTTGGAAATCTTATATGCCGTATACATATATTTGGTGCAAAAATTAAATTTGCTTATGAATCCATAAAACTTAAAATTAAATAATTGCTTAAAAAAATTATAAAACAATCTCATGGAAGATTTAAATTCCCTTTTTTTCTCTAAGTACTTTTGTGTTCCAAAACCTTTGTATCTTAAGATGCCGATTTTTTTTTCATAATGAAGAAGTGAAGTTATAAGAAATAAATATCTAAAATTGCTCGACCTCGATTGTGATTTGCTACGAAGAAAATAAAAGATTTACCTTTTTATTTGCAAGTTCCTTATATAATTTGAGTGCCATTTTCCAAATCACAGTAACCTTCCAATTATTCAAAGTGTTTAAGAAACTTGTAAATAATTACATGCACAAAAAAGGCGAACATGTTTTTCTTCGTAACAAATCAAAATAATATTGAACTCAACCTCAACAAAAATACCTATTTGTATTTTTATACTTGATCAATACTTTGTCGTACAAAATTGATACTTTCTTTACTTTCATCCAAGATACCGAAACTATAAAAAACTGTTCTGAATGCATAGACATTTACACAAAATATATTAGGTATTGATTATAGTCAATAGACTTGAAACAAAAATAAACACTAAAATGATCAGATTTTTAAATATAAAGACTATTTTTGGATTAGTATGAAAGATATTGAAATTATAAAAACTGATTTGAAATACATTGACATACTACAATAAATTAAACATATATAACAATTGTGATTATTCTTACTTTACATGAAGATAATTGGGTGAAAACCATTAAAATGATGAAAATCCTGATTTTCAAAAAAGGTCATAAAGACCATTTTTTCAGAGGATATTTCGATATTTTTGAAATCTACGTAAAATATGGGACTCCAATTAGAAATTTCAGCCTGGAGACAAACAAAGACCTTAATTTTGTGACATAGTGTGATATATAACTCCAAATTCATGGTTTTGTAGAGTGCCAGGCAGTTTTGCTTCTTAATCGATTTGTAAGGCTGAAGGTCTTGAAAAAGAATCGGTGGACAAATACTCCAAAGAATTTATTTTATTTCGTATGGCCAATAGCGTAAAATACTCGAGTTTAGAACATTGTATAGAATCTTTAAAGAATATGACGAGTGTCTGTTAAGATATAAAGATGCATATGTGCAGTTCTTATGTCTAAATCGGAACTTCCGCTACATTTTTCAAGGTTGTAATAAAAAAGACATAATAGATATTACCAGGGCTGTAGAAATCTGGTAATACACTTTAAGCCTGCAAGAGCGCCTTCCACTGACGGAGAGCATTGGAATCCTTGAGAAGGTGCAGATGCAGCTGACCGTTGAGCCTTTTGCCAGCAAGTTGAACAGCGTCCTTGAGAAGAACCCGGACTTCGAAAAATTAAATTCTACTCCAAAATTCTGAAGAGAGAGACAGTGGAGCTCAAGATGATCCCAAATTACCGTTCCTTTTCTCTGTGGGCTTTTTATTAAGGCTTTTTTTTTTGCTCATTTAACCTTTTTACACATATTTTTTTTGCATATTTAGTCATTTTTCCCCGCATATTTCTGGGCATATAGGGCATTGTTTTGTTCCAAATTCCAACAGCTTGGATATTACTCATTTCATGCATAGTCCCTTTATTTGTAGAACTCCAGCTTTCAACACATTAATGAACACAACTCAATTCTTTACTTTTCAATTATTGAAACGGTATACTATACTGTCCATCTTAAATTGCCGACATAATAATTCAACATCCATGAAAGAAAAACTAGTTTTTTCCTTTACGCAAAATATTATTCTTTTTAATATATATTTAATTCTAATAAGTTGTAAATTATGTATATATTTTAGAAATACTATTTGTAGTTCCTTAGCCACTGGAATCTTATTAAGAGTTATTTAAAGGAGAGTGTGGGAGAGCAAATCGTGGAGTAATTTTTAGAATGTAGCAAATAAGTCAATCCTGATCTAAACGACTTAAAATTTGTCATTCAAGGAGAAACAAATGATTTTAAACAGCTTTGTTTACTACAAATTTTGAATCCGTTGTTAAAGGAAAGAGAATAAGTGTAAAAAATATAGAGATCTTGGATCTGCTTGACGCAAAAGTGGCTGTCAAGGATATCCTCAATATTGTAGTTTTGGAAGAGTTTAATTTAATGTAAAGAAGCAAAACAGATGGCCAAGCCTTGTCAGGAGCTCGACAGTATGGACACAACACAAAGAGACGCGGTGTTTTGGAGCCGTCGCTAGCAGATTGAGAATCCGACACAAATAATGAGGAAGATGATCATATAAGCTTGCTTATGAGCCCTTGGACCGTGTGAAAAGCTGTCAAAGACTTTGGGCCGTCTCGTATGTGAGAAGAGACTTTATTTGTTGTCTCAAGTCACCAAAATTCACCGAGTTGAGAGGGAATGAAACTGCAGAGTTGGATGAAAAGTCCAGACAGGGGTTAATTGATAAGAAAATCGAATGAGGCGCTGAAACGTCATTGGACCGCTTTCTGGCTTATCATGTGGAAGATTCCATCCATAAAACAAAGCATCCGACTCAACTATGATGTCTCAGATGATTGCCAGTAATAGATAAGCCGAATTGGTTTCGAAGTGAGGACCAAGGAGTACCTGGAGGTCATGAATAACGCCATCAAGCCAATGTTGGATGCAAACTATCAAATGGATAGTTTTGCAATTTCCTATTCCTTTATTTCCCAAAAACTCAGTCTGACTCAGAACTGATGCAAGAAAATCCTGGTGTTGGGGAATGCGGCCTTCATTATCGCTGGAGTATCACTCTTGGATTACGCCATCTGGGCAATCTTGTGAGGAATGCCTGTGCAATATCTCATCCTACAAGAACCCTCATTCATACAATTATGATTGCCCCTTGTCCATAGCAAGATTCTAAGATAGTCCATTTATGGATTATGTTTGGCTCCTCCTTGACCTTCCTCTTCAAGTTCGCCTAGAAACTCAGAATACCATTTCAAGTTGAGTACTCTTACTTTGATAGTTATTTCTATCTTATTTCATTTTGACATCCTCGTAAATGAGTTTCCTGGAGCACATACAATGGCCATTATCTCTACAACTTCACTTTAGGTGTTTAAAAAAAAATCCTCAATACTTTTGCCTTTT
>CP045893.1:199356-222070 GCA_013387185.1 Caligus rogercresseyi
ATTTTTTTTTTTTTTGCGTGACATGCAAAAGGTGTTTTTCATTTCATTTATATCGCACAATATTAATCATATGAAGTAGCTCCAACAATAATAACAAAAGGAGCACGGGCAGTGTTGTAAGTGGATTATTGTAAAAACGTATGATCTTAAAATCTGACGTATTATTAAAATAGAAATGATATCTAGATTACAACGGATTGTGATTTATATACACATTGACAATAAGTTTTCAATAAGTTTGATAAAATTATCGGGGAGGGGGGTTCTTGTTGATCTGAATTTATATAAAATGCTATGAGCTTTTGTTATTAAAAAATTGATGTCATCTTGATGAGGGCCGGTATAAATAAAGTTAAAGTGATTAGGTATTAAAACTATTTTGAATTTCTGGTATACGTGTAGTGAAATCCTATTTCGTATCTCCTTTGTGACATCACATCCTGACAATAAGTGGCTCGTTGTTTCTCTGTACGTTTTGCAGAAGAAGCACATTCTTTCGTCGTATGTTTTGCCGTAAATACTTCCTGTTGTTAGTGTACCAGTTAAAATTTATATTTGAACCAATACAAGGTGAAATCGAACTTTATGTTGGATAAACTTTTTAAAATGCTGCTTGTTGGTGCCTTTACATCATGATTATTCATCCTTCTTTCAAGCTGGACTATGTACTTTGTTTTTAATTCATCCTCCACCTGTAAGAGTCGTATCTGTTGTTTTTTAAAAAATTAATAAAATTAAAAAAACTATCCCTAGGGCCTATTTCTCTTTTTTAAATTTAACGTTCTTTTGGATTGCCTTTTTTTCTAAAATTTCATTAAATGATAGATTTTGATTTTCATTAAAGATTTCACCCATAAAATCTAGTTTCCTTTTGATCGATGTTTTGTCAAGGAAGTCAAGTCTGTAGTTAAGTTTGGTGGGTTCTTGCCAAGCCATTAGGGGAAGAACTTTTGTAGAAATGTCTCTGCTGGTTTTTGCAATACTGTTCCAGAAACAATTGGTGGATTCTAGGGTTTGGAATACTTTAGTGGGGCCTCCTCCCCTTGTTTGGTTAGTTTCCATATTGGACTCAATATTAAGGTAAGAGAAGTCTGAACTTAGAATCCGTTTAAACCAGGAGAAATGTAAAGCCTTCCAAAATCCCTGAATGGGTAGTAGACCAAGCCCTCCATATATTTTAGGACACGATATTCGTTTCCAGGTGATTCTTCCACTTCTTTCATTTTTGCAGATAAAATCATGGCACAACTGGTCAATTTTAGTTGCTAATTTATCGCTAAAAGGGATTATACGTAGGAGATGAGTCACTTTCGGGAGGATTAGGGAGTTCCATACGTGAATTCTCCCAGGTACATTGCTCGAAATGAGATTCGAGTATCTTGATGATGCCCTCCTAATCCGTTGCTCAACCTCTTTGGTGTTACTATCAATATAGGATCGACCCATGGATATCTTGGCACCTAGTAAAGTCAACTCCTGAGCACATTTTATCCCTTGCTCATCAAAATCATCCGGTATATTTGAAAGTATGACCGTTTTTTCAAGATTGATTTCCAATCCTGATGTCAGTCTGAATTCTTCCATTATTTTGATGGTCTCATCCACGGACCGTTTTATTTCCATCCTTGATCCAGAATAAAGAGTGGTCATGTCGTCGGCAAAGGCTTCTATCTTATGACCATTTGTAAAGCCTTTTATACATGGGGATGAGTCTATCCTTCTGATGAGTTGGTCAACTGCTATGGCAAAAATACTTGGAGCCAAAGGGTCTCCTTGACGACATCCCCTGCCTATTTCGATGTGCTTGAACCCCCGGGTGTACTCAGTATGGGCTTCCCTAAGACAAGCAGCAACCATATTTATAAAGTTTATTCCAAAGCCATATGCTTTCAAGCACACAATAATAAAATTGTGGGAAATGCTGTCAAAGGCTTTACGAAAGTCGATGGCCATCAGCGCAACATTCTCCCCTTTCACTTCCGCATCCGATAAAGAGTCCAGGATTCTCCTAATGATATCCTCCATATATCTTCCTTTGATGAAACCTCTCTGAGGTGTGTGCACTATAAGAGGCAAAGCTTCTCGCATCCGTTGAGATAGGATTCCACTATAAATTTTGTAAGAGGAATTTAGCATGGTGAGGGGTCTGAGATTTCCGATATGCCGGGGATCCTTGCCGTTTTTGGGAATAAGTGTTAGGCTTCCTAGGCTTATATGTTTATCGAAGCGCCTCTGAAGAACTGCTTCTTTAAAAACTTTTTCCAAAAGAGGGGACAGTAAGTCAATATATTTTTTATAAAACTCCATTGGATATCCGTCCGGGCGGGAGATTTATTTTTTTTTGTAGGCTGTTATGTAGGCCTGGATTTCGCTTGAAGTGATGTCTCTGTCTAGGTAAGATCTTAGGGTATCAGGAAGTTGAGGAAGTTGGGCGTTTTTGTACTGAGTCGCTTGGTAATCTACATTGGGGGCAAAGTCATGTTTATGGATGGGACACGCAACACAAACTTGGTTCTTTTTTATTCTACATTCCCTACATGTGTATAACTCTTGGTAGAAGTCCGTTATTTTTTGTTGAATTTCATTTTTGGTTGTTATTTCCTCTCCATTTCTTCCAAGCAATACGTTGATGGCCTTCTTCTTCTCCTTGCTCCTCTCGAAGCTCCTTATCCTTCCCAAAATCACCTGATCTTTACCAAGTTTAGTGAGGCCTGCTCTGATCATGCATCCTCTAACCTTATTAGCTTGTGTGTTTTTATCAAGAGTAGAACAATGCTCCGTTTTACTAATGGTCACATTCTCTGATGTGGGATTCATCATTTTTCTCTCGTTACTCTTCCTTATTCCAAGTTTTATATATTCGCCCCGAGAGCGATCCCAAAACCAGTTTGAGGGAATGTGATGCAGTTTTATTTGGTGTGATGCCAGTTTAAATTGACATCCGTTATGATGTCTGATATCTTAAAATACGTCGCATCATCATCCAGCAAACTCACATTAAGTTTCCATCTTTTCTTATCCGATTTCACCGTTGCTTTAAAAGTTGCTAAGATGGGCAGGTGGTCAGATAGTACATTCGTTAGTGTTCTGTATTCCGTTGTGTTAGCAATAAGTCCTGATGTTGCAAATATGTAGTCGAGTTTGAGCTTTTAATTGTGCTATTGTCTGTTTAACAAAAACGTATGGTCAGGGTCTCTTTAAATCTTATTGCTAGGTCGGAGAGGCGTCTTTTTTCTAAAATGTCTCTAAGTATCGTGCTTGCTTTATTGTTTCTTTTCGATAACTTTGCGTGTCTCTGTTTTGTTCTAAAACTAAGTTCATGTCCACACAAGTAAAAAATTCCTATCCTCTTCTTCTTCGCCCACAAGAAACAAAGAGTCAATAGTCTCAAAAAAATTAGGATCATCATGATTAGGCCCATAAACAGATATCAACCTGATATTGAAACCACTTCCTTTTAAATCAACTACTGCATAATTTCCTTTTTCGTCAAGTGCCAAATTTTTTGGGTTGAAATGCTTTTTTATAGCTAAAAGTATACCCCTTGAGGGGTGATTTGCTTTTTTTTCCTCGCAGGAACTAAAAAAATAATATATTCTGTAGGAAATAGGTTTCCTGAGCCGATGTTTGTCAGGCGCGTATCACAAATAGATATGATGTCAGGCTTTTGGGATAATAAATTTAAAATAACAGTTTCCTTTTTCCTTATTACAATGGAGTTGACATTTGCTGTAGAATTTCAATTGGGGTACACCCCTGTATTCATTAAAAAAGGGAATTCGTGTTAAGTTAAGAGTAGCCATTGAATTGTTTTTTTCATATAAAGCTAGGGGATACAGAGTTGAACGTAAAAGTAAAGGAAACATGAGATAAAACTTAAAATAAATAAATAATTCGCTAACCAAAGAACATACTTCTCACCCGTCTTCGGAGGGAGCAAAACTTCAGTTTAGTTGTTTTCTTTGGAGAGGGTATCATCTTCTGATCCAACACGGTCATTCCTTTGGCTTTTTTTGTTTTTTCAGCTCAGGGCTCTCCAAGCCTCTCTTTATTTTTTCTTAGTTTGGGTTTGTCTTCTTTTGTAGCGTCAGGGCGTTTCCTCAAACAGTTTGCCAGTCTTCTTAGGAGAGTTCCTTTGGATTTTGAGACCGTTATAGTTGATGGGTCTTGTTGTTTGGGTGGCTCTTCCTTTTCCTCTTCCCCCGAGTTGTCCGTCTCCCTTTCATTTCCGGTTTTCCAATTCCCGAGTCCTTCTTCTTCCTCCTCCTCCCGCCGAGCAGTTTCCTCTGTTAGGTTTCTTTCTTCTGCGCTTTCGATTCGTACAGGGATTTCAAATTCCGTTCGGAAAAATTTATCATACTCCGTATAAGACACTTTTTTGGGGAAGTACACTTTGCTTTGGTATGTCCGAACCTCAAACATTTAAAACACTGTAGCAGTTTAAAATCGCATATTATTTCCACTTTCTTCCCCCCGATGGAATAACCAGTGGGAGTCTTTTGTTTGGTCTTATTTTTATTTTCAAGTCACCAGACATTATTTTGTTAAAAACTTTTGCGTATTCTTCTTCACGCACATTCTTTGGTTCCTTGGAATGAGGCACACCTTCGAAGTTTCCCTCTAACTTTCCCAAAAAAGAGATAATTCTCTTTAGAGAAGCCAAGTCCACCTCCTCTCCATTTTTTACTTTTAATTCCATCGATTTCTGTAATTTTCTTAAGTTCCGAGTCCTCGTATTGAACAAAAAACTCCATCTTCCACTTCAAAATTTCCCGTCAAACTTGAAAATTTTATTAATATATTTGTCGGCTTTTTGAGGTTCAAAATGACATATCCCGCTCCACATTTGTTTTCATTGATTGATCTAATTTCTTCTTCCTTAAACGAGAGTATTTCAAAGATATTTTTGTAATTCATCATCGTAGGAAAGAATCCCTTGATGCTTTTATTATTTCCATCCTTCCAGTCAATAAACACCTTGTCCCAAACAGGTTGCGGTTTATTGATTTCTCTCTTAAAACGTGTTGATCCCACTTTTGTTGAGTAGGACTCCGTCTTTTTTTCTTCCTTCTTATCTCCACCGTTCTCCTCACTACGTCCTGCCTGCAGCCCGTCTTTTCCCCAGGCCAGGCGGCTCGCTCCCTCTTTTCTTCTGCATCACCATCTCCTTTCACGCCCAATGGCGATGGCTCTTTATCATGTTGATCCGGTGGTCTCTCCGGAGGGGATCCTGACTATACATCTTCTTTCACAAGGAAGAAGAAGAAGCCACGACTCTACCTCCTGCAGAGAAAAGACGTCACCCTACAAAGAGGTGACGTAAACGGTCCCCTCCAACGACAAATTAGCCAATTACTGCTCTTATAATGCACTACAAGGGCCAATTGGCAAACCAACGAAGATATAAGTCCTTTATGCACTCACAGACACCGAACAATATGGGTAAGAATCACTTAATTCCACTTTAATAAATTTATTTCACACAGAGCGTAGAGTAGATGACTGCACGCAGCTGATACATAAATCCCACCCTTATTTATTCCGGGCTTGTTGAGCTAAGCGAATCAATTATTAAAAATTACGGAGGATTCGGTGTGAACTTTGGGTCTTCTAAGCACATTATTGATTTATATGCTGACGATGTGACCCTAATGATTGAAGCGAACTCTGAAGAACAATTACTCAAGAGAATTGAAGTGATTTTGGGCCACTTCAAAAAATTGGAAAAGCGGTCTGGGCTGAAGGTAAACAAACAAAAAACTTCTATTCTTCCCTTAGGCAAGTGGAACCCTCTAAATGACTCGATCATCTCGGGTTGCTCTGTAAAAAAAGTGTCCAAATTTTAGGAATTACTTGGGAAGGAACGGGTGCTTCGGAATCGAATTGGCTGAATGTGAAAAATCTCATCAGTCGATCGATCCCACTCTGGAGAAATAATAACCTCCAAAAGAGGATCGACCATTATAATTACATCATTGTCCCCGCCATTATTTTCAAAGCGACTTCTATACCTTGGTTAGCGGAGCGAGCCATAATGGAAGAATAAATTTGGTTGAACAACTTATTCCATCAGAGCTATCTGAAGGCTCTGAAAAGACCAAAATCACACCTAGGAGGAGGTCTGAGTTTGTTGTCTAAAATTTTACCCAAGATTTTTCAAAAGGTTTTAATTGATATCTCAACGCATCCGCATGATGAATGGCGTTCAGTTTTTACAACAAGCCCTGCTTTTATTTGGTTGATGTTAGGAACAGATTTTACGAATGACAAGCTAGAAAATTTATCCGCCTTTTTGGCAACTACTCAACGATTAATTTGGAAGGGTACCCCTCGTTTTAATTCAAATTCCACGATTGATATTATTCGGCAAAACTGTAAGAAGAAATTTTCTTTCGAAACCTTCTTTCACCAAAAGAGCTGGAGTGGATTGCTCTATCTCGAGATATTTATTCAATCCACGATCTTCATCGAGAGCCAGAATTTAATTCCGGAAAGTTTCCCTTTCCACTTAGGCGAGCGGCAATCTCACATCAAGTTCCAGACCCTTGGCATTTGAAGATGTCATTTTTGTCGAATTCTAAAGAGGAAGCTGACCAAATATGCAAAAAATATATTAAAGAATTGGACCTTCCGCTATCATGGGGACCTCGAATATTGAGCTCGATTTCGGGAATTTATGAAGACAGGAGGTTTACAGCTCAGTTCCAAATATCGTCGGGTAATGTCTTCTTTAATACTCCATGCAAAGATTGTGGAGTACTGTACAACAAAATATCGCATGCATTTGCAAATTGCCCGGCTCTTAACATATTGAGAGAGTTTGTTTCTCTAAATGTCAAGGGAGTTTGTGAAAAAAGTGTACCTCCTATTCTTCTATTTGGGCTTAATTCAAGCCATAAAAGTCCTCCAAAAACGCGTGCCTTGGACATGTCGCTTCTATCTTGCCGAAGTTATATTTCTCAACAGCTAGCTAGCGCCGACTTTATATCCAAATATGACATCAAAGCTATTTTGATCTCCACTGCAGCTAGGTACTCAGCCTTATCTATTAAGATCCCTGATGTAAATTGTTCCTCTTGGGTGTATGCAGGAATTTAGTCAGATTTTATCCGTCGTGCTCCAAGCAATATCTTAATGTCTTAAAAAACTTGATTAAGGTTAAAAGAAAGTTCAAAAGATTAGATAAATAAGAGTATATTTACCCCTTCTGCGGAAGTGATTTATCCTGGGAATTAACAATCTTATTGTACCATATTTATTTTACTATGTTTTGCTACTTTTATTTTAATTGAACTAACATTTTATAATTATTGATATTGTCTGATGTATTGTGTTGTGTTTTAATATTGATGAATTACTTTTATATTTAGAGAACTAATTTTAAACTACAATGTTTATTTATACATTATATTATGTGTAATTTCTCTGAATAAATAAAGTTTAAAAAAAATTAGTTTTCAAATATAGAAGGATTTTCCTATAAAGTAATTACTCCTAACGCAATAATCCTTCCATTTCATAATGCCTAAAAATAGGCATGTTCTCAAGTTCAATATATTTATGCATCTTAAAGTGCATCTGATTTCATTTTAAATTAGTTGATGTGCACTCAATGAATAATGTTTTTAGTGATATAGTAATCCAAGGTCTTCTCTCAGGGAAAACATACGCATTCGTGCAATTTAAGTGGACAAGTCAAACTTTGTGCACATTGAAAGTAAGTAAACACTTTATTGTTTTCTAAAAAACAATGTTATTAAGGCTGTCAACTTTAGAAGCTAATTCTGAAGCTCAAATCATCAAACGAACTTAAGTAATTTTAGATGATTTTATAAAATATGAGAAAACTTCTAGTTTATCTCTAAATAGGAAAAAAACATGTATTCTACCAATTGGTGCCTGGAATCCTGCACAAAACCATAGTATTCGTTCGTGTTTTATTAAGCACTAAGTGGAAATCTGGGTGTTTATTGGTGCAGAAATGGAATCGATGATAAAAATTGGACTTAGATTAATACTAAGGTCAATCAAAATACCATACAATGTAGGAACTTTAATCTTAAGAACAGAATAGATCTTTATAACTACAAAGTCATCCCTCTGGTTCTTTACAGAGCTTCTTCGTCTCCCTTTATAGCCGAGAAAGTGATTTTAGAAGAAAACAAACGGATAAACTCTTTATTTCATTTTAGCTATGTCCCTGCTGTTAAAGGAAAAAGGAATGCTTTGGTGGGGGCATTACCCAATTATCTAATATCGTTCCGAAAATATATAATAAAGTAATTATTGATATATTCAACCGTCCGTCTTTAGAGTGGAGAAGATCAGTTACTCACCATAAAATATCATGGTGGCTTCTGTTTGGCTTGGATCTAACTAATTCTGTGTCGTTAAATATTTCAGCTGTTTGGGGATGCCTACAGAGAATTCTTTGGAGGGCGATTCTACCATAGATATAATACGCCAAAACTATCTACAAAGATACTTTTTCAAAAAAATTGGAAAGCCTGAAGAACTTGAAGAATGGGTAATTAAAGAGCATCATTTCACTTTCCACAGTGCGGATGACGGATCTATTCTTCATGACGGAATATTTCGTTTCGCCCTACAAAGGTCTGCTTATAAACACATACCCCTTAAAGCCTTGGTACCTGAAAATGATAGGTCCTTATTGTCCTGATATCAAAGAAATGAATATAATTTGCCTCAAATATATGAAACTTCTGAATCTTCTTAAAAACTGGAAAAAAGAATATTGGGTTTCTAAAAAATATATATGATGAAACAAAGTTCACAGCGTAACTACAAACTTCTGCAGACTTGATCAGATTTTACGAACCATGTAAGGATTGTGGCAGGATCCACAACGACACCATCCACGCCTTCGTGAACTGTCCCATGGTATCGGTTTTAAAGAAATTCGTTGCCTTGAATGTGAGAGGAATGTGAGAGTTCGTGAACAATTATGTACATGCCTATATTCTCTTTGGATCCAACAGGAGACGAAAGTCTACATCAGCAAGGTCAAAAGCAATCGAATTCGCTATATTGAATTCGAAAGCCTTGGTGGCAAAAAAGCTGACCTTACAGGAACTTTTGCTGCCAACAGAATTACGTGGAATAATTTTAGCAGCCGTTGCAAGATACGCCGCTTTGTTCGACCCGTATTCCTGATGCTTCTGGCGACAGCTGGACCGTGGCTTCGGATCAAATCAAATATTTCCCATCGATCTCTACACACTTCCTCAAAGCGTTTAACAAGGTTTTAAAGAATTTCAAATAATTGTGTTACTTCAATTTTAAATGTGATTATATTTGTTTTTTAAATTTTTGGTTTTTAAAAATAATGTTATGATTGCCCTTTTATGATATTTGTTGTGTTGTTCTTCTGCCATTGTATTAATTTCAGATTATAATATCTATGTACTTATCACAATTACTTTGGCATTTGTAGAGATCTGGAATAAAAAATATACATTATATATCAGATTATAGGTATTTTTTAAATAATAAATATTACTAAGTGTTTATTGAGATATCTTAATATTAAAAGAATTTGTAAATAATATAGATCGATGCCTGTGAGAATACACAAATTGTCCTCTTACAGATATGTTTATCTCTTAATTGATGTTCACATCTCAACTGCCGCGAGGGAATTCATAATGCCATCTGTTGGTTTTATTCCCCCCCCCCCCTTTCTTTCATTCAACCAATCACGTTTGAGAAAAACGTTCCCTTTGTTTGGCTTAAGAGATGAGGGCGCCCTGAAATTAACTTCAGACTTCAAGCTCAATTACAAGAGGAGTTTAGTTGACCTCACATAGTTACAAACTTTTAGGGGGGTTTTCACGATACAAAATGATTGACGGTGCTCCCCTAGGACTAAATAAATAATTATACTTAATTTATATAGGATTAATGCATTCCTTTATACAGAGGCGTTCTACTCTTACGCCCTGGGCAAATACTCCATTTGCGCCCCCCCCCCCCCTCAGTGTTACAAATAACACTGATTACAACATCTTAACAAGAAATATGGTAATATGATGATAAATAAAATAAAAAATATATAAAATGTACACCAATGTAAATTCTACAAATTGTTATCACAAAAACGAATAAATTAAAAAAGTACTAATAATTAACTGAATCTGACTTTTCTTGCCTTCGTTGACGCAAAATCATCAATTACATCATCATACAAAATTGTCTGTTCAATTGTAAGATTGATGCTGTTGATGGAGTCCAGGAGTCCTTTCACAGGAGCACCTGTGACATTGTAAATCTCAAGTATGTTTTTATAAGCTGCAGCTTGTAGAAACTCCTCTCTGCTTCACCGGAAGAGTCAAACCAATTCTGCGTGCTGTCCACCAATTCTGCGCTGAGCTCCGGTACGGCGTCCCGCAGAAATAGAGATTGGGACGTGATCCGCAGTGTGTGAAAACGCTCTCATTCTTTTCTTCTGACACACACACACACAACCTGTGAACATGACTCTGCAGCAACCAGTCCACTAACTTGACTTGGAAAATAACGGTTTAGAGTAGAAAACTGGCATTTTTTTTTGAAAGGCGCCCCCAAATTGACTATGCCCTGGGCAGTCGCCCACATTGCCCATAGCAAAAGCCCTGCCTTTATTTCAAGGCTTCATATAACCATACTTTTATACCAAAAATTCCATTTTTGTTAAAAGGTCTTTATTAGAGACTGTATTACCTACATAAAAATAAAATACAAAAACACAGCCAAAAAAAATTGAACCTATCATAATGCAATTTATAATTCTCATAAATGCAAATGGGATCCTCGCTGCGCATGAAGAGTTAACACCTCATTTGTTTCAATAAATAAATGCATTCATAAATTCACTTTAAGGTAATAACCAAATTATGATTATTTTTCTCGCTTTTACACATATTGTGCTTGTATTAATAGGATGTTTAATAAAAGGAAAAAGTGTCAAACACATGTATGAGTCGTTTAAATTCAACGTGAAATTGCATACCAGGGCCATTGTACCTAATGACTTTAATAAATAAGACACTAACGAGCCTAATTGATATAATTAAGCGTTTAGGCTCATTAAATATAATTATATGTTACGCATACATCATTCAATTGATGCGTCTATGATATTGGCAACAGAGTTTATCGGCCTTATAGACAAAAATATAGGCAAATAATAAGTATGTAAAAGAACGGCTACTCATTTCCCCGCTTAATTGTAACATAAATGAATCGAAATAAGTACAGATTCGTTAATAAAACTTATATTTTAATATAGGATAGTAAGGAGTGGGTCATGTTATGAAGGATAATATTCCTTTTGAGGGAGAATGAAGGTGATGGGGAGGGGGGGGGGGGGGTGTTAATCGACGAGAATCAACAACTGTTTTTCATAGTGTGCTACTTGCTATGCATTAAGCAGAATATTTATAAAAGTATTAATTTCTGGCGTCGACCATCATATATGTCTAAGACTATATTTACATTAGTGCAAATGCATATACTAACCTAAGCATACACTTTTTTGTTTAGAGTTCTGTAGCAAGAGTTCGAACCATGAACTGGACCGGTTCATCACTCTGGGCCGTCTCATCACTAGGAGGGGGTTTGTGGATATATTTTGGCGCCTAAATGAAGGAGTGATGATATAGTTATTGAAGTGTTAACACGTCCAGTGTTTTATTATGCCTAAGAGTACGACACAAGTTCAAAAACTGTAAAAGTTTAATGAGCACTTTTTTAACCTGGATAAGGAATTCTGGTCCAATCAAAGTGAAGCTTACAAAAAGTAGTCATATTTTGTATGCTTCATGGAAGAGGCATTGCTTATTGATGACTAGGACATGTACGTACATACTAATGTATACATCCATGTATTGCAAAAAAGCGAACAACCATTTATACAAAAAAAACTTTTTTATTGACAAAGATTAACTAAGGAGAGTTGTCAATAATTTTTCATAAAGGGCTGCGGAAGATAAGAGAATAAATAAAGTTTTTTCTTCTTGTGGCTTATCAAATGTGATTAACACTTGCAATAAAAACAATTATCTTAGTAAAATGATGATGCATGTGTGAGTATAAGATATTTGTAGTGCGAGTAAAAGTTATTTACTACATCAATAAAAATTAATTGCATAAGATTCAACCATATTGAAAAACCTATGAAGAGAGGAGGAAGAACGAATGGAGTCTTGACTATAAGAAAAAAAGATATACACACACATATATAACAATTGTAATACAATATTATCCGTATAATGCTCCATGTATTGATTTGAAACTTCTTTATGACTTTACAGAACGTGCAAACGGAAAGTGTAAGAAGATTTTCATTGTAGTTTTTAAGTAAATAATAACATTTTAGAGTTATATTTTTGTGAAAAAATATATGGCTCAATTTATTTACATTAAAATCAAGGCTATGTACTCATACAAAATTGTTATTTGAGTAATAAAAAAAACATTGTTATAGTCTCACATCCATGAAAAGTTTTAAAGAGGATTGGCTGGAAGGACTTTTCCTAGGCAGGGCCCGAATCCGACTCTGTACCTGTCTCCTTGGTAGAAGCCGCTGAGGTTGACCGTCAAATCTCCGTCCTTGGGAAGAAGATTCAAGTTTAACGGTCTTGGAACCCATCTAGGAGAGTTCAAACATGGATCATTATGAACTTTCCTCAGGTCCAGAGACCTCCTGGTCTCATGGATCACCTCGTCACAGAGTGCCAGCTTCTACATCATGATCCAGTTTTCGAAGTTGAACTTCGTCTCGAAGTTCTCCTTGGATGCACCTTTGGGCTTAATGGAGGCCTTTTAAGAGGCTTTTCTATGTATGAAGTCAAAAATATTTCAAAGCAAAACCGTTGTTTTGGTGGTGTTTTTATGAGATGTATAGTCTTTGTTTATTCTGTTGTTACATTGTCTAATTATAGAAAGAAAATGTTGACCGACTATTGTACAAAAAGGTACAGATATTTTACAAATAATTATAAAATGAATCACATACATATATAATGATGCAAGAGCTAAAATCTAGAGCCCTTACACTTGAAGTGAGTACTTTAAATGACTCCTTCAAGCCCATATAGGACATGGACCATTCCTCAGCCAACTCAGTAAATTGAAGTTGAAAGTGCAAAATGTAGCATCATCTGTAGGAAAAGAAGGATCATCTCATCATCAGATTCCCAGTTCTCGGCATATGAGAGATACGAAGCCATGAAATTGGAGGAGGAAGTTTGTCTAATTCTCACACTTATGAAATGCAACAAAATGAAGCCTTTTATATAACTTTAATACATAAAAAGGAATCTCCCTTTATTTTCACCGACGTGACACAGATTGTTTGGATGTGTTCTTTACTCTAACGATTGATCTTTATTTGTAGTTCTATTGTGAACAGTAAATAAACTCTTAAGTATGTCCCTCAAATTATGGAGCCTCCATTTTAATTAGATTAAAAATGTGATATCTTTTTTACATTGCGTAAAAATTGCTTTTACACGAATTGTCACGAATTTACACGAATTGTCACTACGATCAACCAAAATAAATATAGAACACAATATTGACATATCCATTCATTTACTATTCCATTTGGATTACTATTTATCTATGACATCACTACACAATGTTGTTTTTAAATCTTAAACAAGCAAAATTGAAGAAACATTCTCTACTTGCTCTAAATAAGGGCAATTTCAACATGGAGATAAGTTTTTTATAGATATATGTTGACATAAAACACTTTTATTTGTAAACAGAATATGAGGATATAGGATTGCTATGATCATTATGCCAGCCATTTTGGTATTTTGTATTTTGTACATGATAATATTGAACTTTGGTCACATATACGAGTACATTGTTGTTACAAAATTATAACATTAACTACAGGCATATATACACTCAGAGAGTGCAAACCTCCGCCGTCACGGGGTCCTTATGAGCCTTCCGAGGCGGATTTTTCACGACTGGGGCGGCGTAGAGGGACGGGGGAGGGTTCCCCTCGACGGAAATTCCGAGAGGAAGACGCTCCCGGCACCCGATTTCACAGCACAGCGACATCTATAGGCAGAATAGGCTAACTTGAAATATTTATTAGTATTTAGCTCATTTTGCATCTAATTCTGCACTCAGAGATGCCAAAATTTAATCACTTGTTCCTTTTGGCATTTCCAACAACTTCAAAAAGTTTCATCCGAATCCGTTCCGTACTTTTTGAGTTATCCTGCTGACAAACAAACCAACCAACAAACCAACGCCAGTGAAAACAATACCTCCTTCGGCGGAGGTAATAAGCATCAAACGTTTATTCTAAAGAAAAAAAGACCATGGTAGGTCTCCGTTTACATATATCTAAATCTTTAAATTATTTTCTTTTATCATTAATGCACCTTTTGACATCTTTTATTTTTCAGGGAAAAAAACACATTAGCAAAAAATATTATTTTTTTACAGTTTTTTAAATATCAATTTATTACTCCCATAAAAACCCTACGAAGGAATAGATTTAGATCACATTTAAGTGACATAAGGTATAATGATCATAGTAGATATAGGGATAGATGATGCATCGTTTGAGTTGTAAAGGACATAAAAATCAAATAATCATAAATATTATATGAGACTTTTGCGTCTTTATAAGAATTGTTTATTCCAATTGGACAATAAATTTCAAATTGAGGTTTATAATTTTTAACTGCGCAATTTAATTTTAATATCGTAGACTTATAAGTTTTTAATTTAGGTTTGTTTGTTATGTTTCTATTTCTAAGAAAGCATTTGATTCATTTGCAAAAACTTTTTATAGTTTTGTTATTTTTTTATTTTTATTTTGGCCTAAATGGTTCGACAGAATTGCATCCGACTGGATATAAACAAGCATTATAGCATTATAATTAGTCACTCGAACCTAGGATCTTAACAATGAGGTAGACCAAAAATGACCATCCCCTCTCGGGAGTATTCGAACCTGCGCCCCCAACATTGAGAGTTGAACACGTCTTAACACTCACGGCTATCACACCCCTATATAGTTTTAATTTTACCTCCGCCGAAGGAGGCATTGTTTTCACTGGCGTTGGTTTGTTGGTTTTTTTGTCAGCAGTATAACTCAAAAAGTGTGCAACGGATTCGGATGAAACTTTGTGGAGTTGTTGGAAATGCTAAAAGGAACAAGTGATTAAATTTTGGCATCTCAGAGTGCTTCTTTACGATGCAAAATGAGCTAAATACTAATAAATATTTCAAGTTAGCCTACTCTGCCAATAGATGTCACTGTGCTGTGAAATCTGGTGCCGGGAGCGTCTTCCTCTCGGAATTTCCGTCGAGGGGAACCCTCCCCCGTCCCTCTACGCCTCTCCAATCGTGAAAAAATCCGCCTCGGAAGGCTCATAAGGACCCCGTGACGGCGGAGGTTTGCACTCTCTGAGTGTATATATGCCTCTAGTTTTAAATATTTTTTAGAAAAAAATAAATCACTTTTGAAGAAATAAACTAATAAAAGATTGTTGGCGTTGAACACTCCACTATATAAAAATAACAATTTATTATGCTTAAACCTTATTATTTATTCTAGGAATAGAGCATACGTACCTTTTTATATACAATTGAAAATGGAATGGAACATATATCGAATATATTAGAATGAAATAATCTTAATAATATCTAAAAGAGGCCCTTCTTAAAATATTGACAAAAAAATAGTGAAATCAAAGCATAGCCATTCATTATATTAGGTTAATGGAGGTCCATTCTTAAATCTGGCTATTAATTATACGCAATCTGACATCAAGGGAAATATGGTACATCTTAGGGTCAGGGTCAGATTGGTTCCATTCACAAGACAATTGAGGAGAATGAAGATGCCGTCCTTAAGGATGATTGACTCTTACAGTCATTAAAGTAGGCTGAAGGAATGAATATTGAGGAAATGGAGACAGTTTTATATTTTCTTACTATTTTTCTTGATCAAAATATGGTGTATATATAAATACATATATATTCTATGTACTTGCGTACACTACAGAGACACAACAGAGGGTGGAAAGTAGATCTGTGAAGACAAATGGGCTGTAGCAGATTCTCTACGTCACTCTGCTCCTATTGTTTATCGGCTCCTATTTATAGCCTATTTGTATATATAGAATTCCATATTATGAAATACACATCAGTTATGATCAGATAATTGAAAGGGTATTCACACCTTCGGTATAAGGGTGACCCCTGACTACTTAAAAGAGACACTGCGACTCCAGTTGTCTAAAACTGACTTTTAAGGTCCTGGGGATGTCACTAACCCCAGCCACTGCTCGAGAAGTTTAGGCTCCGGTGTATTTCATCAGTTGGGGTGCAGTGATTCCTGCAGTTTGAGTCAATCCTCCTTACATCGCGCCCAAGCCTCCCAATGTCTCCACGATGTCTCCAACTCCTCCGAGCCCACAACCTCCTAGCCACCTTCGAGCCCATGCCTTCTCACCACCTCCTCGCCGTCTCCATGAGCCATGGCCTCACCTGGTTTACACTATTCAGTACTCTCCGTGCTCTCACCTTCAAGCTATATCCGCACCTTCACCTTCTATCCGCCTTCAACGCCCGTATTATGATGGACCGCAATACCCCTTTCCAAACATCCAGGGATTTCATTCCCACTGGATGGCAGTCGTTTCCACGACTTAACGCTCTTCACGGATCCATGCCGCCTACTTTACTCACCACTTACAGATCCACAACTACAATAAAGTCATCCAGACACCGGCTCCAAAACTACTCGCCACATGTATAAAATTACCTTAAACTCCTATCCCTATCTATATTTTCACTGCCTCGTCGAGTCACCTCCGAGTGCAACGGCTCGAGAACTACTCGCCACTAGGATAACAATTCCTCACAGCAACCTCACAAAACCCTGAACTCCCCCTTCTTAACCTTTAAAATCCTCTGTTAGCCTGGATTGTGCTGCAAAATATCCGTCACCCTGGCGTGAAGATGGGAGTTCTCGTTTTTCCTCTTTCTTTTTTGGATCCTACCTCGTCACTGGGGGGGAGCACTGTTGCAGATTCTCTATGTCCATCTACTCCTATTTGTCAATCACTCCAATTTGTTTATCAGCTCCTATTTGTATACTATATAGAATTCCATATTATGAAATACACATCAGTTATGATTTGATAATAATCGAAGGTGTCAATTATTATTTCCCCTTCGGTAATAGGGTAGGAATGTATCATAAGAAATCTCCTCCTTCAACGCTCTAGGGGCTCAAAATTTCCAAATCCATACATGAAGTCCCTCTTTTCGACTTTGAAACTCTTCGGACCAGAAGTAAGTTAATTATATCTATATTTCTCTTCTTCAATCTATCAAACTATTTCTTTCTTTTCTTTCCCCCTCCCTTTAGGTACAAAAAATAATATCAATTTACCCTGAGTCCCTAAAACATGGAAGAAATTTATGAAAGTAGAACGTAATCAAAATTGTATATATATATATATATACAATATTACGTGGAACACATAAAAGATCTTCAATTATTAATTAATTCTCTATATAAATTCGATATCTATAAAATGAAACTCATCGAATAAAATACGTGAAGGAGTGCTCAAAGATTATTTCATCCAGATTTTATTGATCCTGGAGTATAATCATCATAACTTTCATTTTTGTTTGGGCATGATGGGTAGACGTTCTCTTTGTATATATATATATATGTATATATACATTAGTTGAAAAAAGGACATAATGGAAGGAGTCTGAAAAATAAAAGGTGAAAAATATAAGAACAATCTAAAATAATAGAAGAAAATGAATAAAGAATGAGCAACACAACACCAACAACGATACGGGGAAAACATCACTTGAAGTGGGCCATTTAATGTACCTAGTTCTGTGAGATAACTTTTTGGTTGTTGTTTTGCAAAGAGAATATCCATCTCTGACAACCAAATTATTTAACCCCATTAAAACCCACGTGAAGCATTCTAATAAATGGGCATTCTCTTGTTTTTGTAAAAAGGAAAAAACTCTTTTGTGTGTATACAAAAGTATTTTGATTTCATGACTGTTTTTCTACAAAGTAGATTCTTTATTGTGGAATACAATTTTATATATATAGCAACAGTTTTTTTGTTGGTTCTTGAGTGGCATTGTATGTCAAGGTAATTAAAATATCAGGGTTGTTTATTTAATGTTTTCATGGCTTGTGAAAACGTCAGTTATCTTATTTTTTCACGTCTTTAAAAAGTCATTGTAGCAATAGTTTTTTAATGATGTAAGGTAGAAGAAATCAATACAAAATATTGATCTTCCCGCTTGCTGGTTTGACGTCATTAAAAATCCCTGAAAACAAAAGTCAGCCCTCTAGGTACTCTGTTTTCAATATACATACATTGATTTATAAAAGTGTTTACATTCAACTGGAACCCCAATAAGATGTGTGCTTTAGTTTTTAAGTCCTTTGATTTTCATATGTTCTTTTCACATCGCTATCAATATATTTAAAGATATCATTTAACATAATTGTTTTTACAAATAGTCCTCATTCAGTCTCTATACTTTATTTTTTAATTTTGAAAATATTGGAAAACTCGTTAATATAAATCAAAAAATGATTTTTTAATTTACTCTTCACGTTATTCATAAGCCTCAAAATAATTAAAAATATATCTTAGGACCCCAATTGCATATTTTACAAACTAAATATATGTATATTTTAACCCAGTTATATGCTCTTTTCCATTATTTTCTTACAGTAAGAAAATAGATGCTAAAATGCATCTTTTTCTTAGCATTAACTTCTTTGATATATATACATTTTTCATTAAACAAGCATTTTTGGCAGAGAAGTCAATTTTTAATTACGTGCTAGGTAGTTTTTTATTGGTATCTACTTATTAAGAAATTGGCAAGGCCCCTAAAAGAATGCTGGATATTGATCAAATACAATTAAGTTCATTTTGTTATGTTAAGACTTCAACTTTTTTCACAAAGAGTTGAACAAAATATTAAGTTTCAAGAACTGAGTTCTATTTTTGATTAACATAATAGTTTCTAAGATTTTATCAAGTAGGCAGTTTTCCTTTTGGTTAAACTATTGTGACTGATAAAACTTACTTGCAATTAAGAAAAAAAACATTTATTGAGATGTACATTTTTTAGGCAGGATAAATCAATTGCAAGAGATTTTTTAATACTTTTGAGTTGAAGAATATAGTCTGGCTATTTTCTTTGGCCACTACATTTTATAAATGTCGTTGTTGATCTGGCTTATGTGATTTTTTGACATGCAAATTAAAAGCTTGCAGAATCTGTCTAGCAGTAAGGTGGAAAAAGAGTGTTTGTCAGCGCATAGTCAGGGGTTCCTCCTATCCCGACAACTAGTCATGCATGACTGTCAAATATCTATTTTAGTGGCTCTTGAAGTAAATACAAAGTTGTCTGCACCTAATTTTTTAATTAGGTGTATATGTTGTTTTGTGCGTGATGAATTCGGATCATATACCTTGTCTGCTTACAAATCAGATTATGCTATCCTTATTGGTCATGCTGCTTTGTGTATTCAGTTTATTTATTCATGCCAGCATCAAATGCTATTTTTGGAGTATTCCTCCCTTTTCAAAAAATCTAAGGGCTTGCCACTCTTCTAAGCAGGAACTCCAACAATCCACAAGACGTTGCTCTAAATTCCATCAATACCAAGGCCGCTGATGCTTCACATTTTCCTATTGTAACTAGGAGGATATTAGTGTCATGCTCCACTTCTACTTGAAAGGGGGACTTTTTTTTTTTGCTTCTTTCACGGTAAAGCCTATTTTACCTTAGCCTTTAAGATCTGGAAAGCACTTATGTCACTGTTAGAACTTCCAATCATACTGTAGTCCTTCACTTTGCCTGCCAAGGCATAGTTAATGAGCGTATTATGTTCCACAGACTGGGATGCATCAACAGTTGGCTCCTGTTAAAAATATTTTCTATTATTAAAAGATAATTTTGAAAAGTATACATTTTGTGAACTTCACATTCTTATACTAAGATAGGATTTTCGGATGAATTCCTCAATGAAAATACCATGGGCATACGATCAAGTACAAATTGAATCGTAATTAAACTCTTGAACTAACGAGAATGTCTCTAGAAATATCCCTAATTGGTCGAGTGAAAAATGTGTTGCTTTCTGTTTATGTATTCATTTCATTTTAGCTGCAACCATTTGTAGTACACTTCATAAAAAGACCTTCGCTCAAAGCATATTTCTTGAGTTCCTTACTGTTGGAACCTTGTATGACAATTATAAAATCATTTTTTTCCATTGACGAGCTTAATAACATGAATGATAATTGTATATTACTCATACACATATTGAGGAATAATTGATAACCCAAAATAAGATTTCATTGACAGAAATAATAATAATAATCTTGCAACGTCTAAGCCATATGAAGTCTCTATTGAAGTCTATTTTAAAAAATTGCATTTTCAATCAATTTCATTTTATTGATAAAGGCTGTGATCCATTAAAAGCATCCGACATGTGCATCAAGGGTTGTTTCTGGGGGGCAGCTTTTACATAGACAACTGTTGAATATATGATTTTTGTGTGTATAAATGCATTCACTTTGACGTAATTAAATCAGAAGAACGGTTTCTTTTGAAAGGTTTAATAGATCATCATGAAAACAATAGAAGGGACATTTATGTAGGGAGAGATATTGTATATTTAAAAACAGAATATAGTAACCAATTACATCCCAGAGATACATTTTAATTACTCATCTAGAAGCTTGCTTATAAACTTTGTGTGTGTAATCGAGTATATTTTGCCATTAGGCATATTAGATACATTTGTAACTAGTCTAAAATATATAAAAATAAAGAAACAATAAAATCATAAAATTATAAAAAATAAAAACAAACAAAATGCCCATGCAGAATGGATTATATGGGGACGCTGCGTCCAATGGCCCTAGCTGCGGTCCTGGCTGTGTGAAGGGTAGTGGCCGACCTCAAAGCCTTAGACAAGTTCCACACAGATATTGCGTGACATGCAAAAAGTAAGAGGGTACGCCACTGAAGTTGTGGACCTCATGGGCCTCTTCGGGATGGGGAAGACGAAATCACCAATCGGGTTCCTGGCACCGCCGCCCCCGTAACTGGAGTAAAATCATATCCAAGTCTCCAAGGCCACCGCCTTGGCGGCCACCTCGTTGAGGGAGGGAAGGCCTGCTCTCTCAAGGAGGTCCCCGATGTGGATGTGATCCCGCCTCTTACATCCAACGATGCTCCTGGCGGCGTAATTTATGGCGACCTGCACAGCCCTGTGTGCGGCATTTGGCCCCTTGCACTCATTACCGAATCGAGGAATTGCCACAGCTGCGGCAGCATAAGAAATCTTGCCAATCGCCAATCCCTTGGCCAGCTGCTGTAGGTATTTTCCTCTTGGTAAGTGCACGGCCAACCTGGAGACGAGTGCGGCCCGTTTTGCTGCTGCCTTTGCGACGTTGATGTTGGGGGTGCTGTAGTGAAGCCGGTATCAAATTTTATCCCAAGAAACTCAATAATGTGTATAATTAATTAGAAACTTCAAACAGATTTAAGACTCAAAAATAAATAAATATATTTAAAAAATACAAAATACAATTACAAATTTCGGTGAGAATTCATACATCTCATGCCAATTTTAAGGGATTTAAGAAATAAGAAAAATATATTTTTTCTATGCCATAATTTCAAAATTAATTAGAACCCCCATTTTTATCTTCTATATATATAAATTACATATATTTTTCGGTTACTTAATTATATATTTTGTTATAACAAAAATTTAATTAAAAAATAGACAGTTGTGTGTAGGAAAAAACATAATTAAGCAATATAGAGCAAAATTAATAAAACTATATAATTCTAAATTAAAAAATAGATGAGAGTCCAAATTAGTTTTTATTTTTTATAAACATTCAAAATAAGCAGGTAGTTAACATTTTTAGTTAATATTTTTGTTGTTTCCCAAAATTCATGTTAGTTGCCGATCTTTTCTTTAACCCATTAGAACCGATAGTTAATAATGATTGTAGAACAATGAAACTACTATGGTTAGATTATTATGACTCATAGAATATTTGTTCAGGAATAGAAAAATAGCAAGTACGTGCTGAGAACTTTGAGTGTTGATAAATCAACGCTCTGACACTACAGGAATATATGTTAGGCAAAAAGGATAAAACTATTTTACTTTTTCCAAATATTTGTTTATTTTATTTTCTCTTTATGTACCTTTATATATATATATATACTTTTCTTAATTTTGTTCTGAATTACAAATTTCTTAATTTTTTAACTTAACGAAGAACTTGGTATGGGAACATCAAATATTAACACCCGCATAGCATTTACAACAAGGAAACCCATTATAGTTCTTTACATTGTTTACAAACTTTAGTTCCTCACAATACATATAATCCATTCTCCCTTATTTTGATAAACCATTAGTTTTCTCAGTAAGTCACAGCCCTTGAATCAATTTTCGTGTACAAAAGGTGACCAAAAATTGATAAAGTCATTTATAGCCCAAAAAATCCTTGTTGTTTATGCAATGAGATATGTGTTGTTGATTTGGAGAGTAATTAAATAATAAACTATGGGTTTCACCACTTTGTTGTCCCTTTCTTATTCTGTAAGTACTAATACAATAAGTACCATAACATCA
>CP045893.1:222170-270805 GCA_013387185.1 Caligus rogercresseyi
ACAGTTTTATATTTTCTTACTATTTTTCTTGATCAAAATATGGTGTATATATAAATATATATATCTATGCTTGCGTACACTACAGAGACACAACAGAGGGTGGAAAGTAGATCTGTGAAGACAAGGGCTGTAGCAGATTCTCTACGTCACTCGCTCCTATTTGTTTATCGGCTCCTATTTAAGCCTATTTGTATATATAGAATTCCATATTATGAAATACCATCAGTTATGATCCGATAATTGAAAGGTATCACACCTTCGATATAAGGTGACCCCTGACTACTTAAAGAGACACTGCGACTCCAGTTGTCTAAAACTGACTTTTAAGGTCCTGGGGATGTCACTAACCCCAGCCACTGCTCGAGAAGTTTAGGCTCCGGTGTATTTCATCAGTTGGGGTGCAGTGATTCCTGCAGTTTGAGTCAATCCTCCTTACATCGCGCCCAAGCCTTCCCAATGTCTCCACGATGTCTCCAACTCCTCCGAGCCCACAACCTCCTAGCCACCTTCGAGCCCATGCCTTCTCACCACCTCCTCGCCGTCTCCATGAGCCATGGCCTCACCTGGTTTACACTATTCAGTACTCTCCGTGCTCTCACCTTCAAGCTATATCCGCACCTTCACCTTCTATCCGCCTTCAACGCCCGTATTATGATGGACCGCAATACCCTTTTCCAAACATCCAGGATTTCATTCCCCATGGATGGCAGTCGTTTTCCACGACTTAACGCTCTTCACGGATCCATGCCGCCTACTTTACTCACCCACTTACAGATCCACAACTACAATAAAGTCATCCAGACACCGGCTCCAAAACTACTCGCCACATGTATAAAATTACCTTCACTCCTATCCCTATCTATATTTTCACTGCCTCGTCGAGTCACCTCCGAGTGCAACGGCTCGAGAACTACTCGCCACTAGGATAACAATTCCTCACAGCAACCTCAACAAACCCTGAACTCCCACCCCTCTTAACCTTTAAATCCTCTGTTAGCCTGGATTGTGCTGCAAAAATCCGTCACCCTGGCGTGAAGATGGGAGTTCTCGTTTTCCTCTTTCTTTTTTGGATCCTACCTCGTCCTGGGGGGGAGCACTGTTGCAGATTCCTCTATGTCCATCTACTCCTTTTGTCAATCACTCCAATGTGTTATCAGCTCCTATTTGTATACTATATAGAATTCCATATTATGAAATAACATCAGTTATGATTTGATAATAATCGAAGGGTCAATTATTATTTCCCCCTTCGGTAATCGGGTAGGAATGTATCATAGAAATCTCCTCCTTCAACGCTCTAGGGGCTCAAAATTTCCAAATCCATAACTGAAGTCCCTCTTTTTCGACTTTGAAAACTCTTCGGACCAGAAGTTAAGTTAATTATACTATATTTCTCTTCTTCAATCTATCAAACTATTTCTTCTCTTTCTTTCCCCTCCTTTCGGTACAAAAAAATATATCAATTTACCCTGAGTCCCTAAAACATGGAAGAAATTTATGAAAGTAGAACGTAATCAAAATTATATTATATATATACATATTACGTGGAACACATAAAAGATCTTCAATTATTAATTAATTCTCTTATATAAATTCGATATCTATAAAATGAAACTCATCGAATAAAGACGTGAAGGAGTGCTCAAAGATTATTTCATCCAGATTTTATTGATCCGGAGTATAATCATCTAACTTTCATTTTTGTTTGGCATGATGGGTAGACGTTCTTCTCTATATATATATATATATGTATATATACATTATTGAAAAAAGGACATAATGGAAGATTCTGAAAATAAAAGGTGAAAAATAATAAGAACATCTAAAATAATAGAGAAATGAATAAGAATGAGCAACACACACCAACAACGATACGGGAAAACATCACTTGAAGTGGGCCATTTAATGTACCTAGTTCTGTGAGATAACTTTTTGGTTGTTGTTTTGCAAAGAGAAATCCATCTCTGACAACCAAAATTATTTAACCCCATTAAAAACCCACGTGAAGCATTTAATAAATGGGCATTCTCTTGTTTTTGTAAAAAAGGAAAAACTCTTTGTGTGTATACAAAAGTATTTTGATTCAGACTGTTTTTCTACAAAGTAGATTCTTTATTGGGGAATACAATTTATATATATAGCAACGGTTTTTTTTGTTGGTTCTTGAGTGGCATGTATGTCAAGGTAATTAAAATATCAGGGTTGTTTATTTAATGTTTTCATGGCTTGTGAAAAGTCAGTTATCTTATTTTTTCACGTCTTTAAAAAGTCATTGTAGCAATAGTTTTTTAATGATGTAAGGTAGAAAATCAATACAAATATTGATCTTCCCGCTTGTTGGTTTGACGTCATTAAAAATCCCTGAAAACGAAAAGTCAGCCCTCTATGTACTCTATTTTCAATATAATTGATTTATAAAATTGTTTACATTCAACTGGAGCTCCAATAAGATGTGTACTTAGTTTTTAAGTCCTTGATTTTCCTATTTCTTTTCACATCGCTATCAATATATTTAAAGATATCATTTACATATTGTTTTTCCAAATAGTCCTCATTCAGTCGCTATAATGTTATTAGTGATTGTTTAATGGATTTTCATTTTGTTACTTTTGAAAAATATTGGAAAAACTCGTAATATAAATCAAAAAATGATTTTTTAATTTACTCTTCACGTTATTCATAAGCCTCAAATAATTAAAAATATATCTAGTACGCCCAATGCATATTTTACAAACTAGTCATTTTTTCTTTCTTACCCTTTTTATTTAAACTTTGATCGCTCTTATAAATGTAGTTATTGAAGATATATACCAACATGTAAATAAATTTATGTAAAAAAATCAATGATTTCTGCGAAAAGTTTTTATTTCCGGAAGGTCGCCCAAAATAATATCATGGAGACGTGTCAAAACTCAAAAAAAATTCGGTGGTTGGGTCTGTTGAGCTTGAAAGCTTTTGGAAAGTAATACTCTTCAAAGGTTGAAAAGACTTTTGGAGAGTGGTTCAGTTTGGACGGAAGCATTAAGGGGACTATATTTGAAAAAGGTAGGACGCCCCTTGGAGGGAGAAGAGGGTAATGGACCACACTCTGTGCTAGATTTAGCCGCAAATATTAGTCCTTTTTGGTATCAGAATATGCGATCATAAAGAGGTGGCAGTTTTATTATTACAAAAATGAAATGGCAGGAACCAGTTGTTGGAAATGGGAGGTTATCTTTTTAAAAAAAATACTTCTATTGGGAAAAAAATAGTTTGCCTTGGGGATATTTTTAATGAAATAGGTAATTTTACAGCAAATGAAAGACTGAGAGGATGAATGTTTTAAAATGGGTTAATTTAAGAAAAGAGAGTTCGGTCCAAGAAATAGTTTTACAATTTATTAAAACTAATTATAATAAGGAACTCCGACATTTTTTAGTGGATAAAAATTCAAAAGTCTTTTTTAAATCAAATTGAGAGGAGGAAAGAAGATTACGGGCTGAGAACACCAGTAAATATATTAATGCATGGTTTAAAATCAAAAATGTTCAATCACTCTCTCTATTGGTTTAAATACAGAGTACTTACCACACATTGACATTTGGTAGTATATATGGGACTACAGCGGAGGAAAGAATTATGCTTTTTTTGCGGGGATTCGCTGGAACATCAAAACATTTTTTATTAGAGTGCATATATGTGGTAGAAATTTAGAATATCTAAAATTGATATTTGATGATTTTTTTAATATACAATTACGGAGTAAGGATTTTATTTACTTTTATAATGGACCGTACCAAGAAGAAATTAATTTTATTACCACTAAAACCCAATATTTATGTATAAATGAGATCTACTCGAGTTCCTTTACCTACAAATATTACTTCTCTGGTTGATCATATTGTTAATAACACGACGTTTTAAACCCATTAATGCCGATTGGGAATATATGTTCCCAAAAGCGTTATTACAACACAACTAAGGCATATTCAAAGTTCAAACAGATTAACTTTATTTTAACAGCTCTACCTACATGAGATAGCCCCATATTATTTATAAACATAATAATAGTACTCGTAATTGCTGTTTGAAAGTATGTGTTTGAGGACGTTGAAAATATGCCGAAATCGTATTGTTCTAATGGGTATGTAACAGCAAAATTATATGAATGAATATTAATAGTTTTTAAGAAAACGATTTTTAAAATATATAGCTTCTTTTTTAAATATTTACTTTATATATTTATCAATGTTTTTTCAACATAAATGCATGAACATTTAGAGTGGGAACAAATGTGCCCATTCGGCACTCAGTGAAGCTGTGCCTAGCATAAAGTAATGAAAAATGACAGATTCCACGGAGAGTTATGAGCGTTGACTAAATAATGGTCCCCTATTATGGACGGCATGGGGATAAACAATACATCCGAGGAAAACCTGTCCGATTTGTTTTTCAAGTTGTGGGCAGCTTGTGCTGCTGACGGTACCTTGCTACATGTCGAACCTTTTTGTGGATCCTTCACCAACATTCCTGATCATGGGTTGGTCATGGTCCAAATGTCGTTTTGGAAATGGTAAACAAGATCAAGTTAATCCAAGGGCAACATGTCATCTGTGACAATTATTTGGATCCATTCCATGCTTTTAGAATTATCACGGAATGGAATTGCCTGCACCACAACTCTTCGTCGGAAGATCGGCTGGGTGGCGCTCCAGTGTTGACAAAACACTATTGAAAAAGAAATCTCGAGGATCCATGGACAAGGCATTCACTGGTTGTGTCTCGATTGTCAAGTAAGGATAACCAGGTAGTTAGTGTGGCTTCAAATAAAATGAGAGCTCAACCACTACAGAAAGCAAGACGGTGGGATCGAAAAAAGAGGAAGTATGTTGAAGTTGACATGCCAAATTCTATTAGTACGTACGATCGGAACATGGGAGGCGTTGACCTTTTTGACCAGCAAGTTGCCTAATATAGGTAAGGATAAGGTCCACAAAGTGGTGGTGGCCTTTGTTTGCTTGGAGCCTAAACGCACAGTTGTCAATGCGTGCGCTTCAGTAGACAGGCAATCCTCGTCTGATCTCTTGGACTTCTCGAGAAATTTAGCCCATGTGGTCCTAAAAACTTATGGGGTTGCAAAGAATTTCCATGACCTAAGTATTCATTGGTGAGCGCTACAAACAGTATTCGACTAAATGAAGGTAATAATTGACAGCAAAAGGAGTAGATGCCGAGAATGCAATGGAAGAACTCCTCATATCTGCAAGAAATGTAATGTTCCTTTTCATCCAGAATGTATGGAACTTTATCACACAAAAAAATTATTACAAATAAATAAATATATATAATTAAACTTTCTAAAAAGAGCTGTAGTCAATAGAATATATACTAAAATTTGTTATGCTGTATACATTATTTAAATGCCGAGTGGGCACATATGTGCCCGGCCGTATTTTGTAAATGCTTATTAAATATGACTTTTTTTTGTTCGAAATGTTTTATAGCACTATATTGCTTCATAAAATTTAAAAATTAAGGCAAATTTCTTTACAGATATTCTCGGCATTATGGGTTAATGTATTTTTATGAATATTATAAGATATAATCTAATGTGAATAAAGTTTTTACCCTTGGTAAAAAAAAAACATGTAATATCAAAATCCTTAAAAGAGTACTCTTTAAATATTTTACGTACAAAAATACATTTGTTTATCAAAAACTGAAAATCCACTTCATTACTTTTTCTAGCCCATTGTGGCCAAAAGACAGTTTTTCTTTGGCCAATAAATCTCCGATAGAAACACATCTCTGTGCCAAATTTCATTTCGATCCTCAAGTGGTTGGCTGTAACATACAAAATTGTCGCGTTTTTGTGTTCGCTCCTAGAGTATTATTTCTGACATTTTTATTTAAAGTTTGATCGTTCTTAAAATGTAGTTATTGAAGATACATACTAAATGTAAATATCAAAATTCTTAGAAAGAGTAGTTCTTTGAAATATTTGTAATAAAAATATATTTGTTTATCAAAACCTGGAAATCCAATATTTTAACCCGAGTCCTATGCTCTTTTTCCATTATTTTCTTACAGTAAGAAAATATGCTAAAATGCATCTTTTTCTTAGCATTACTTCTTTGATATATATACATTTTTCATTAAACAAGCATTTTTGGCAGAGAAGTCAATTTTTAATTACGTGCTAGGTAGTTTTTTATTGCTATCTACTTATTAAGAAATTGGCAAGGCCCTTAAAAGAATGCTGGATATTGATCAAATACAATTAAGTTTATTTTGTTATGTTAAGACTTCAACTTTTTCCCCAAAGAGTTGAACAAAATATTAAGGTTCAAGAATTGAGTTCCTATTTTTGATTAACATAATAGTTTCTAAGAATTTCAAGTAGTTGTTTTCCTTTTGGTTAAACTATTGTGACTGATAATAACTTACTTGCAATTAAGAAAAAAACATTTATTGAGATGTACATTTTTTAGGCAGATAAATCAATTACAAGAGATTTTTTTAATATTTTGAGTTGGAGAATTAGTCTGGCTATTTTCCTTTGGCCACTACATTTTTATAAATGTCGTTGTTGATCTGGCTTATGTGATTTTTAGACATGCAAATTAAAAGCTTGGAGAACCTGTCTAGCAGTAAGCTGGAAAAAGAGTGTTTGTCAGCGCTTAGTCAAGGTTCCTCCTATCCCGACAACTACAGTCATGGTCAAAATTTAAGACCGCCCTCGATTTTTAGCATAAATATGTATCATGTTGAAAAAACGCCTCAATGAAGTTCAAAGTATATTTTATTTTCCAAACTGGTTATAAAAGGGAATATAAGTATATTTTCCATTATAAAGCAACTGACAAGTGCTAAAAGTATAAGTATTTAGTGTGGCTTCCACCATTCTGATGACAGCGGCCAGGCGTCTCGGCATACTGTTGGTCAGTGATTTGCAATACTCTGGGTTATTTTCCATATGAAGTAAAGTTGCTGAGAAGATGCCGTCAAATGCTAATGAGATGACCGAAGCAATAAAACAAGTCTGGGTCAGAGAAATCCCCCAAGAGTATTGCAAATCACTGACCAACATATGCCGAGACGCCTCGCCGCTGTCATCCAGAATGTCCTCATTCAGTCTCTATACTTTTCAATTTTTAATTTTGAAAAATATTGAAAACTCGTGAATATAAATCAAAAATGATTTTTTAATTTACTTTTCACGTTATTCATAAGCCTCAAAATAATTAAAAATATATCTTAGGACCCCAAATGCATATTTTACAAACTAAATATATGTATATTTTAACCCGAGTTATGCTCTTTTTCATTATTTTGTTACAGTAAGAAAATGAAGGTAAAATGCATCTTTTTCTTAGCATTAACTTCTTTGATATATATACATTTTTCATTAAACAAGCATTCTTGGCAGAGAAGTCAATTTTTAATTACGTGCTGGGTAGTTTTTTATTGGTATCTACTTATTAAGAAATTGGCAAGGCCCCTAAAAGAATGCTGGATATTGATCAAATACAATTAAGTTCATTTTGTTATGTTAAGACTTCAACTTTTTTTTACAAAGAGTTGAACAAAATATTAAGTTTCAAGAACTGAGTTCTATTTTTGATTAACATAATAGTTTCTAAGATTTTATCAAGTAGGTAGTTTTCCTTTTGGTTAAACTATTGTGACTGATAATACTTACTTGCAATTAAGAAAAAAAACCATTTATTGAGATGTACATTTTTTAGGCAGGATAAATCAATTGCAAGAGATTTTTTAATACTTTTAAGTTGAAGAATATAGTCTGGCTATTTTCCTTTGGCCACTACATTTATAAAATGTCGTTGTTGATCTGGCTTATGTGATTTTTAGACATGCAAATTAAAAGCTTGGAGAACCTGTCTAGCAGTAAGCTGGAAAAAGAGTGTTTGTCAGCGCATAGTCAGGGGTTCCTCCTATCCCGACAACTAGTCATGCATGACTGTCAAATACTATTTTAGTAGCTCTTGAAGTAAATACAAAGTTGTATGCACCTAATTTTTTAATTAGGTGTATATGTTGTTTTGTGCGTGATGAATTCGGATCCTATACCTTGTCTGCTTACAAATCAGATTATGCTATCCTTATTGGTCATGCTGCTTTGTGTATTCAGTTTATTTATTCATGCCAGCATCAAATGCTATTTTTGGAGTATTCCTCCCTTTTCAAAAAATCTAAGACGCTTGGTGGGCTTGCCACTCTTCTAAGCAGGAACTCCAACAATCCACAAGACGTTGCTCTAAATTCCATCAATACCAAGGCGGCTGATGCTTTCACAGTTTCCTATTGTAACTAGGAGGATATTAGTGTCATGCTCCACTTCTACTTGAAAGGGGGACTTTGATTTTTTTGCTTCTTTCACGGTAAAGCCTATTTTTACCTTAGCCTTTAAGATCTGGAAAGCACTTATGTCACTGTTAGAACTTCCAATCATACTGTAGTCCTTCACTTTGCCTGCCAAGGCATAGTTAATGAGCGTATTATGTTACACAGACTGGGATGCATCAACAGTTGGCTCCTGTTAAAATATTTTCTATTAATTAAAAGATAATTTTGAAAAGTATACATTTTGTGAACTTCACATTCTTATACTAAGATAGGATTTTCGGATGAATTCTCAATGAAAATACCATGGGCATACGATCAAGTACAAATTGAATCGTAATTAAACTCTTGAACTAACGAGAATGTCTCTAGAAATATCCCTAATTGGTCGAGTGAAAAATGTGTTGCTTTCTGTTTATGTATTCATTTCATTTTAGCTGCAACCATTTGTAGTACACTTCATAAAAAGACCTTCGCTCAAAGCATATTTCTTGAGTTCCTTACTGTTGGAACCTTGTATGACAATTATAAAATCATTTTTTTCCATTGACGAGCTTAATAACATGAATGATAATTGTATATTACTCATACACATATTGAGGAATAATTGATAACCCAAAATAAGATTTCATTGACAGAAATAATAATAATAATCTTGCAACGTCTAAGCCATATGAAGTCTCTATTGAAGTCTATTTTAAAAAATTGCATTTTCAATCAATTTCATTTTATTGATAAAGGCTGTGATCCATTAAAAGCATCCGACATGTGCATCAAGGGTTGTTTCTGGGGGGCAGCTTTTACATAGACAACTGTTGAATATATGATTTTTGTGTGTATAAATGCATTCACTTTGACGTAATTAAATCAGAAGAACGGTTTCTTTTGAAAGGTTTAATAGATCATCATGAAAACAATAGAAGGGACATTTATGTAGGGAGAGATATTGTATATTTAAAAACAGAATATAGTAACCAATACATCCCAGAGATATTTTAATTACTCATCTAGAAGCTTGCTTATAAACTTTGTGTGTGTAATCGAGTATATTTTGCCATTAGGCATATTAGATACATTTGTAACTAGTCTAAAATATATAAAAATAAAGAAACAATAAAATCATAATTATATAAGAAATAAAAACAAACAAAAACAAAATGCCCATGCAGAATGGATTATATGGGGACGCTGCGTCCAATGGCCCTAGCTGCGGTCCTGGCTGTGTGAAGGGTAGTGGCCGACCTCAAAGCCTTAGACAAGTTCCACACAGATATTGCGTGACATGCAAAAGTAGCTGTCTCCCAGTGGGTACGCCACTGAAGTTGTGGACCTCATGGGCCTCCTCGGATGGGGAAGACGAAATCACCAATCGGGTTCCTGGCACCGCCGCCCCCGTAACTGGAGTAAAATCATTTCCAAGTCTCCAAGGCCACCGCCTTGGCGGCCACCTCGTTGAGGGAGGGAAGGCCTGCTCTCTCAAGGAGGTCCCCGATGTGGATGTGATCCCGCCTCTTACATCCAACGATGCTCCTGGCGGCGTAATTTATGGCGACCTGCACAGCCCTGTGTGCGGCATTTGGCCCCTTGCACTCATTACCGAATCGAGGAATTGCCACAGCTGCGGCAGCATAAGAAATCTTGCCAATCATCAATCCCTTGGCCAGCTGCTGTAGGTATTTTCCTCTTGGTAAGTGCACGGCCAACCTGGAGACGAGTGCGGCCCGTTTGCTGCTGCCTTTGCGACGTTGATGTTGTGGGGTGCTGTAGTGAAGCCGGTATCAAATTTTATCCCAAGAAACTCAATAATGTGTATAATTAATTAGAAACTTCAAAAAGATTTAAGACTCAAAAATAAATAAATATATTTAAAAAATACAAAATACATTACAAATTTCGGTGAGAATTCATACATCTCATGCCAATTTTAAGGGATTTAAGAAATGAAAAAATATATTTTTTCTATGCCATAATTTCAAAATTAATTAGAACCCCATTTTTTATCTTCTATATATATATAATTATATATTTTTCGGTTACTTAATTATATATTTTGTTATAACAAAAATTTAATTAAAAATAGACAGTTGTGTGTAGGAAAAACATAATTAAGCATTATAGAGCAAAATTAATAAAACTATATAATTCTAAATTAAAAAATAGATGAGAGTCCAAATTAGTTTTTATTTTTTATAAACATTCAAAATAAGCAGGTAGTTAACATTTTTAGTTAATATTTTTTTTGTTTTTTCCAAAATTCATGTTAGTTGCCGATCTTTTTCTTTAACCCATTAGAACCGATAGTTTAATAATGATTGTGGAACAATGAAACTACTATGGTTAGATTATTATGACTCATAGAATATGGTTCAGGAATAGAAAAATTAGCAAGTACTTGCTGAGAACTTTGAGCGTTGATAAATCAACGCTCTGACACTACAGGAATATATGTTAGGCAAAAAGGATAAAACTGTATTTTACTTTTTCCTCATATTTGTTTATTTTATTTCTCTTTATGTACCTTTATATATATATATACTTTTCTTAATTTGTTCTGAATTACAAATTTCTTAATTTTTTTAACTTAACGAAGAACTTGGTATGGGAACATCAAATATTAACACCCGCATAGCATTTACAACAAGGAAACCCATTATAGTTCTTTACATTGTTTACAAACTTTAGTTCCTCACAATACATATAATCCATTTCTCCCTTATTCTTGATAAACCATTAGTTTTCTCAGTAAGTCACAGCCCTTGAATCAATTTTCGTGTACAAAAGTGACCAAATGATTGCCAAAAAATTGATAAAGTCATTATAGCCCAAAAATCCTTGTTGTTTATGCAATTGATATGTGTTGTTGATTTTGAGAGTAATTAAATAATAAACTATGGGTTTCCACCACTTTTGTTGTCCCTTTCTTATTCTGTAAGTACTAATACAATAAGTACCATAACATCAACATAGCATATATATATATATATATATATATATATATATATATATATATGTGTATTAAATTATGATAATGTCAACATATTTATTTTTATTCCTATATATTTTTTGCGCTCGTGAACTTTTTGGTATCGAAATTGTTACCTTCTATTCTAAGACTTTTCATTACGAAGATATTTCCAGACATGATATGATCTCACGCTTCAAGTCTCTTTATGTAAGATATTGGGCATTTTCCCGTCCTATTATACCTTAATATAAAGTACCATATGCATGAAATGAATGAAATAGACGTGAACAAATTAACAAAATTTATTTTGTGTCCTGTTTACTTCCTGGATCACATTTATCTCTGTGTTTTTCCCTCTTTAGCTTTTTCAGATGAAGAATTTATAGAAAAATATTATATTGTTTGACAATTTTATCATCTTTTGTCTTCAAATTGAAAGTCATTTTCTTTTTTGTTTCTTTACAGTTCCCCCTCCTCCTCATATTCAATAAAGTTAAAAAGCAACAGGGCTTCCATTAAAAGTAGGCTTATTTTTTGTGTGCCTCGTCATGTGACTTATCACTATCTCTATCCAAGAGTTGTTCAGTTGTTTCTAGAAGTTCTATAGAAATATACGTATGTTCTAGAGCCCTTCAGTATTCAACCTCCTACAAATAGTAATTTACAAAAAAATAATTAGGCCATTAATAGTTGTTGTCATCAAACAAAAATATTTTTAAATGTAGAAATATTAAATATTTTAATAGGCTTGATTTTTCTTTCAAAAATATGTCTGATGGTTTAAGTGTCGATTTTTCGACGTCAAAAAATATAATTGTTTGTTAGTGCATTTTGTTTTACCACTGTAATTTTTTTTCGCAGATTACCGAATAATTTTTTCCAAAACTCTTATAAAACGCTCGCTAAAAATCCCTTAATTTGAGTGACCTTTTATGAATACTAAAAAGAAAAAAAAGGAAACTATTTGAGTAACTGCATTCGCACACTGTTTTTGTGCCTTAATACGCCACGTCAGTTTCAAACTGCATTGTTTTTAATGAATATTGTATTGTAATCATGCCATAAGGTCTCGCTCCTCATGAAATAGAGTAAACAAATCTCTTGAGGAGAAACTTTTTTTTCTCTCTCGCGCACACACACACACATACTACCCGTGCTTCAATTAACTCTTGATATAAGTGCTTTCTAAGTACCTTTCCATGTTCTACATTGATTTAACATATAATCAAAACAGTATTTGATCAAATGCTTACCTTTAAATGCTACAAATAGTCAATCTCAAGTTTTTCTCTTACGCTAGAAGAGGGTCCCAAGAAGGATTTTTTAAACTTTAGAGATCTATAGATTTTAAAAAGACTTTATTTGATATGAAAGATGTATTTGGTCTGAAGTATAAATATTTAATGAGTCCAAAGGAAAGCCTTCAACATAAAGGAGTTTGCTCACATCCAATAATAAAATAATGATTAATCCTTATAACACTTAGGCTTACATGGCTTCAAAAGGAATATCTAAAAAACTATTCGACACCATGAATGCAAACAAATATATTTTAGAATATATATATATATATATACATTTATATATATACTATGTAAAAATGAAAGAAAGAGAGAGGAAATCAAAAACACATTTGCATTGCATGTATGTTACAAGCTATTACTTATTTCGTTACTGTTGAGGACTGAATATCAATCCCGGGATAAGAATAGCATCCTAGAGAAAAATGTATCTCTTAGTATCTACTTACTCATCGAACATTGTCATTACAACAATATCACATATCACTAAATATCGGACGTAGAAGAGAAAGAAAACAGTTTTTGTCCACTAAAAAGCAACATGTTTATGAATGAGTGCTCTAGAACCATTTTATATTCTTTATTATTAATATTTCGTACTAAATTTATGCAATTTATCATATTTATATAATAGCACATTGTCTTTAGCTGTCAATAAAGTTAAGTAGTTTTCCTACTATTTCCCTCTTAACTTCAAATAGAATCCTTGCAACTTGATGAGGAGTAATTTAAATTTATATATATATATATATATATATATATATATATATATATATATATATATTTATTTAAGTGTATTCCACCAGAAATGTATTTGGAAATTGCAAAATAAAAGTACTTAAAATTTTCTAAAAGATACGTCATTTAGAAAAAAAGAATGGATTTATTATATATTAATATTTGTTTTCCTATATTGTTGGACGTACGTCTCCTAAAGTTTTATAAAAGTTGCTGAAAATAATCTCGCCTTCTATATATATATATATATTAATATATCTTTATATAATATAATATATATATATATATATTGATCTAGATATATATATATATATAATAGATAGCAAACTAATACATTCCAAGATATAGTAGTAGTCTTTAAGAATTCCCTCTAGGACATAGTTACAATTTTAATTACATTATGAAAAGAAATAATGGTTAACCAGATAAACATTAATAAAGATTTTATATTTGTTTAAAAGGATCTCACCACAAAATGTGAAATCCTGATTTATATTAACTTTACTTTCAACATTGTTACTAATAGCTCTCTATATTTGATGGTATATATAATATATATATATTTTCAGTCTATTTGTTTGTATACCAAGTATTTTTTCAATTCATTATTTTCTAAATTACATTTTTGATACTCTTCCTCTGATGGAGGGGAGGGACAGTATTCGTTATATACATAGAATCATTTTACACATTCAGAATATCAATTGATATCAACAAATGAACAACAGAGTATTTAAAAATAGAAGTATAAGGGAACGTTATGCATAGTGAGTCGAAGTAGCGTTTTTTCTAGAATCTATTTTTTCATGTACACAAATATAGATAAATATAAAGAACATCCTCTTACGTCACTACTCACTTTTTGTTTGTTGTATATGTACATCAGAATACTTACAATATAATACTCAAATACACGAAGTCACTTTTTTTACTCTATTTGTGTAAATACATATAACGGTTTATAAAATACTGTTTTTGAAAATTAATGAAATTACCAGGAGAAATTACTTTTTCATTGTTTAAAAAAAATACTTTTTTAACCAATAATTTATGATAAACAGAATGTAGTTAAAAATGAAAAGACTATTTAAGTACGTAATTCTTCAAAACATAATGTGACTATGTATTACAATAGCATAAATTTTAGCATTTTTCCGCCAATTAACTAATATGTTGGAAGTCCTTCAAGCTCTTTATGAGCCTAGAAATCCATTTCTAAAGATTTCACACTTGAAAATTATTTGATGTTTGATTATTCCGATATAATTCTTTAAAAGTAATAAATTATTTAAAAGTAATAACATTTTAAAACAAGTTAATATAAACTTTTATGACAAGTTGAAAAGTAATTTATTTGCCAAATTTGAGAAATATCGCAATAAAGTTATGAACGTATTAAAAACTTTATGACTTTTGAAAGATATTCTTCTGACGGTTGAACTTCATCCTACAATGAGAGGGGGGAATGATTCACCGTAAGGATCTTTTGAGGAAGGAATGATTTTAATACAATTGCAAATGTATTCAAATTAAGAATAGATACAAAAATAAGGTTCTGCAGATTTTGTCTCTTTGCATGTATTCCCTGACCTTGGACAAAGTCAAATGTTTTCCCATCAGCTTTGTAGAGGAAAAAAAAGACTACATCACCAGGTGGAACTGTACCAAAGGTCACTTATCTAAATAAGGTAAACTAAAGAGCCTACAAGGAAATAGTTGACAGAGATGTAAAAAAGAAGAAGCGAAGTACGCAAATCAAGTTTTTTAATAATTATAAGTATTATTGATAACTTTATTACATATGTGACACGTTTGTAAATGTATAAACCAATTTGCTATGTATGTAATTAAATGTTTGTTTGCAATATAGTTGAATTGGTACAATCATACAAATAAGAAAAAGAAGAATGCTAATAGTTTCAAAAATCAATTTATATATATATATATTATATTGTATTTCTCTATATTAACATTACCATATTTATTATATTTATTCAACAAAACACATTATTAATGATTTTTTACTTTCTCAATCGAACGACTGTGGAATATGATGGTTGTCTAGGAATAAACATAATATTTTTCGTTTTTTATGGTGTAAGTGTCACTTAGATAGTTTTCTGATATAAACTGATAATAAAACCATGTAAGTTAGTACTATGTGAATTAATATACATTTTAATTATCATCCCCTTTATATGCCATTGAACAGATAAAAGAAACCAATGAACAATGGGTTAATAGACTTGATCACTTTCACTATTCCTATCTATCTCTCCCAACACAGCTACACTGTTTTATTCCAACCTCATCTTCGAGTTGTTGTTTTAGCACTTAATGTTTTGCCTAAGAGGTTCCTATATAACAAATAAGTGGATACACAATAGACTGAATAAAGAAGGAAAGAGAAATGCCCGAATCAACAGCTTTTGGGAGCCATCTTAAGTCCCCTTTTAATATAAAATATCATTATTATGGTCCTAGGTACATTTCAAAACAAGATGCTTCCATATTCCCTAGAGAGCGGATTTTTAGCTTGTCTGCGATTTTAATGACGTCATTCCAGCAGGTTTCAAGAATAATATCATCAAAAAAAAATATTGATATAATATGATTTGGATACGTCGCAAATAAAAATAATAGGATTATTGAGGGTTCAATACTAATGAAAACACTATAATATATACTCGTATTTGGTATTCTATAACTTTGGATGTACTGAGAAGCGAAAGAAGAATAACTAGAGGCATATATAAACTCAGAGAGTGCAAACCTCCGCCGTCACGGGGTCCTTATGAGCCTTCCGAGGCGGATTTTTCATGACTGGGCGGCGTAGAGGAACGAGGGAGGGTTCCCCTCGACGGAAATTCCGATTTCACAGCACAGCGACATCTATTGGCAGAGTAGGCTAACTTGAATATTGATTAGTATTTAGCTCATTTGGCATCTTGAAGAAGCACTCAGAGATGCCAAAATTTAATCACTTGTTTCTTTTTGGCATTTCCAATAACTCCACAAAGTTTCATCTGAATCCGTTCCGTACTTTTGAGTTATCCTGCTGACAACAAACCAACCAACAAACTAACAAACCTACAAACCAACAACCAACGCCAGTGAAAACAATACCTCCTTCGGCGGAGGTAATTAAGTTCCCTTGGGCAGTAAAAGTACAAAGCCCAAGTCTTAAGGAATGAATAAGGTCATCATATCATTTATAGGTACTATTTCTTTAGTCAGCATGGGGTTACATCACTGGATATAAATTGATGGATTTCCTTTATTCTTTCCCCAAGACAATTAAATTGTTGCAACAAGTGGAAACGAACAGTCGTCCCTCGCAAAGTCGCGACGGCCCGAATCCATTACACGACCACCACGATATATATGAGGTTGTAATGTTGATATATATTGAAATTTAGAGAGATTTGACGTCACCCGGCGTTTAAACCTACCGCCATTTTACCTTGTTGTCGAACATGCGTTCTGAATACATGTACGTGGCCGGACCTTTTTTTTGGGCCGCCATCTTGCTTTTTCGAAGATTTACCAGTTTTCAACCTCAATATCTCAAAACCACTGAATTTTTTTAATTATCAATAGGTGAATATTAGTTTTTTGTGTGAAAATTCTGCCATTGAGTTCATATGGGGACGTTTTGCCTTGAAAAAATGGGAGCCAAGCCGTCGTCGCGTAGTAAAAGAACTGCGAGATGTCGAGGGGCGAAGTAGCGAGAGCCGACTGTACATTGAAGTGCATTTACATAATCAATAGCTTTTAAGCAAAGTGAAATGTTCTTTTTTTGTTGAGTATCCAGTTAGTATATGTGGGTTATCTTATTTAATTTTTTATAGGTATGTTGATTATTGTTTATAACATAAATAAATAAAATGCCTACTTTTTTGGTGGGGTTTTATTTACTTTTTATGAGAAAATAAATAATATTTGAACTCATATCATTAATGGCTTTCATACAAAAAGTACAATTGAGTGATTAATTATAACTTGAAAAAAATGATATTTAACAACAAAATAATAAACAAATCGATATATTTTTATAACGCTTTAAATGGAATGATTAACAACCATCAGTTCAAAAATTTAGCACTTCAATCTATTGTCAACGCCGCAGATTTATATTTTCAATGGTTAGATGGAATGCTATCATGACTGGAAAGTATTTAATGAATCGATTTAAAATAGCTTTCTTCCCTAAGAACAGATCATCGAACTCTTGATATTGTGTTGCCTTCCACTGATCATTTTTGATAATCCAATCCTTTGTAGGTTTTTAAAGGTAAATGGACGCTGCTGATTCAAAATCTGCGTTGATGATATTTGATTATCAAATTTACTTGTTATTCGAAAATACATATTATTTATATAATTATGCAGGATAATACATATTATAAATGAATAAATTATCTAACTAAATGATTTTTAAAGTATCGTTGGAGGGAGGAAGAATATTTCATTAAGAATAACAATTTACTTTATACATGAAGCTTATAAATAAGATAAATAAAAAGCCAATGAGCATATTTGTATGCTGAAGAATCATTTAATAATATATTTTTTAACTTTAAGGATATAACGTCCTTAAAGAATCTTCCTTACCTCCAAAGGTCTCCTTAAGCGTTAATACAGTAGCATTGATTTAAAAATGATTATTAAGTGTTTTAGATGGTTGTATTGCTATTTAAGTAATATTTTTTTATTGGGCCTAGATGTACAGAGACACGGATTACAATAGATAAGTAGATAAGTGGACAAACAATATCATTTACATAGTGCTCAAGTATTGCATGTTAACGGAAGTGAACAAGAAAGGTAGCTTTACACTAGTGTTGTCCATCGGGCGCGATTTCGAGCCCGAGCCCGCCCGAAAGACTAATAATTGAGCCCGAGCCCGGCCCGAGCCGATTAGTTTGATATGCGCCCGACTTGCGCCCGCCCGACCATTGGGAAAATATATTGATAGAAGAAAGGAATTCAATTCAACAGATCTGAGAAAAAGTGAGGATGTTTTTTTTTAGAAAGAGGTTTGAGGAAAAAGTGAAGACGTTTTCTTTAGAAAGAGGTAATTAAAAAAAAATCGAAAAAATTAAAAAAGGCCGCCCGCATAGCCCGCCCGACTTTCATATTTTTTGCGCCCGAGCCCGGCCCTGCCCCTCGGGCGGGCGGGCGGGCATGCCCGCCCGATGGACAACACTACTTTACACCCATGTGTACCTACTTATGAAATGATTAAAAGTACTTCAGGGGCGTTACTCAAAATCTCAACAATTAAACGATTGTTTTTGTTTCTTTGGAGTGTCATTTCTTTTTCTTATGAAGGCGCATGTAGGTATAAGAAGCCGCCTTAATATTTAGTACAGTTTTAATATAAATAAATTAGGATAGTGACAGCTGAACTTGACCGTCATCCCCCTCTTTAGGCTCATTTCGTAGCTTATTTCCAAAGTGACAATGCACAAATAGAAGGTATGAAAGTGGGAATCCAAGTAAAATAATGCAATTGTAAAATTGTGTGACGTAGAATCCGAAAATAAATTCGGAAAGATAAGGAAGAGGCTCGTGAATACAAGGTAAAGGCTTCCCTCCATGATCAAATACGTCAGAATGCTGAGTCAATGTCCTCCAAAGAGTCTTATAAAAAGTTAATCCCAGGGCGACCCCCAGGAGTAAAGCCGTCGTGAGGACGTTAAAAATGATGCCCAAGGCATGAATACGCAGTCGTAGATGTTCATTAAAGTCAATTAGAGGGTATCCAAGAACCAGAGAAATGAAAAACACTTTTCTCCATCCAGGGGTGAAGTAAAATAGGTTGGGTACGACCATGAATACCCTCTCCAAACCCAGGGCAAGGATAAGGCTGTCTTCATTTGTACGAGATATATCATAATGCTTTGTGCTAGTCGCATCCCACTGATATCAAAGATACCAAAGATTGCCCCAAAGTTATAGGACAAAAAGAACTGAAGGGTTTCGGTGAGGATATGAAGAGCAAAGAAGACGATCTGGGATAGGAAAGTCCATTCGCTTGGATCTTGAGTAGCTTTCCTTCGATTGACGGCGTTCAAAATCACGATGACACATAGAGGAATCATTATAATTAGGGACAATCCCTCCATCACAGTTAAAATCACGTTTACGTTGTCGTAAAAAGTCATGGCGTCTGCAGCTACTGAACACAGGAAAACAAATACATATTATATTCAATCATTCACTCTTTTATCATTTTAACTTCCTATGACTCATCTGTGTGTGTTGCTCTCTCTCTCTCCCCTCATTAAAATATTTTTTCTTTAATTGTTTTTTAGTCTCTCCAATTCATTATTCACAAGAGAAGAAAAAATAAATGCATTTAAAAAATGTACGTTAAATGTTAATATAAATATATATCGAAATAGAGAGCTTATTTTAGAAAAATGTGAGTTTGTCTGCTGTCGAGGAAGGAAGCTCAAAGCATGCATAACCACTACATATATCCAGAGACAAGGTGACTGAATATTGGTGTTACTATAGTAAAAAATTCAGAAACTAGATTACATAATTATAATCCAGCGACGTCACAAAGAGAAACAATTCGTTTCTTTTAAACTTATAAAATATGATGAACTACATTCGCCCAGGAAGAGTTAAGCATGGAAGAAAATTAAGTACGTCGGGAGCAATTAAACATAATAGGTTCTTATAAAACATTCAAAAATAAAAAAGGCGCTTGAAGCTTTAAATAAGAAAAGTTTTTAAGAACCATAATATTTTTCTCGTGACGTCACTGGATTATGAGTTTGTAGCCTAGTTTTTTTTTCATTTTACACAATGTTAATAACTAAACATCATTTTTAATGTATTTACTATGTAGATTTGATGAATAAATATGTGCATCCATTTACAGTTGTCAAGGTATTTATTTGTTATAAGGGAACATATGCATTCCTAGTTCTAATATCTCACTGGTGATGAGAAGCATCATAAGAACAAATAAAAGGGAACCCGTAAGGACCTCTGAAGCGAGCTAAATTCTCAATGTGTTGCCGTACATTCGACTCCTCCTGAGAGGGAATTTTGATAGATCTCATTGAAAAGGTAGTGGCTTTAACTGATTGATTTTAACGGCTAAACCCTTATATATCATATAATATATGTGATCTTTTCGGTTTAAAAACACTTTATTCGGAATTCTACAAAAAAAAAAATCAGTGTTATATAGATACAATAGACTAAAATTATATACAGGAAACAGAATAAAACTATTCAGGGTTGTTTTGAAGATACATATATTAACATTTTAGTTCACATTTTTTGCCATGAAGATTATATAAAATGACGACGCATCAATTATTACATTTGTATAAAAACTCGCTATGTCTTTTTAAAATCGTTATTATATTAGTTTTCATGTAATGTTTTGATCTTGCTGGCGCATATTTAATTATTTCACGGGCCCATTTTTTTTTCACATGGGTGCTCTCCTCAATCCGGGATTTTGATTGAGAGATCAATGTGGCGAGATGAAGCACAATCATAATGGGCTTTAGATCTTCTTCGACTACGTAGGCATTTGTCGTAATTCTTGTGCTTTTACAGATTTTATATTTTTAAAATCCAGATTGAATCGCTTTGTGTTTAACATAATATTTGTGTTTTTTAAAATGTTCTCTCTATGTTGAAGTTGTATGTTCGACTACTGAAGGTCAATTTTGAAGGAAAAGATCCTAGAGTCGATGGAATATATAATTTTTAAAGATATATTCAATTCCATATAGATGCGCTTCCAACGAACCAAATTGGTTAAAAGTTACAATGATTAACATATAGTATTAACTAAAGCCTTAAGGTAAAGAAGCGCATGCAAGGAAAAAGTAAACAATTTTTTTTGGTTGTTTCTTTTACGTTAGATGTCGCTAGTCCATGAACTTACGTCACAATCCTATTAAAACCGGTTTAAAAGGATTAAGTCTGATGATCTGAAATATATCAAATTACTACTATAAAAAACGTCTCCAAATATAAATAATATAAGGATTTTGTTATTATTTTCAAAGAGCTTTAGCATCAAAGCGCCCCTAACGGACTAAAGAAGAACTGAAATTTTGGCCAATTCCTTTTAGGAAAAAAAGGAAGAATTTTATGTTATGCATGCGCTACTTTACTTTAACGCTTTAGTATTAACTATTAGTTCAACTAAAGTAATCCACTTATTGGACTCAGAAATCTCACTAAACCAACGTTCATAAATCTACAAAACTGTAAAAATGAATTCACAAAAACATGAAGGGATGAAAGGGAAAATACTTTAATTTTAACTGTTTTATAACTTATTTTGTTCGACGGCATTGTTTGTTAATATATCTTGATCTATTTGTATGTCTTTGAAATTCATTAAATACAAAATATGTTATTTTTAAATTTTATAATTGGGACATTTAAAATATAATTAAACAATATTCAATGGAACTAAAAGGAAGAAAATAAACAACTATACAAATATAATTCCATAACAACGTCTGTTCATTTTAGAATACACAAAACGCTTCTTTTGATATTTTAAAATTGTCCTGAGATAAAGATAAGGTGCATACTAATACTACTGGGATATTCATTGTAGGGAAAAATCGTTTACTATATCCAAATATATATGCACCAATATAGAACATAAATAATAGTTTATTTCATGAGACAATAAAAGAGTGTTAAGATTATATTTTTATACATTAAAATTTGTACTTATTTTTTTTCTTCTTCATACTTAATCGAAATATTCTAGTTCGTGTCAAAATAAACGAAGAAAGAAAAACTTACAATCCTTTCGTATTATATTCTCATCCGGTAGTTGATATATTTTCTTACAAAAAATGTTCATTTACTACATACGTCTAAGTCTCTAATAACAAGGATAAACGTGGCTTATATTATCATTTCGTTTAGAAATGAATGGCATAGTTATTCTCTGCTTTGTATATGTCTAAGTACATACATAACCATATATGTATATATATATTGATGTGATAGCACAATCTAGTTAATGAAATGGAGAAATGCTTATAATATAATATGTAAATTAGAATTCTCCCCTTTGTAATATTTAAATGGCTCATCTCTAGAACATTTCTTCAAGTATATTAGAATATTTGGGTTCCTTCAAAAGCTCCTCAGTGATGCTTCAAAGTCTTAAGAAGGGTTGGAGTTATTTTCAAAAAAGAACAAGCACGAATAAATATATTTAATTGATGTTACACGAGCAAAACAATAACTAGAGGCATATATACATACCACTAAATTCATTATAACACAATTAAGATTTATCGATCAGATACAGTCGTCCCTCGCAAAGTCGCGACGGCCCGGATCCACTACACGACCATCGCGATATATATGAGGGTCGCGGTGTTGATATATATTGATATTTAGAGAAACTTGACATCACCCGGGGTTTAAACCTACCGCCATTTTGCCTTGTTGTCGTACGTGCGTCTGAATACATGTACGCGGTAGGACCTTTTTTTGGCCCGCCATCTTGCTTTTTGGAAGATTTACCAGTTTCAACCTCAATTTTTGCCATTGAGTTCATATGGGGACGTTTTGCCGCGAAAATACGGGAGCCAAGCCGTCGTCGCGTAGTAAAAAAACTACTAGATGTCGAGGGGCGAAGTAGCAAGGGCTGACTGTATATAGTTCGGAAATAAATTATATAGACTATTAGCCCTAAATGACAGCCAAAATATTATGTGTGTAGTGTAATATAGAATTCGGACAAAAATTTATAGAAACTGAAGTTGATAACACTATGTATTTCCCAAAGTTATGGACTCTAATTACATTTTAAGACTGGATTGTCCCTATGAAAAAATACATTAATAAGTTATACTCATCATTAACAACCAAACTAACAAAGCAATGAACACTGTTGCAAAATTAATTTATTAAAAAGTCTAAAAACATGAACACTTATATTTATAATTTGATACTAATAAATCTCAACTGTAACGTCAAAAAGTATTGTGTGATTATCTATTGCTGCCTTTAAAAATAAAAATAAAACTTACAGAGTATTAAAAATGACGTTATTGGAAGGAATACATGTTTTTCGATAATAAGGGGTGTAGACGACATTTGCATTAATTTTCTATGACATGCTTAATGCATTATTGAAATAAACAAAATAATAATGATGTCTCATTTTCTGAATGAACCTAAAAAAAATAGAAACTATAAAAACGGAAAGTCGACATGGAGGAATGATGCTATAATGTTGGGAACAAATTGCAATATTTCTGAAAAGAAATTGTTATCTACACTAATATACATATACTATAAGATAAACAATAATACAACCAAAATATGCACTCATATGTATATATGTAGTACTGTCATGAACCCACGATAAACAGAATATATATATATATATATATATATTATATATATATATATATGAATATATGTATGTATATATATATATATACATATATTTGTATATTTATATATCATGATCTTTATGATCTTCCACGGATGTTTTCGTAATATTTTGGATTTTTTGACACAATTTCCTCAAAATACATCACTCAAACATTGTATAAAAGGGCTTTGGAGACTGCATAACCAAAACGAATGGAGCACTCCTTAACTATTTCAAAACTTTAATCGAATATGGTCCCGTGAATAACTTAAACATAAGCAAAAAGATTATTCATCATTCATTATTTCATATTATTCACAAATACGAAGAATACATCAGGAATCGTCCATAAATGTTTTTCTTCCTTAACGTTCAAATTCTAAGAGTGCTTGTATTATATCGACTTTTGGAAAATTATATATTCAAAAGTTCTTTGCAAAACTTAAAAATTTATGTTTAAAAAATCATATTATTCTGGACTTTAGATAAACATATTTTTTTACTTCCCTTTTTTAGCAGTTACTTAAAGAACTAACGAAATGTGTCTTTTTTCATAAAACACGCAAAGACAATACAAGTACAACAAGAAAATCCACTGGGTATGTTGCTTTGCACATTTTATGTCCTACTTTATGGCATCTTCTTTTTACGAGAGGCTCTCAAAAAATAATTATTATCAACTATAAAAATATACTAAAAATAGTCTTGAGAGATACTTTTTACACTTGTTCATACAACAGAATGGACATTAGTGGCCTATTCTGACTTCCTTTCCTTCATGAAAGCTAAGTGATTAACTCTAAAGCACAGAAAGGTATTTATCTCAAGACAGACATTGATACATTAATATGCATGTAATGATCAATCCACTATATTTAACCAGAGTTTGTAAGATAAGTCTCGACATTAAAAAAAAAAGAATTGTCGCCTCAAAGATGTGTCTATGTTTTATTGGTTAATAAGTATTTCGAAAGAAAATGCGTTAAAAGAACAAGGTATAGAAAGGCATTTTAACCTAAAAGTATTACTTCAGGAAATAACAAATTATACAAGGGAGGGGGAGGGGGGAGGGGCTGCAATGAATAAAACACCGTACTCTGTTTACAAGAGCGATTCTCATACCACAAAATATGATTATTTTTTATATTTGTATTTAACTAGAAACTTCATGAAGAATACTCGACTTCTTCTGCATCAAGTCCAGTCTTAGGATCGGTCCTATCGGTCCTTGGGACCGGTCCTTAGGACTGTCGGTCCTTGGGATCGGTCCTTGAAATTGTCGTTTGTCAATCCTTTTTTCGTAAAATGTTGAAAGAGTATTTATTTAATACGTTCTGACTGCTAATATTATATTTAAATATTCGATTATACGAAGTGTTAATTCAAAAGCACAAAAGGGGTTAATAATATTTATATTAGACAATTTGGAAACTTTTTATCATAATATAGGCTTATCATAATATCGTCTGTCGTTACTCATTAAATGTTTCTGTAATAATAATTAATTTAAAACCCTTCCGTTTCAACCACTATAGGCTAATTTTTAAGTAGTGTCATGAACATCGAATATATATTGTTGAGTAATAACCAATAATGAATAATTATTAGTAATATAAGTAAAAAATGTTATATTTGTCATTAGCTCATTGAAAAAGTTACTTTCCTCATATAAAGCATTCTTCCTTTTTATAGCATTAAGAGATGTTGACAATATGACGAAGGCTACGACGTAATAAAACACATTTTTCCTTTTCTAAGGACCGACAAAAAGGACTGGACTGGACCGAACCGGACTGCAGTCCTCGGTCCTTGATAAGTACCGACACAACACTACTACATACGATCTTCTTCCCCCTGTTTTATGTTCTAAATACTCCTCGGTCCCCATCATTCATACGAACACCGGGTTGGATAATTCTGTTAAATGTTTAACCCCTCTAGTTACAAATTCATATTTATTATGAGACTGAATAAAAACTGCATTAAATGATAATTTATAATATTTTATTGAACATTAGTTATTAACATATACCATTCTGATTAATGGAGTAAATACTATCAAATGAAGCGTGTAGTCCGTCCCCAAAACGGTCCATCCAGTTAAAACCAGAACGAATAAGCATTGATGACAACCAAAAAAGCAATTCATATATATATATATATATACATATAGAAACACAGTTGCGACTAAGTCCGTCACAAAATGAAACTTGCGGAGAATATACCCTGCGAAGAAATTACTTGCAAAGAAATTAACTATAAAGGAATTACTCTGCGACGAAATTACTTGTGAGAAATTACTCTGCGAATAAATTACTTGAGATGAAATTACCCAAATGAAAAGACGAATGCTAATATTACCCTGCGAAGAAAAAGAGAACGAAGAAAACGCGTGCAATGAAAAGGCTTGCAATGAAAGAGTGCACGCTAAAATTACTCACGAGGAATTACCGGGCACAGTAAAATAACATAAAGGTCTGCACTAATGCTGGCTTTTTTGCGGGATTTCCTTTTTTTGTGCCAAAGACAACTACATTGTTTCACTGCGTAGAGAGCAGCCATCTAAGTCCTGAATGAGCTTTTTAAGTAAACTGGTTTTTTTCTTTTCTGTTGAGTTTTCAATTATGTTATAGGTCTGTCACGAAGATCAACTCCTGAATATTAACATAGGACCCCAAACAATATTTTCCTAGTTTATTTATGCATATTATATATATATATATATACATATATATATATATATATATACATATATATATATATATTTATTTTTTTTTTAAATATTATTTATGGTAATACCTTTCTTGAAAGATGCACGATGCATCTCTCTACTCCAATTATTTTTATATTTTCAAAAGGACTCAATCATTAATATTCAATTTGATTAATACATCCATTTTAAAACACTATTGAAATGAATGACCATCTCATCCTTTTCAATGGAAGCAGTGCCTTTTTAAGTTTTAAATTGATCGATTATCATGGAATGAAGATGGATCAATTTTTACAGCTTTAGATGCAAAAAGGGGAAATAAGTAAGGAAGATGAATGAAGGGATATCTTGGCAATTGTAGTATGCAAATGCTTTCATTGTAGGCTTGAAGTCCGTACATTTAAAGGCTAAGCAAGGTATTTTATTGTTTTACGATTGCAGGGAAATAATAATAATTTGTAATCCTGCAATGATATATATGTATATATATATATATATATATCAGGAAACGACCGTGACACTTTTTTTCGCCGGGACCCGGACCAGGTCTTAAAAGCCGGGCCGGGCCAAAACCCGGCTGGGACTTCAATATATTATTGTTCTTTCGTTATTCTCAAAGTGACGACTTTTTTTAAATAATTTCCTTAAAAAGTGACTACGTTTTTTTTTAAAGAGATTCCCCCAAAAAAAGTGACGACGCCTACAAAAAAAAGTGACAACGTTTTTTAGAAAGGAATTTCCTAAAAAGTCCCGGCCTGGTGATTTTTAGACAACCGGGCAGGGCCGGGACATTAAAAAAACAGCCGGGATATATATTATATATAATTTATTACATTTATATTATATATATATATATATATATTAGACCTCCCAAAAAAAAACCACTTTTTTAGTTCTTTTACATATACCCAGCGATTCTGGTTTATTTTTTGATGCTGAAAACGAGTATCTAAATAAAAAATTCTAGCATTGTTAGAAATCGGACGTCACTAGTGTCAAAGGTTTCGTTATGAAGCAAAACTTTTTGGTTATTACTTATTTGAAAAAAACTAGTTTTACAAAATATAGCTATGATCAATTGATGACTTTGTTTTTTTTTGCAAATTTTCGTCAAACAATATTTAGTGCCAATAAATGAACATAAGTGCTGACACACCAACCATTTTTTAAATAACAGCTCCTACTAGGGTTCTTTATAGTTTCAAGAAGGAAAAAGAAAAGAGGGTACTCATGTTGAGTTTTAAGTTATCTTTTAAATACAATACAATAATCATTTAATCTTATTTCATCAAACCTGTTTGTCAAATGGAAGCGAGGGCATTGGATCTTATTATCAAAATTACGAGAGACAACACCAAGAGAGTGCTTTAAATTCAGGATCAGCTGGATCTCGAACAGGATCTTCTTCGTATCACTTCGCTGGAAGTCTTAAAGTAGAGAGGAACATTTGTTTGTACTCGAGAGAGATAATGCCTCTGTTGTTGCTACGAAGGGAAGAAAGAAAGAGAATAACGAAATAAAACCTGGACCAACGAAGGAAAAGTTCTCACCATAGAGATATAAAGACATAGAGAGCTTATTGGATTCTCAGAGAAATACGTCATTGTGTCCCGAATACAGCTGAACGATGTTTCTATGCTATTGGAGGAAATTAGCTCTCTATATCTCTATATCTGTATGGATTGTTCCAAAGTCAATAGATAATACAAGATGCACAGAACGCAATGTTTAGATTCCTCTGAAACGTCACACATGACGTCACATTATCGATTTGTTAAAGATTTATGACATAATTTTTTTGTATTATCTTTCTTTTCTCTCATTATCTTTCTGTCTGTTTGATAAAAAGGACTACTACTTTTATGGACTAGTGAAAAATATAAATAATCATACCTTTTCAGCAGTAATTAAATTGGCTGAACTTCGGCCTAAAATTGAAACCTAATGCAAATAACTATATTAAAACGAATTTATATTTTTGCTGAACATCATGTGGATGTAGTTACACAGAGTCATAAAAATCTAATTTTTATATGAAATTATATACGAGGTTGTGAGGCTTCATCGATATTAGTCCGCCATATTATTATTTATTATTGTTATTTATTTAGATGTTGTAGGTATTAGATATACAGGCAAATCGTCTAAGTGTTAACGCCACATTTTTTGGATTTTTATTATTGGAAATATCTCTCTTTGTTTACATGAGTTCTTCAGAGAAATACGTCATTGTTTCCACAATACAGCTGAACGATGTTCCTCTGCTAATGGAAGGAATAAGCTCTCCATACCTTTATATCTCTATGGATCTCACTCGCAAAATAAATCTTCTCCAAAGAGTTATCAACAGAAGCTGGTAAAACTGCTATGTTATTTTCATAAAAAATACGACAGGTATCTTATTAATATAAAACGACTAATGTTTGCTTCGATATAATTTGTAAATATGCCCCAAAACACTAAGAGAGGGTCGGGTATTCCCGTCGCCTAATAATAATAAATGTTAAAGTACTGGAAATCCAATTTCACAATAAAATTTTAAAGTATATATTATTAAATATAATAATACAAAATTATTAATAATTAAGGCACAAGTAATATATGTAGAAGCTAGATTTTCATAACAATATATTTTTTGGTAGACACCTAGCAGATAGTCATTGATTCCATCTTCTAATTTATTAAATTATATCCAGTAATAATAAACTTTTAGCTGAAAATAATCAAGTTTATGAAAAGTACGCACAAAATTTATCAGACAGGGAAATTGCCTGGTCAAGTTAACTGGAAGTTTTTAGTTACTGATATGGAATTTGGAGTGATGAGCCTGATTTCCTAAGTAGATTTAAAATTATTATTACTAGCGAATGTTACCCGGCGCTGCCCGGATTTTCCAACTTGACAATAGTCCTGGATGGGAAAAAATCACACCAATAATTTTAGTGATGTCATCGCGTGTGATTTTTCATATTAAAATAAATTCTTTAAAAAGTCGTCATAAGGTCTTCATTGCCTTTTTTCCGTTTTGGTATTCCTAAAGCTGTGTATTTAAACATCATTAAAATAAGAAATCACACGAATAGTTTCAGTGATGTCATCGCATGTGGCATTTCATATTAAAATCAGTTCCTTCAACAGTGTCATTGGGTCTTCATTGCCATTTTTTCCGTTTTGTGTTCCATACGGCTGGGTATTTAAACATCGCACAAAGAGAAATCAAACTAATAATTTCGTGAAATCATCGCATGTGACTTTCATATTAAAATCATTTCCTTAAAAAGTTGACATTGGGTATTCATTGCCATTTTCCCCGTTTTTTATACCTTACGGCTGAGTATTTAATCATCGTAAAAATAAAAAATCACACGAATAATTTCAGTGATGTCATCGCAAGTGACTATTCATTTTAAAATCAGTTCTTAAAAAGTTATCATTGGGTTTTCATTGCCATTTTTTCCATTTTGTATTCCTTAAGGCTTGGTATTTCAACATCGTAAAAAGAAGAAATCACACGAATAATTTCAGTGATGTCATTGCATGTGACTTTTCATATTAAAATAAGTTCCTTCAACAGTGGTCATTGGGTCTTCCTTGCCATTTTTTCCCTTTTTTATTCCTTAAGGCTGTGTATTTAAACATCGTAAAATGATGAAATCACACGAATAATTTCAATGATGTCATCGCTTTTCTTTTCATATTAAAATCATTTCCTTCAACAGTTGTCATTGGGTCTTCCTTGCCATTTTTTCGTTTTGTATTCCTTACGGTTGGGTATTTAAATATACACAAAGAAGGAATCACACAAATAATTTCAGTGAAATCATCGCATGTGACTTTTCATATTCAAACCAGTTTCTTAAAAAGTTGTCATAGCTCTTCATTGCCATTTTTTCCATTTGTATTCCTTAAGGCTGGGTATTTAAACATCGTAAAAAGAAGATGAATAATTTTAGTGATGTAATCACATGTGATTTTTCATATTCAAATCAGTTCCTTAAAAAGTTGTCCTTGGGTCTTGATTGCCATTTTTTTCCGTTTTTTTTGTTCCTAAGGCTGGGAATTTAAACATCGTAAAAAGAAGTTATTTTTAAGTCGTTTCATAGAGTGCCTATGTTATTTTCTTATGAGAAGTAGTTCCTCAAAAAAGTCGTCATGCATTTTATTTTTTTTTTCCGTTTTGTATTCCTTAAGGCTGGGTATTGACATCCCTCTCCATCTCTAGGCATTATTGAAATTTGATTAGCACGATGTTGCAATATAAAAAAGTGTTGTTATTTTCCACAAAAATATAATTTGGGGGGACATACAGGAACAGAAAGAAAAATATTTTTAAGTAATCATGTAGAAAACGAATTTTCCGGGAAACACTCGAAAAAACAAAAACACGTCTTAGTACCTCAGTCTTATCCACAGAAAAATTTGGGCAAAATCTAACTTGTAAATTTTAAAACATCGGCAAAAACGTTTTGGCGAATAAATAAGCATGTCGATGACGAATTTTCCAGGAGTTGACAACCCCACTAAAACACTCCCTGAGCTCTCAAACTATTCACTGAAAATTTCGTCAAGATCTAATAAACCGTTCGGGAGATACAGGGAACGAACGAACGAACGGAATTCTTTTTTTAAAGTATAGATACATTTAATCGGAACTAGTTGTGAACACAAATGTAATTAATCATATACATTCAAACAATAATTTCAACCCATTCATGATAATTATTTTGGGGGAGAATGCTTTTAATAAAAATGTATTCATTAAAAATTGAGACTGTTTGGCATGCCAATTGTATTATGTAAAAAGAAGTTTACTCCAGAGAAAAAAATGTTATTAAAAAGGAATTGAAAAATTATTTTATAATTGAATTATAGAGCTTTCAAAATCAAACTGGTCTTCACCAATTCATGTAGTTAAAAAGTCCAAAGGCGACTAGTCGGAGATTAAGGCTTCTAAATAATAATAATACAAAATCAGACATGACTACGATTCAAGCTTTTAATGAAAATATCAAAAACTCATATATTTGTTTAGCAAATTAGATTTTTTAATGCGAGCACCAAATATTAATGGATCATAAGGATAAAGAAAAAACAGCAATCTCAACACCATGCGTATCCTTTCAATATTACGAATGCCATTAAGTTTTAAAAATTCCGACTTGTACATTTCAAAGGTTGATTGATGGTATATTGGATAATATAGATGTGTGCTTCGCCTATATTGGAGATATTTGCTTTTTACAAAAAACGAAAAGGAACATCACATCTTGATTTCAAAAGTTTTGAAATCCTTAAAAGAAACTTGTGTTTTTAGGATTCAAAATAACAGTAGAACGAATAACTTTTGTGGACAAAAAAAACACAGATATACGTAATTTGTTGTTTCACAACCTGTAAAGATCTATATATAGGTATATATATACCATATATATATATATATCAGGCTTGTGAACGAAACGCAAATTGAGCGGTGTTCAGCTGAACGCACGTTCAATGTACGGAACGCTGAACGGAACGCAACTTTTTTTAAACGTTGAACGCAAAAAAAAAAGTTTTGTGTTCAGCGTTCAATTTTTCCAAACATTTCAATGTAGTTTTGATTAAGTATTTTTTTTCTGGGATGTAAACAAGGGGATGAAATATTATGAGAAGAACTTATAAACAACTCTCCCAAGAACTCTCTGTAGAATAGTAAAGCACTTTTTTTAATTTTACCCCAAGTGACAAAAATCTACAGACAATTGAATGACCTTTTTATTCATTCATTCTTATTACGAAATAAACAACTTATTTAGTATTTAGGTATGCAACTATTGTTGAAATAAGTTTAGATTAAGTCTCAATACGGGATATTCATCTGGGCTGTGGACTCGGAATAATGGATTTGCTCATTTTGATGGACTCAGATTCGTGGACTCGATAACTTAAATATTAGGACTCGGATAGGAGGGCTCAAGAGTTAAAATCTTAGGAATCGGATACGAGGACTGGTAACAGTATTAATTTTGTCAACTTTTTTTAATTTCGTAATGGAGCACAAATGACTGTCTACGATCAAACAAAAATATTTTACAAGGTACGCTTCTTAGTAACTAATTAGCATAGTTGGTAAACATTTTATACTCGCATGTCACAATTGTATATGGATGTTTGATGACTATAGATGATAATTTATTATTTTTGCTTCTCCTGGATATAGCAAGAAACTTTTTAAGGTGCCATGATGGTCGTGAATGTCTCAACCAAAGTACTCTGAGGAATGTAATATCAATTCTTTACACATTCCCATTGGTCCAAGCGACCTAGAAGCTTGTTGTTGCTCTAAAAAAAGATAATTTGACGCCGCTGACCAGACAAAAAAATTACCCTTACTGCGGTTGCAATAAAAAAATTCTGTTTCGATTTGTTCCTTGCATAAATTTAATGTTAATAATTGATATTGAGATTCAGTTTTTTTCTAATGACAAAGACGATATTTACTTCAATTTAATGTAGAAAGTGGTTGATTCGTGTTTATATGATATTAATATGTTTTATATTGTAAAGATTATTAAAAAATATGTACATTTTTGCACTTACTCTCCCCAAAAAATTGATCTTTTGATATGAGAATATACAATTACCACTTGGTAACTGCTGAGAAAGAGAAAAAAAAAAGAAGGAGAGAGTATTTTGCCTCACTTCTTTCCCCTTCTTTTTTCTTTCTCTTTCTATCCAGGTAACATTAAGAGCAGTTACCAAGTGGTAATTGTATATTCTCATATCAAAGATCATTTTTTGGGAGAGTAAGTGCAAAAATGTATTTGCTTATATCTCTTAAAGTATAGCGATTTTTAGAACATCAAATATATCAAATGAAAGCTTGGTAACCAGCTTTAATATTTTGGTATACTAAATCATGTCAATTTAATAAGTAGAGAGTTATATGTACATTAAAAAAGCATATCTCGCGTACAAAATGACGCATATAATGGATTATAATGCGTCAGAGACAAAGTAAAATTTTGAGAGGATACCTTGACGCAAATCTAAGAAACACATTATTATTTATTTTTTTCATAATCGATTTCTTATAGGTCAATACAGGCTCTGAATCATATGATGTAAACTCAGATTGTACTGAATTCTGAATTGATAGAATGCAACCAAGGTCATTTTTGGATTTATCATCTAAAGGTTTACTAAACTTAAAAGTACTATTTTACTCTGAAGCGAACAAGTCATCTTCTACAGGCGAGTGAAGTTAATTGATACAAAAAGCTATGAAATATGCTAACATACACACTCCATTTTTTCCTTTGTTTTTACTGAAAACTTTGTTTTATTAAAAAACATCAAACATACGTCTGGTAGTAAATTAGATTTCCTTTAAATTAATAATTATTATTGAAGTCTGTAACGTCCACCATTTTGAAGAAATTTGCGGAAAACTATATTTTTACTAAATTTTTAAAACTTTGACCTCGTTGCGCGACCTCGTAATGTTGACCGATTTTGTTCAAACTTTGTATGTCGTCTTCTTTTATCACCAAGAAACAGAAAATCCACAATGTTGCTAACATTTCAAACATTTGAAAAATAAGAACAGCCCTAATATATATATATATATATATATATATATATATATATATAGTATTCCACCAGAAATGTAATTTTGAAATTGAGAAATAAAAGTACTTAAAATTTCCTCAAAGATACTCATTTTAGAAAAAAAGAATGGATTTATTATGTATATTAATAATTTTTTGCCCTATATTGTTGGACGCACATTAGGGGTAGGAGGTATGGGTCATATCTTCAAAATATGCATTGTACCATTTTTTTTGGACCATTATGGTAAAAATAAGAAGAATCCAAAAAAAAAAAAAATTTTATGCATTTTTGGCGGTTTGCCGCCCAAAAAAACCACAAAAACGATATTTGGGCCCTGAGATACCTCTGAAAATCCAATATTGATCACTTAAGGCCGGTTTTCTGGTCCCAGGCAACCCCCAATTGCTATGAATGGTTATGAATACTTAAGGGGAGTATGGTAAATCATTGTTCCATCAGTTTTGGGGTGTTTGGAGTCCTTCAGGGCATAAATTTCCCAAAAATGGCCAAAAATTTGCCGCCCAAAAAACCATTTTTTGGCCCCCCCGAGCCCAAAATCGACGTGAAATTTCTTGTGTTTGAGTGCAGGGCTCTTGAATATGTGAAAAATTTATCACTATTGTTAAAAAATATGTTAAATTGGTCTTTTTTAAATGTGAGTAAGACATGTGGGACTTATTTGAGCTGATCAGTATCCTTTTTTAGAACAGGCCTTGATAAAAAAAATTAATTCCATTGTGAAGATCCTCAGCAACATGGAGTCGAGATGGGTTGCAGAACAGAAGACCTACAACACACAAAGAATACTAGCCAAGATTGAAAAGGGAAAAAATCAGACGAAATACACCCAGAAATGTTTACAAGCATGCAAGAGCTGGGGTGGACCCGCAACAACAGTGGAGGAGCTGAATAAGATCCTCCAGGAAAGGAGTGATACTGCTGAGAAGATTTTGCGCACAGAGTTGTCTTACTACCCACACAAAGCTGATGTAATCCAACAGCCAGATCTGTTCAGGGTCAACAATATCAGTTCCGATGATCAACTGCTGAACTTCTGTGCCCTTCTGTCTGGAAATGATCCTATGTCTGGTTACGTCAATCTCCCCTCCAACAAAGATGTTCTTAAACTTCTGCCATCGTGCGAAACAAATCAGCCAACAGGAGATGAAGATGAAGAGCGTATATCAGTCGGCATGATGTATATCACTCTCGTATCTGAAGGTGATGTGAACACTTGGTACCTTGCAGTTTGTACTGAGGAATGCAGTGGAACATACAACATGGATTTCTTACAGCGTGTGGACAAAAGTTCTAACTTGATATGGAAGCATCCATCAAAACCTGACAGAGCAACACTTCGACCAGAATCGATTATTCAATGTGTCATTGATGGTGATTGGGATGTATCGAAACAACGGAACATGACTTTTACCTTGAGGAACCACACCTATGTTGACACACTAGTGATGGATTGTACATAGTAGTGTCTTACTTTCATTAAAAACACTTCTTAGACTGTGTAGCATTTCTCCTCAGCTTTTACTAAAACTTAAACTCAACGTATTATCTGCTGTTTTTGCAACCCTCAAGTGAAATGGGAACTATTTTCAAAGTTTATGAGTATATATTTTTTCTAATATATTGTAGATTATTACATTTTGTCCACAGATGTCTTATTAAAATATGCTGAGAACTTGATTTTATTTTACTTCACCCAACTCATCTTGCTTCAGAGCTTCAGGCAGTACTGGAGAACTTCTAAGGTCCTATACAATGAGTCCTATCAGTCTGTTTATGGTAAAATTAGGCTTATTTTGGCCCTTTTTATGCCCTGGAGGACCCCCAAAACCCATAAAATACTGGAATAATGCTTTGATATGCTGGTTTAAACTATATGCATCCATTCATAGCCATTGGGAATGTCTCGAGGCCGCCAGAGTACTCAATAGCGGGATAATACAGATTTGGGGCAAATGTTCGGTAATTTTTGGCCATTTTTGGGTAATTTACCATACTCCCCTTAAGTATTCATAACCATTCATAGCAATTGGGGGTTGCCTGGGACCAGAAAACCGGCCTTAAGTGATCAATATTGGATTTTCAGAGGTATTTCAGGGCCCAAATATCGTTTTTGTGGTTTTTTTTGGGCGGCAAACCGCCAAAAATGCATAAAATTAATTTTTTTTTGGGGATTCTTCTTATTTTTACCATAATGGTCCAAAAAAAATGGTACAATGCATAATTTGAAGATATGACCCCAAATCATACCATACCTCCTACCCCTACGCACATCTTCTGAAGCTTTACAAAAGTTGCTGAAATAATCCCACCAGCCTGAAAACAGAACGACTCACGCAACTTTTTTGATCTTCTCCTGGCTATATCCTTCAGCGAAGGTTTGAACACATAGTATGAGAGCCTCCAAGGAATCTGGGGTTTTCTATAGAGATCTTGGCACTGAGCAGGCCGTCATTGTCAATGAATACATGAACAAATCAAGCTATTCCATTAATAATGACAACATAGAACATTACCTTAAAGTCAGTCCTATGATTTGTTTCGCAAATATTTCAAGGATTTTTATTTGTCCAAACTGTTTTGCGATGTGGATTTTGATGGAAGCAAATAATTTCTTTTAAGTCCAAATGATTTTATCGACGATGTTGTATGGTTATTGCAGAATCTACTTACAAAACTGCCTTCTTTGATGTTTTGATTAAGTTCTTGATTTCATTTCGAGGGACTTTTGATGAACTGACTTGTTACTGACATCATTCTTAAATTGCTATTTTCAAACCTTAGTCCTCCTCAGAACCAAAATATATGGTAAGAACAATATCGTTTGAATTTTTGAGCTATCTTGATTACTTTTTCCAACAATTATTCATTAATCAATATTTGAAGCATTTGATATTATTATTTTTTCTTTCGCATTACATATAATAGAAATATCATCCGGCATATTATTAAAATACGATATGGTCAGACATAATTCCTAGTATAACCCCTTAGTAACTAGGCCATATACCATTTCAAATACATTAACAACTACAAATATTCTGCAAGAACCCAGCTCCCCACCCAAAAACTTTTCTGTATTGTTTTACGACCATTGGCTCAATGAATTTTTTTCTTATTAAAGTGTGCATTGAGTTAGATAATTATTGCATGAAGGCTTTATCTATAAGAAAATAATTAGTGATGGGTCACAAGCTTAAGCTTACTACTCGAGCTTGGGCAAGTGGTAAGAAAAAATACTCGAGTATTGTCGAGTTTTTACTCGTAACTCGGATAAAAATTAAAACTCGTAAAAACTCGTTACTTTTAATAGTGTATTTCCATTTAATATATATAAAATAGGAAATCTTGTTACTTTTGAAAAACTTAATACTACCAGGAATACTCGTGTTTTTTAAACATCCCTTAACATCCAAATTGATGTGAAATGATCATAAGTTCTATGCAGTTCGGAATTTTTGTTCTTAATTTTATAAAAGTCAAAAATGAGTCTTAAGGGCTTCATTTAGTAAAATTCTAAATTTATTTAGAATAATTAATAAATTTTGGTTAGTAATATGTAACCGATTTATAGTTTTTTTTGCTAGAAGTAATATTTATAATAAATTACTTGATATCAAAGTCTAAATCGACATTTAGTCTTTAAAAACAAATAATCTCAAAGATATTTTTTTTGATTTAAAATAGACTGTACGTGTCAACCAGCAAATATTTGATCCTTGACATTTCAAGATGTTACAAAATAAACGATAATAATAGAACAAAGGTATAATAAGGTAAAACAACGATATATTTTTAAATGCGATATTTAACAGATATATAAATAGAAATAATACAACTTATAGTTTATACGAACATACAACTTTTAAAAAATATTTATATATTTTATAATTTTTTAGCAAATCTAGAATGACTAAGTAAATTGGCGTTTAATTTAAACAATTGTTCAGCATGGACATCGTGAGCTATCTATTACGACGATTAGTTAGAATTTTCCACATCGTAGAAAATATATGTGTTCCTTGTACAATCAAATATTTAAAAACCACGCATGAAAGAGTGATTTACTCCAACTTTTGGTTCGTTTAAATACTTGTTCCATTCTCTTTGAACATTTCGAACAAAATTGTCTTGATTTAGAATAGTGAATTGAAAAAAAATATCCCCAAACACTAGATTGAGGCTGTTTGAGAGAATTATTTTTTAGTCATTGATTGGTCGTTTTCATTTAAAGTAGTGCTTCCTAAACTTTTACAATCAGTATATATGTATTTGCTTATATAACTGTATATTGTAATGTTTGTATGCACTGTGATAAAACAGCAATAAATAATTAACTAACTAACCCCTTATAATCCCGTTGCGTACCCTAGGGTATGCATATCATAATTTGGGAAAGGATGATTTAAAGGATTATTCATAATCTGTTGGCACTCCTCAATAATTTTCATTTTGAAATGTTCTGCTGGTTTCAAATTGCGAAAGCTGTTTAAGTAATCCTTAAAACGTTGATTAAGAAGTGTGGCCTCACATAATTCTTCTGAAGTTTCTATTTCAGAAAATTGCTTGTCTATTTCCAAATACAAGTCATGGATGAGTATCCCGACTACAGAGTGGGCAGGAAATCGACTAACCTCAGAACATTATTTGTACTTGCTTAATAAAGTTTTGGGAAGGGGAATTATTTTGGAGGATGTTACTTTTTTCTCTGAGCTGATTTCCGTTGTCACATGGTACATAGTTTAATGAAGACAAGAAGAGTAAGTACTATAAAAATTGTTTTGGACTTGTAGATGATATATTGTGTATATTTATTTTTATGAAGCTAGTATAATTTGTAAAGAAACGGTAAAATGTATTTAAAAACAATACTCAGTCCATAAATAACCTTAATAAGACCGTCTCATTACTAATTTTTATTAAAAGTCAATCAGTTTGGAGGCTCTTGATTTGTCCAGACATATTATTTGAAAGGACGAGTTTTTCGTTGCTTAAGAAATTCCACGTGATGAACGAGTTTTCTCCGAGTAGTGAGTAAAAACTCGTCGATTTCATGCACGAGTCGAGTATTTGAAAACTTATTTTACTTACTAAATAAAACTCGAGTATTAAAACGAGTTTTACTCGTGACCCATCACTAAAAATAATCAAATAAAAAGGGATCTAGAGCATTTGATAAAAGACTTGAGTCAATAACCTCCTTTTCTCTGAGGGATAATACTAATATCTAAAACCATTAATAATCACACACTAGGAAGAAAGCATTTATACCATAAGACTTGGGTGTATGGAGTCCATTTCAATGTAATTACCCCCCCCCCCCAAAAAAAAAAAACTACAAAATATACGAAGTAGAATTGGTAGTCAAGAAATAGTACAATTTAACGAAAAAACGAGATTCTTTGTTTCATCTGTGGCTCACTTTACACAATTACACAGGAAGCTTATTTCTTCCGTTTTTGCTTCTGTAGCTGCAAGAAACTCATTACCATTCATGCAGTATCTAATAAAGAATGAAAGCACACATATCTGGAGTCATATTATCCTTGTTCTAAGTAGCCTGCTCATAAAAAATCAGTAGTTGCCGCGTGCGATGAAACGAGCGATAAACGATAATTATCGCTGAGGTCAAACCTTTTATTGTTTATTGCAAATTTTTCTAAAATTATCGCTCATTTACTTACCATTAGTCCCAAAAAATAAGGAACGATAAATGATAAATTAAAAGACGACTTTTGTAAAAATTCAACTCCTGGCAAACGAGATCTACAAGATCAACAGTGAGTTTGGCATCACCAGGAAGATTGTTGCCACTACAACTGACAATGGTGCCAACTACTGTGCTGCATTTGCGCATTTTGGCGACAAACAAGATGATCCGCTAGCTGTCGCGCCAGAACACGAGGATCCTGATGGTGGCGATATTGCCATTGTTCATGATGTGCTGGAGGAAGAGATGCAAGATGAGGCAGAGAATCTGCCCAAGCTGCCCACACAGAGGAGATGTGCTGCTCACACACTCAACTTGCTGGCGACAACAGACGTCTCCAAAGTGCGTCTTTCAAATTTGCGTATTTTTGCGGCAGATTCATGCACCTCTTTAACGATGAGGACCTCCTGATGACCACCTTGACCCACCCCAACCATGGCTCCTTCATGTTGAAGCATGTGGCCCCTGCCCTTGAAGAAGATATCAAGAAGAGGCTCATCAGGGAGATCTTCATCTCCATCACACCTGGCACTCTCCCCTCCAGCAAAAGCAAGGACATGGTGACAGAAAGCCTATAGAAGCCAGCGACGACCCATTTGCCTTCCTGGAGAGACCCACTTTCATGGAGGAGGATGGGCCCACCATTGAAGAGCTCATCAAGAAGGAGGTGAACACCTTGGGCAGGAGCAAGGTGGCAGAGGTGATGCCTGGGCAATTCTCCAACATGGATAGGGAGAAGTGGATCTCGCTGTTCATAAAGTACAACACGGCTTTGCCCAGCTCTGCTGCCGTGGAGCGCATGTTCAGCACTGCTGGTGACGTCCTCAGGCCCAAGTGTGCAAGCATGACCAGCGACAGGTTTGAGAAGCTGGTCTTCACCAAGGGAAATATGCAGCTCCTGGACGCTGTCCTAAGGAGGGAGAGGAGGGAGGGAACGTCCGAGTCAGAGAGAGAGACTGATGTGTAGGCCATAGACTGTTTCCAGTTTTTGTCTAGTTAAATTAATTTTCACTCTGAAAAAATAGTTTTTATCCTTTTTATATTCAACTAAATAAAGGTACTTATTATTTATCGCTTTTGTTATCGCAATTAATTTTTATCGCTATTGTTTTATCGTTCATCGCTTACCGCAGGTTGGGTTTTAATTTTTTTTGTCGTTTTTCGCATTGAGAAAGAAATATCGTTATATCGTTATCGCAAGTTTTAAAAAAGGTAAGAATGACATCAAGTTTGGAGTGGGCAGTGTGGATCAAATGATTATTTTGTATACAAAAATTTGGAAGAGGACATATATAAATGCATTGGCTGCATTTGAAATAAATAGGATATATTCGGAATACATTATCTCTGAAAAAACTCTTTAGATAAGTATATTTTTTTTTGCAAAATTAAGCAGCAAAATTATCCTAATTTGAGAATAATCACAGCCATGAAAGTTTGACTAAAAGAAGAAAATACTCTAAAAGAATAGTTGTAACAACAAAATGCCATGAAAATTATGGATTTTGTGAATATTTTCGAAATATAATAAATTGAAATACAAAATATATGACAAAAAATAATGAATGTAAAAAATGCTTATGAGATAAAATAATTAGTTTTTGAGAAGAAAATACATAATCTAAATGTGTTATATAGCTCTAGAATGACCTCTCTGATAGTTAACCCTTGTGTGGTGTTCGGGTCTGTGGGACCCGTTTTCATTTTTGTCTCAAAGAAAAGTAATACGAATTTTTATTATTTCAAACTCAGATTCATTGGCCTTGGCTCATTTTCTGTGAATAACATATATCACAACACGTTTTCAGTGACCACACACCATACACCCCCCCTACACATTTACATTACATAGAGGGTGTTCGGGTCTGCTGGACCCGGGGTCAATGAAAGTGGAAATTTTAGGTCTTGTGCACCATCCACCCAACCTACAGAACCATCACCTGCAAAGCCTGAAGTAAGTGTGATGCTATTGCAGTTGATCTGGCACTCATATCTTGTGTGTGAGGAGAGAGAGTTAGAAAAATTTCTGATATTTTCATTATTGTAGGTTACAGCCAGCAACAACAAAAAGAAGTGATGTTTTATTTATAAATGTGACCTAATAAAGGTAAAAGACTATTATTTATCATTAATGTTGTTTATATTGCTTGTAATTGAGATAAGGAAAGGATCTTTTGAGTATTTTAACATAAAAAGTTTTATTGTGTTTAGCTGAGAACCCCAAAACGCAGCGGGTCCACCAGACCCACGAACAGTGGCTGAGTAACAAAATATGAACACTACACAAGGGTTAAAGGGGGTTGTTTATAAGCTAGTTCTTATTTGTAATGAGAACTAAATAAAGATCTTTGACCCTACCATAGCAAAAATACCTAAGAAAGTAAAAAATGGAGCAAATCGTTTGGAAAAAACTCAAAAAAGATGAAGGACTGCACTTTGGCGACAGCCTGGGATCAAAGATGATATTCAATACCATATATGTATATAACATTGTATATATATATATGTATACCTATATATATATATATATACATTAGACGTGTTCAAATTTAACACTTTTCTTTAAAAACATTCAAATAGATGCTATTCTGGTTCTCCAAGGCTTAAATAATCGACAGGAAAAATACTTTCAAATTTGGGCCGCCGGAATGCCTGCCACATGGGCCATATAGGGCGGCGCCAATGCAAGTTAAGTTTTATGATGATATAGTAGTCCAAATGAGATTTAAAGGAAAAATTATTATGCAAAAGGGGTATGACAAAAAAAAAAAATTACAAAAAGCATTTTTTTTAAATTTCGAATTTATTTAGAACCGACTACATACATACAAACGCATGTTTTAAGAGAGCTATGCAAGTACGTCCTATTACATATATTTGAACATTGGAAAGGAAGGAAATTATTTTTAAAACTAAAATTGTACCTTTTTTCCTAAAATAATTATTATTTTATAAAAATACGCTACAATATATAGGTATATATGATACCAACCGATATGCACATCTTAAATTACTTACTTTTTAGTCATATAAACAAAGGAAAACAAAGGAAAGGTTCGACAAAATTAATTGAGAAAAAACTTGGGAAAAAGATGTTTTATTTTGCTTTTAGCCATCACATTTCCAAAATTATAATTGGAGAAGTACGTGATACTCTTTTTGGCAAGATTAAAAGTCAAACAACAATATTTTTAGCTCCGTGAAGGATAATTGGAATACTTTGGACAAAAGCAATCCTAATACTTCATACGAAGTGGAGCAAGAATGGAAGGAATTAAAGGCAAATACAACTGCAATTAAAAAAAATCCTTGACAAGACCAGTCCTAGAGCTGATTATAGAGAAGTGGTCGACTTGTGTCTTATACTGTTGAGACAAAACCTCCTTGAGACATCCATTGGGCCAAATCAGGCGCTTTTCAACAAGCACAATGGATGGCGAAGAATATTTACTCCATGAAGATATAGATTTTCTCTGAAAAAATGCAGTATTCCAACTACAATACTTCCAAGCTAAAGTGATTAAACAAAGTTTTGGCCTTGTTCTACACTAGATACTGGATAACCTCTGCGTCAACAGCTGATGCTCCAATAAAAGATCCCCATCTATTCAATAACATACTTCAATATTTTCGTCAAGACAGAGAAGTAGCAACTTCTGTTCTCAATAAGTTAAAGAACCACCGTTGGTACCTCACCCAGAAAACACTAGTAATTGTATGTTTAGCTCACACGAAAGTATGACCAAGAGCGGTAAAGAAAAGGTCGCAGTAAAGTTATCAAAGACAAAGAAGCCTAAAAGGAAAACCAGTGTTTCCCGACATTACTTAGACAACAACCTTCTTAGACCTTATCGGACCTGAATTGTACTTTTATTTGATTTGATACGGGACTAAATTGTGATTGGCTAACAACTCTTGCCAAGACTAGGAAACATTACTCCTCGTACCTAAAAGCATTGAAATTTAAGATGAGTAAAAGTGACGAATGATGTAGCTGAAAGAGGACTAAAAATGATTCTTGACTTCGCAACAAAGATAACAACGGCAGAGATATCGTTTATTCAAGCTGTCGAATACAACAGGTAAAAATTTAACAGTCTTAGGAAATACACAATGAATCAATGACCAAGGTATATATGAATGAATAAAAAGTCAGACCATCTAATTAATTTTTTTTCATTGAAATTATTTTTACATTGCATTCGTATGTGTATATTTTGAACTTTTGTAAAAATTATGAATAAAATTTGCCGATTAGTTGGTCCAATGAATACTAAAACAACAAGGAAAAGAAGGCTCGCGAGGAAAATACGATGAGGGATCTAAAAAGGAAAAAGGAGAATACGCGTACATTCTCCCCTTTCCTTATTTATTTCATAACAAATTATGATTTTGAGAACGAAATAAATATTTTTTTACTATTTACAAATTTTATGGACATATATTAAATAAACATAGATACATTTAAGACATTCTGCAAAATTTTAATAACATACATACATTTTGTTTATTCTCCTTTAAGTTTTTTCAATCTCTTAGAATTATTTGTCATATTTTGACTGCTTGTTTTTCTTTTGTTTTTGTGAATTTGATCATTGGTTTCCGAAACATAATTTTTGGACATACAATTAAAAAATTTAGCAGCGATTTGTGGAATAAATTTTTCAAAGGAATGGTCTTTTTCGCATTCTGCTAAAATAATTTCCAAAGCGTAAGAATCATTTTCCAAAAGTTTAATAAACGAAAGAACAAAATATTTTTTGAAGAAGGGGAAGAAATCAACTCTTTGAAGATACTTTTTGAATTTTGAATTTCTGAAAAAATGTATCAACAAAGGAACACGTTAAAAAAAGAACATCAGAAGGACCAGTTAGCCCACCTCGATTAATTTGATCTAAAAGTTTACTTTCATCATCAATATTTTCTAAGGAGAATAATTTTACATCGAATTTTTTATTTAAAGCTGTCAATAAATTGTGGCAAGAATGACAGGCTATAGTTTTACATAAGGAATGCGCGATATAACTAGAACAAAAGTAAACTATAGATACGCCATTAATATATTTAAATGAATCTTTAAAAGTAAAATGTTTTAAATTGGAAAATATATTTAAAGAAGAAGACTTAATCTTTTCATTTGTTGAATTTATATCCTCAGAAAAATGATATTCCAGATCTTTCAGTGAAATTTTGCCTAAACTTATGATATTTTTCATTCGAAGGCATTTTTCTGAATCCAAATATTGGCGCACGATTCATTCAATGTTCGTCCCACATCTTCTCTTATAGAGTCCAAACCGAGCTTCAATACAATCTGAATTGATGTGGCCAAGAAGAACGTAATTGACATCAGTTTCTTCGAGCAAATCTTCAGCCAATTCGCATAAGCCTTTTTAAGTTTGTTTAGCAGCTAAAAAAGTGTCACGAGTAAGACTTGAGGCTTTATCTACCGCTGCCTCCCATTCATTCAGCCATGATGTAAAGTCTTGCAAATATTCTAATTGGGAGGAATTAGAAGTAATTGTTCTTTTCCAAGGGTTTCTTTTATGAAAGCCTTTTGCGGAGAACAGTATTAATTATCATCCACCACGTCCATATTACCTCCAAAAAATTTGCCGTAATCATCCAATCTTTTTTGTCTTCTTCACTCCCATAGTGACGTAAAGCGGCAATGGTAGACTCGTGAAATAGACTGTTCGTCAGCTTAACGTTCATTTTTTCTAATGTACGGGGGTACAATACTCGTTCTGTGAGCTTATGAGCTATTTTTAATGGTTGCCCTAATTCAAGATTGTATACATAGATTTACAATATGTGCCATATTTCCTTCTATTTTTTGGCCTCTGAAATTTGGACAGACAAAATGGCCACGAGACACGAAGTTATTATAGAAGTTTTTCATAATGTGAACAGAATCCAACAATAAATACATTTTCCTATCCGGAGTCAGAGGATGATGAATAAAAGTATTGATGCTTCCATGGCATAATTCTATGGAATATATTTTCTGATTCACTTTGTGGGCGTCACAAATGGTGGCTCGAACAATAAATCCAATTTCCGTTACAACTTTGATCACTTGATCAAAGATGATCTTTTTAATGGTTCCAGAATTCAAAGTCGAAACAGGATGCATAACTATCATGTCATGATAAACTGAATGAAGGCTCTTATCATGACACAAAATAGGGTCTTAGTTACTTGATCATCATCCACCCCATAAAAATTCCCAGCAAAATATTCAACTCGTTTTGTCACTTTGTTTCGTCAAAAATTATACTAATATTTGTATCCCTATTTTGACTTAGAGCCTTGAAGCGAGCCTTTAGGTAAGTTATTGTAGAGTCAGTCAATCCAGTTTCTAAATTTAAAGATGAAGAAATTTCTGTAAGGCGACGTATTGTAGGTAATGTGAGAACTTCTTTACGTAGATCTCTATAAAGACTCGTTGAGAAACCTTCCAGGACATAGATAAGGCACACAAGGCAGGACTGTATCTCCGTTGTGTGGACATTTAAACAACAAGGATAATTGTTCAATCAAAAAGTTTAATTTCTTCTCTTTTGCTTCGTCCAAATGGGGCAAGATATTTGTCAAATGATTTAAAGCTGTGTTTAATTCATTTTCCAAGCTAAATAGTTGATTGGTGGAAGAGTTTGATGTCAATGGATTTAAGAAGGCCAAAATATAAGAAGAGTGTCACATTTTGTAATATGATTGTTCTTGGTGATATGTTCGAGATGATTAAAAGATAGATACCTATCTTTCACCCTGAAAAATACAACATAGCAGGGAATAAAGTCATCGTAGTTGTATGAATCAGTATTAATAAGAAAATACTGAGGAATAGTCAAGTTTTGATATGTGAAAAACAATATATAAATAAAGAAGGTTAAGGAATGAAGTTTGGCTTACCGTAAATGGATTGTCATTTCTTCATTAATCTTTAGACTGAAGTCTATTGACAGTCCTCCATGACTAAAATTCATCTTGAAGAACACCAGCTCTTTATCTTTTTCATAATAATGTTCTTGAACGCCGCTGGCAAGTCCTATCCATTTTAATTTGAAGCTCTTCGAGTGTTAAAATGAGTTGGCCTCTTCAAAAGCCTTAATCTTTTTTAAATTCGCTCGTTTTCATTAAGGAGTCGTGAGGAAGATTTGGATTTTTTTTAAATATTTTAAGACAAAGAGTTTTTCCAGATCTGTATGAACGTGATGGATTAGAGTCAGTAGACTCTGGCTTATAATCGGAGGGCATGAAATGTACATCACACACGCAGAATGTCTTGAAGGTACAGGGCTCTCAAGTCTCACGCATTTGGCGTGTGACACACGCATTTCCACCCGCTTACACGCCACACATTGTATTTCTCACGCAATTAAATTATCACGGTTCGTTCGTTGAAATTATTTTCTAAAAAAACGTCATCACGTTTTCGGAAATTCTTTTCTAAAAAAACGTCATCACTTTTTTCGGAAATTCTTTCTAAAAACGTCATCACTTTTTTCGGAAAACTCTTTTCTAAAAAGAACGTCATCACTACTTTTTTAAATATTGAACGCTGGTAAATCTCACTCTGAACTCACTTCAAAACTTGAGAGCCCTGAAGGTATCTAATTTTTTCGCGGAACAGCCTTTGTCCAGAGTTGGCGTAGGGACTCATCCTTGGGGAACATATGAAACCGTCTCTTTTCCCCACATTGCCCTTGGATTGTAGCCACTCTTGCAACCCGGAGCAACACAAATCTTCCCCATTTTCGTCTAGTTTGAAGATAAATAGGTAGTTCTAAAACGATTCCTCTACACACTTCCACTACTCCATTCACGCGGCAAATAAATAAATTAGTTGATCCCACTTTGTATTTGTGTTTTGAAAGGCTGCGCAACTTACCATTCCTGATTGTTTAGTATTCATTGGTTGGTCTTATTTTATTTCTTAAATATAAAAAAGGAAAGTACAACCAATAATTTTAATGAAAGAAATCAGAAAATAATTATTGCAGGGGACGTACATATAAACATACCACAAAATATGCATCCCTTCTATTGAATCAGTTTCTTTGGGTTTCCTTTGTTTATATGTCTAAAAAATAGTATTTAGACTGCACATATGATTGGTATCATATATATTGTAGCACATTTTTTTATAATTATTATTTTAATAAAATATCTAAAATTTTGATATTATAACTTTTTTTCCTCCTTTCCAATGTGATATATAGTAATACGGCGTACAATTATCTTTTACAACATACGTATCTACATATGTTGTCGGTTATTAAATAAACTTGAAATAATAAAAAAAACTGATTTTTTAATTAAATATGTTTTGTTTGTCATACCCGTTTGCATAATAAGTTTTTCTACAAATCTCATTATGTGACTATTGAGCCATTATAAAAACTCAATTTCATTGGTGCAACCCTAAACGGCCCATGCGGCAGGCATTCCACAAGCACAAATGAAAAATATTTTTCTTGACGATTATTTAAGGCTTGGAGAATCAGAAAATCATCTATTTGAATGTTTTAAAAGAAAAGTGTTAAATTTGAACAAGATATATATATATATATATATATATGTGCAGCAGAGATGTAAATCCAGTAGATCTTTGACTCTCCTAGTAGAGATTGCGATCCTATCTCTCCTAGGAGAGATAACACCTCATACATTTTTATTAATATTTTACGATGCTGTACAAACTATTTCTGTCATTTGCAATCTCATACTTATTTTGGTGGAATTGTTTGTTCAAGGAAGCAAATGCGACGCCATGTTTTACTAACATTGTATTTATATCACCGACCTATAATAATAAAAATGATATTCATCTCAGAGGAAATTGGACATAA
>CP045893.1:270905-294930 GCA_013387185.1 Caligus rogercresseyi
AATTTGCAAAAAATAACAAATTCATCAATTGATCATAGCTAATTTTTAAAACTATGGTTTTTTTTTCAAATAAGTAATGAACAAAAAGTTTTGCTTCATAACGAAACCTTTGACACCAGTGACGTCCGATTTCTAACAATGCTAGAGATTTTTTATTTAGATACTCGTTTCTCAGCATCAAAAAATGAACCAGAATCGCTGGGTATATGTAAAGAACTAAAAAAGTGGTTTTTTTTGGGAGGTCTATGTATGTATACAGTCAAAAACCTTTGTAAGTATTCAACTTTATATGGCAATGAAATGATTGTTTCCCATAGCCTATGAGCTCCAAAATAACGACTTTTCCATAGGCGCCTGTTTGTAAGTTTTAGGGAAAAAAACCTGAATGATTGTTTCTCATCTAACATAATAAAGTAGAAGTTGTCTGTCTGTTTTTACAAGTAGGCGGCCACATGCATGGCCAATTCAGCTCAAAATTTGCATGCACGTCGCTTATCATCTGGGGAAGGACATGAGAAAAAATAAAAGGCCTTTAAGGCCACACTGGGCTAGAAATGGCCTTTTTCATTTTTGACTATTTGACTAATAAAGCGATTTTTTCATTAAATATGTTTTGAAGAACTTTTTTTTCTAAGAACTTTTCTCGCTGCATGTTGGTATGTATCTTCAAAATTGATGAATTGTCGAAAATAAAAAGGGAGAAGATAAATGAATCCAGGTAGACATTAACCGAGCAAGGCAGAGTTTCACAGAGAGCGCTCAAAGTTAAACAAACAGGTTTCTTCTCTCTCTTCCTATTGTCAGCAAACCAGATCATCTGGGAAGGACATGAGCTGCTTTGAAAACCGCCTACAAACTCTTGAAATCGGCAAATTGCATGTGCCGACCTGCCCGAGCAACGCCGGACACATTGCTAGTAGTCTATAAGCTCCAAACACTCTGGCTCCACAATTGACATATGTCTGCATATTTTAAGACAGGAGATGCCAGAATAAATGTTTCCGATTAGCCTATGAGCTCCAAAACAATGACTTCTAAATAGTCGCGTGTCTGTATATTTTAGGACAAAAAATAATATCAGGATAGCACACACTGGCTTTTCCATTAGTATCGGAGTCTGTATTATGTGTGTTTCTAAACAAATATTAGTTACAAATGGATAGGTCAATGTGACAGCTAGTTAAGTTTAAGAAATGTAGGGTATGTCTCAAAAATCCTTTTACAAAACATTATTTCTTTTTTAGTTATTTTATACAGAATTGATCGGATCGCTATTTTAAATGATTTTCTTACGATCAAAAGAGATATAAAATCAGGACCTTTTGCGATACTACGATCAGCGATCAAATATCGTTATATCGCTATTGATCGCCGATCAGAAAAAACTCCGATCAACAAGCCTAGCAATTGCAATTGGTATTCTCTGTACCATGGATAGAAAAAGAAAAAAAAAAAGAGAAGTGAGACAAAATACTCTCTCTCTTCCCTTTTTTTCTTTCTATCCAAGTAACAGTGGTTTACCAAGCGGTAATTGTATATTCTCATATCAAAAGATCAATTTTGTGGGAGAGTACGTGCAAAAATGTATTTGCTTATTTCTTTTAAAGTATAGCAATTTTTAGAACACCTAACATATCAAATGAAAGCTTGGCAAACCAGCTTTAATATTTTGGTATACTAAATCATGTCAATTAATAAGTGGAGAGTTATATACACATAAAAAATCATATCTCGCGAACAAAATGACGCATATAATGGAATATAAATGCGTCAGAGACCAAGTAAAATTTTGAGAGGATACCTTGACGCAAATCTAAAAAACACATTATTATTTATTTTTTCATGATCGATTTCTTAAAGGTCAAACAGGCTCTGAATCATATGATGTAAACTCAGATTGTACTGAATTCTGAATGATAGAATTCAACCAAGGTCATTGTTGGATTTATCATCTAAAGTTTTACTAAATTTAAAATGCTATTTTACTCTGAAGCGAACAAGTCATCTTCTACAGGCGAGTGAAGTTAAGTGATTCAAAAAAGCTATGAAATATGCTAACATTACACACTCCATTTTTCTTTGTTTTTACAGAAAACTATACTAAAACCTTGTTTAGTAAAAAGCATCAAGAATACATCTGGTAGCTAATTAGATTTATTTAGATAATAACTAATATTGAAGTCTGTAACGCATACCATTTTCAAGAAATTTGTGGAAAACTATATTTTTACTAAATTTCAAAACTTTGAAAGATGACTTGTTCGCTTCAGAGTAAAATAGTACTTTTAAGTTTAGTAAAAATTTAGATAATAATCTAAAAATTACCTTGGTTGCATTCTATCAATTCAGAATTCAGTACAATCTGAGTTTACATCATATGATTCAGAGCCTGTATTGACCTATAAGAAATCGATTATGAAAAAATAAATCATAATGTGTTTCTATATGTGCGTCAAGGTATCCTCTCAAAATTTACTGTATCTCTGACGCATTTATAATCCATTATATGCGTCATTTTGTACGCGAGATAGGCTTTTTTTAATGTGCATATAACTCTCTACTTATTAAATTGACATGATTAGTATACCAAAATATTAAAGCTGGTTAACCAAGCTTTCATTTGATATATTTTGTGTCTAAAAATCGCTATACTTATAGAGATATAAGAAATACGTACTCCTCCCCCAAAAATGGATCTTTTGATATGAGAATATACGATTACCATCTGGTAACTCTGTAGTGTTACCTGGATAGAAAGAGAAAGAGAAGGGAGGGAGTATTTGCCTCACTTCTCTCCCTTCTTTTTTTCTTCCTATCCAGGTTACACTAACTGCCGTTACCAAATGGTAATCGTATATTCTCATATCAAAAGATCAATTTTTGGGGGAGAGTACGTATATAAAATTTGATTATGAAAATTCCATTGATATATAGTTTACCATGAATTCTTACTTTCCAATGGAAGGACAAAAGGTTTATTTTATTCTGATTTTTTTATTCTGATAAACTTTTATTCAGAAGTTATATATTTCTTGCAGATGTTGTTGGAGAATCAATTGAAAACAGAGAGGGAGATAATTGATCTTATTCATCTCAGTAGTAGTCAAGTATACTTCTGTCACTATTTTTCAAGCAATTTTTTTTCACCCTTTACACATTGTAATGTTTGAATTTTTGAGGTGCTTTTGGTTTTGTTTTCATTTTCTTTGATATATATATATATTATATTTATATATAATATATGTAAAAAAATTAAACGTGAAAGTATTTTTTTCTTCTCATTGACAAGGTCTTTATTTAATAATATATATATACATAAAAATTGAATTAATTTCGTATTGTAGATAAGCTCCATACTCTTACAGCATAAAAACAGAGATGTGTATTCAACCCTCCATGCCAAAAAGACTTTTAATTCATCAAAGATTTTTGTTACAAGTTATTAGGACTCTTTAAAGATAATGAGCCTTACATGTGTAAAAAAACCTTTGCAACGTGTTTTATTTTATGCAATAAATATAACACATTATATTAAGCTTCTTGCTCTGAATTTTGATATTAAAATAACAATAATAATAAAACACAACAGCCTATTTCTCAGAGACTGCAAAACGCAAAAAGAAAAAATCCGTCTACGGCTTTTATTCCCCGTCCAAAATATGATGAACTGCCTACAAAATAATTGCCAAATTCGAAACTTTATAGCTTTCGATGATATATTTGTAGGGATACTTCTAATACTTTTTGTAAGATGGTTTTTCTTTTTTCCTCATCAGCAAGGCCTTTATTTATCTAAGTGACAAAAGTAACATACTTAAATAAATAGTAAAATAGGAAAATTGTGCTTTTTTATAATAAACATAAATAACATTTTAGTTTTTTTTAAATTAATATCATGTTCGTTTATTATGTAAATAAAATAAATAAATACATAAAAACCAGAGCAAATGCGTAATAAAAACATAATTAAACATTTTAGTTTAAAATTTTTGCTCTGGGGTTGAACGCACAAAATGAAATAACACATAATATCAGGTAAAGGCTATGAAATTAACACAATATTTTTGGGAAGCAACTATTAAGAATTTTAAAAGATGAACATAATAAAAGTAATTTAAAACATAATAAAATAATATGCTAAGTGCTAAAAATTACTAAATCTTTTTGAAATTATTTTTATAAGTCTTTGGTGTTGGATGGAGAGGCTTGGATAATACTTAATTATCCTTCCGGCGGACGTCCACGTTCCTCCTTCGTCTGGCGAGGGGATTTTTAACGATAATGCTGCATATCGTGCCGCCGCAGATATAAATATGCTTCTCAGCTCTTGAGGATGGAGAGGTTTGTAGGAGGTCAGCTTATGACAAATCAGCGACTTAGAGTTCATAATACTGAAGGTCAACGCCTTAGTTTCCGGAGACTTGTTGCTTTTCCCAAGGCCGAAAAGGATAATGCCTTTCCAAGCATTCGAGGACTCATACTGAAGGGTAGGTAGGTTGAGCAATAGGAAGTCCTTAAGAATTTTAACTGCACGACATTCAACAAATAAATGAATTGTTGAGTTAAACAAAAGACCGCAATCTTTGCACGGCCTAGAAAAAAATAAAAGATCAGCCGAAATCATCAGCTGAGCTGTGAATTTTCTGCCGTCGTGGATACCTTGCAAAGATTGTCGAATCCGATTGTTCCAAGCCGAAGGAAGACCAAGTATTTTCAAATATTTATCACTTATTTTTTCCACCTCTCTTTGATGCGATGGAGGAGACATTTTTAAGTGCCATGGCTTCGGAAGAATGTGTTGCAGAGATGTCCTCGTCAAAGGATACACAAATCTCCCATCAGAAAATACGTTATCTTTGCAGAGATCATGAACTGTAAGAATTCTTGACTTAATAGCCATTTCCTCCAAAATATCCGGTCGAGGTATATTTCTAAAATATAAATGCTTGTGAGCGTTTTGTCGAATGACATCTACGGTCGTATTGGTGTCGTAGATAGGGTAAAGTTTCCATAGTATACGTTGAGATGCACCCCAGACCCGAGAGAGTCGTGAAGTTAAATGGTTAGTTAAGTCTGAGCCGAACATTAACCACCAGTAGATTTCGTCATAAGCTACAGATCTTCTCCACTCGATGGATGGATTTTTTGTAATTTCATTAAAGATTTTCATATACACCTTTGTATAATACAACTCAAGCGAGAAATACCTCCCCCGAGCAAACGTTTTGGTCTTAGAATAGATGGAAGATAATGATTGTGAAATAAGGCACGAAGCCATTTTTCCTCCTCGAGAATGACTTTTTCGGCAATTAATGGATGAGAGGACGCCTTGTATAACATTAGAGGAACAACTTTCAAATTATAAAAGTCAATTCTTCTCTGAATGTTGAAGCTCCTCCATTTTGCTATGTTTCGAGGGATGATTGAAAATGCATTCGTCCAGTTCTTCTTATCAATTCCTTTATTATTCCAGGTAATTCCCAGAATGTCCACTTGGTTCCTAATTTGGCACGAAGTAATTTCACTTTCTTTAGGGTTCCATTTTCCAAGGGGTAGAATCGTTGTCTTTGCCTTGTTGATAGCTAGGCCTGATATTCGTTCGTATTTTGAAAAAAAGTTTAAAACGATATCTACTCTTTTACTCAGTTGAAGTTCTGAATTTCCTTCTACCATAAGAGTAACGTCATCGGCGTAGAGGTCTATTAAATGTTTTGTGCCTTTGACATCCACGCCAAACCCTCCGTACTTTTTCAAAACCATCCGAATTAGATCCTCAACCGCTGCAACAAAAAGTAAGGGAGAAGATGGGCATCCTTGCCTACAGCTATTCTTAAGGTGGATGGGATCACTTTCCATTCCGTTAAGTGATATTGTCGAGGTTCCATTTAGCAATAATGCCCGAATGGGATTGAAATATTCCTTCGGTAAGAGTTTCTCTACCGCACTCATAATGTGAATATGCGATATAGAATCGAAGGCCTTTTGAAAATCAATAGCAATTATTGCTCCGAAAGTTTCCCTTTCTTCCACTGAATCAATGCAAGCTTGAATATTTCTGGAGACATCACAGATTCTTCTTTTTTTGAGAAAGCCCTTTTGTTGAGTGCCAATCTTGGTGTTAAGAATGGGTTCCATTTTTTGGGCAAGCACTCCCGATAATATTCTATATGAATAATTGAGAATGGTGATGGGCCTCCAGTGACTAAAGTCTGACCCATCACCTTTCTTTGGGATTAAAGCGATCCTACCCTTTGTAAGTTCCATAGGCATCTTGCCCTTTAATTCCATGGATTTACCTACTTTTAATAGGTATGGAACGCTTTCCTCCAAAAAGTGAACAAAAACTCCACCACTTAACCCATCTGGACCTGAGGTTTTTTTATAATTAAGTTTATGACGAATATAATTTGTTATTGATTCCTTGGTGAATATTTTATTTTCTCCGATCCTTGACCATTTTTTCCGCCGAGGAAAGTTTTTCCGTGATCCTCCCACAATAGACTGGAATTTTTGATGGAAATATCGAAGAATGTCTTTCGGGGCATTTAAGACCTTCCCACCCTCAATAATTCTATTAACGAAAGGAGATGGTCGTTGTTCAATATTTGAAACAAGTTTAACTCTTTGGGAGGCACTTTTTTCGAGAGATACTTTCTCTTCCATTTCAGCCTCCACAACCTCGGACATCCTAAATGCGTTGAATGTATCCGCCATTAAGGACTGGGCAAAAATTGAAGACGAACTAAGAATGTTTTCAATATCCTGTTGTCGCTTTTTCGAGGCTTCTCTCTTTTCTCTCAAGAAAGAAGTTGTGGTGGATTGAATAGTTTTTGTGAAAACCCTCATTGCCGTTTCCGCGGAGTATTTGGGAGAAAACGCCTCTCTATTTTTTTTCGTTAAATGTTTTTATGTGAGCGTTTGAAAGATGTATTTTATTTGTTATATATTGTCTTAGTTTTCGTGTCAGTATTATCTCTGTAATACATTTTTTACACACTTAAGTATATATATATATAATTATATGTATGTATATATGCTGTACGCACAAATCGTGTATATATTACCTAAAGTCTTTAATTACAAATGTAGCCTAAACGAATGGAACCACAGTAATGGTATTTTTATATTAGTTGTGTATTAGGATATTGCCTTTTAAATGTATAATTGTCATTTTTATCCAACATTATCAGATTCGATCTTGATTTTATTATGGTAAAAAGAAGTAAGCCGATTATTCGAACAATTATGTAAAGCTTTCTAGAAATATCAGACGATTTAATTATAAAGTGAAACATATGCCTCAGACGTGACTTCAAACGATTAAAAGTTGATATGTTTAATCGCCAATTGGTAAGCTTTTATATCCGAAGGTCACAGTGTATATTGAAAAATCTGTGTTATTGTTTTTTAACGAAAACCTTTTACCTGAAAAAGCCTTTATTAAATATTAGCGTTTTTTCTTGATGTACTTATAAGAATCTTTTAATCCAGGTTAAAGCGCATAACGTTTATTGATCAAAACAACAAACTTGATCTTCTATATATATCGCATTTTTTTTACTTGAATATAATGGATGTCATAACTTTAGTTTGCCTAAGTTTTTTTTCATTAATCAACTTTTGTAGACTTTTGTAGAGCCTAAAGGATGTTTGTACAAAGTTGTGAGGCAAAAAGCCTATTTACTCAACCTTCATCGCATTAATATTTAACGTATTTAAAGCAAAAACAAAAGAGAATAAATGAACTAAAAAGTTTATCCTCTTTCAAACACCTTCTAAAGTTTCTTTGTACTTAGAAATCACTCTTAGGGTTATGGAAAGATTTTTAATAAAACATTAGTCGTATGCTCCAGTCTTATACAAAGTTTATATATAAATATATACATATATATAATTTATATATGTATATTAAATATATAATATATATTTGATATATATACACACTCACTCACTCACACACACACACACACAACACACATATATATATATATATATATATATATATATATATATATATATATAATATATATATATATATATATATATATATATTATATATATATATGTATATAAATAAATAAATATATAAAACAACAAAGTTTGGCTTTGGACTTAAATTAATCTATGAAATCTTTCATTATTTTTATATAAACAAATAATATGTTTTGGTTCTTTAAAGATTGACCAAACTTTGTTAGGCGTAGTGGCCGTGCCCGCTTTTGATGTTTCTGTTTTGAATGTTTCTGTTCTCGCCGTGAATGTGAGTGGCCGTATTCCTACTTTGCAGTAAATGGATTTCGCTGTTTTAATATGAAGCAAAAGAGGAAGAATAAAGCGTGCGCTCAACATCTGATAATTGATGCTGATCAAAATAACCTTCATATCGAAATAGTTTTTTTTCAAATATCTTTACGTCTCAAAATAAATAAAGTCCTTGATCATGATAAGTTTTGAGTGTAAATAAAACATTTCGAAATTGCAGAAAACTTCGGGTTACAAATAAGGATGCTGAAGTCGTGGAGAATCCAGCATTTCTCTTCACCTCATTTCTTTTAGGACATGAACCCAGGTCTCTGTGGTCATCAAAGAAGGCGCTTCCTATGACGAATAAGACATATATGCCATGTCATTCGTGCTAACGGCTACGGACTCGGATCCGGACTCTTGGACTCGTCCATTTTAAGGACTCTGATATCAGTTCGAAGGCTTGTGCTACATTCTGTGAGGACTTGGATATTCGAGACTCATGAATGTTTATATTGATGATTTGGACTAATGAACTCTATTTCCGGCTGTTCCATCCAAGCTGTATATTTTTTTAATGTTTTTAGAACAATGATTCTAACGTTATTAAAAGGGATGTAATCTTTCTGTCGCTATCAATATTTTTTTCTGGCACATAATTAATGAACAAGGACATACTTGATGCAATTAATGAAAGTTTTAATATTATATGTAAAACTACATAAAACAAATAATTATGTGTTTATAAATTTATCATATGTAACTTTACTTTAAAAATATTAAAAATGCAATCAGGCGGCCTTTAGTCTGTTTTAAGTTTATCATGAACAATTTTAGATAAGTACTAAGTGACTACGTGAATAAAATTGTTAATTGTTTTATGTTAAACAAATATAAAACTAAAAATATATTAGAGTTGTCCCGATCACGTTTGTAGTATAATAAATAATATATCAAATAAAAGTTTATCTCCTGATAATATGATTGTATTTCAAAAAGATATTTTATTTACACTTTATTAATATTTTTTTTTTTTTTTTCTCAGATTCATTTATTCAAAATTAACACATCAAACAATACATACTGTTAAAATTTCAGTCGATCACAAAATAATAAAAATTATAAATATATATAAAACACGATTAAAACACGATAAAAGGAAAAAACATAGCACAGCGTAATATAACTTCATAAAATATGTATTTGGATTCATTGAGAACTGTTGGGATAATAGTTTTTTTATTCTTTTCCTCCATATCTTAAGGCTGCAACAATCGTTTGCAATTTTGCGATACACGTGGAGGCTATTCTAAAGACTATGGTCTTCTTTGAAGCCATAAAGTTTTCTTCATTCGTGGGTACTCCTTCCGATGTGATGTTTAAAGGCTGTGTCTAATATTTCCAAACATATTTAGGTCTATGCAATCTCTGAACTCGTGGGCAGGCGTCTTGTTTATCCGCATGCCGTGCATATTTCTTCCTTTTTTGTGTAGTAAACTCCCTCACTAGTCTATACTTGAGGTAGCATTGGTTCGATGTAAGAAGGGGGTCAAAACATTAGCTTTACGCAGGGTCGTTTTTCTTCTGCATCCCAGGGGTTTATACGCTGATAGATAACTGGTATTGTTATCGTCAGTCCATCCCTTAGTTGTCGTGTTCCCAACATCAATGCTTACTTTTAGCGGGCGATCCTGCTAATCGTTGAAAAGCTCCTGAAGCGACGTTTTAGCATAATAACGCCTGTGTTTGTGCTATGAGACACGCTCAAAACATCGTAATTATACGAGTCCTGCCTCCTCTCTGATCCCCCGGGAAGCGAGACCTTTATCTCGGGGTTCCCGACCAAGGCCCGTTGGCTCCCATCTTTATCCAGTAGACGGATATCAGCTCCGCTCCTGGAGCTATCTCCTTCATGGCGAGACGTTTGTCCCCCGTGCAATATCTTATCTATGAGATGCCCAGTAGTGTTTGGTCCAGGGAAATCAACAGGTGCGCCATCTTGTACCAGGAGGAAGGTCATCAAGGCCCATGGACTTCAAATCTTATGAGTCCAAGCCCTGCCTCATATCGGTGCAAAAAAGTCTAGTGTGACCTATCGACTTGGAGTTCCAGCGAAAGTCGATACTGATAGTCTTCCACCTCTGTGCAGTCCGTTATCTAAGGTGAGCATCTCAGAATGTGGTGATTTTGGGAATAACAAACCATATTCCACGCCTTAATTTTATCGAGAACACTTAATTTGTGCTTTTTTAATTCTATTATAGCTTTATCGATTTTGTCATCTGCCACGACCCACCTTCGGCCTCAGTCGTTTATCGAGACCCAGTTGAGAGCACTGAGGCTTCTCTACGGTATAGGTAGGGTCAAATGTGTTTTTCTTTGTTCTATATTCGTAATTATTTGCGTCTTTTTTTCATTTATTTTCAGACCGGACTCCTTTTCGAATTTTTTAGAAGCACCCGCAGGAATTTGTCTCTGTCCCTCGATGTCTCCTCTCCAATACTATCGGCATCATCTGCGAAGAAGAGATTGTCACTCGAGATCCCCAATCTGCACGCCTCGAAGACAGTGGTCCAAACGAATTTGAAGGATCTCAAGCTATCAAGAATATAAGGGGGGGATCATGGGATCTACCTGCGTGCCCCCCTCTCCGGCTGATCTTCGCCTGATTTCGGATATTTATTTACACTATTAATATTAATACACTTTACTTACACTTTATTTACACTTTATTAATTAACCCATTACTTCCATGACCCCTTTAAAATTATTTTTTTTCGCTGAAAATTTGATATGTTATTCCTTTTAGTATAAATATGGATAATAATGATATTTTTTTTCTCTACCGCCCCTCAGACCTTAGCAATGGCCACGTACTTTAAAGTACGTGATGGAAGAACTAGGAAAAAAAATTCTTTCACTTTTTTACTTTTATTGAGAAACTAAGCATATCAAAATAAATATTTTCATTTATATACAATTCTTACAAATTATTTGCTTTATAACTTATGCAAATACCTATGAACAATATTTTATTTTCATTTACTTTTTTGTGTGGTAGTCCGTCAAGTATTGTGGGTGAAGACCCACATCACATCTTTAGCAGCGAAAAAAGGATCTCTTTTGCTTGTTTTCCTTTTCCTTACATTTTTTAGCTTTCCAACTCGTCTATAGAGGCGCCAGGCCTGCACCATTTGGACATTCAGAAACCAGTTGTATAATGCCCAATGCCATTTTTTAGTCCGCGAAGTAATTCTATAATTTGAGACTGAGTTATCCAGCAAGCCATATTTTGACTCTAAACGATAGATGAATTAGGGCATGCTGTGGGTATCTTCTTCCGTTGTTCTCAGGCCCGGCGGGATGTGCGGGCCCCAGGGGGGTGAGGCCCGCCCACTGAGTGACGTGGGCCCAATCTTTTATGAATGTGCCAATTGTGCCCCCCCCATAACAACTGTAGGGTCCCTCCAAAAGCCTTGGCCTGCTGCCGGATCTGGTTGTTCTCGATTGTATTTGTTCACATATCAATTAGCTCTGAATCCAAAAAGTTTGACCCTATGAAAGCTGACCCTGAATCTTTCCACGCTGTAACGCACAAATAGTTGTCAATATAAACATATTTCATAAAACCTTTGTTCGCCTTGTTCATTGATTTTTGTGTTGGTAGATTCAATTTTTTTTGCCTCATTGTTCCAACTATTCCAAGACCTTAGATCCCAAATAATCCATAAGGTCAAGAGAAGCAAATATATTATCACAAACAATCTATGGCCTTGTTTTAGATCAAGTTGCTCTACCATTTAAACGACCACATCTGGACCCTGTCCAAGTCCTCTTGGTGTAATCTTTGTATTTTCCCTATGGGAAGACAATAGAGGAGCTCTCCAAATGGAGTACATGCACACCAGATCTTGAAACCGAAGCGTACTGTTTTTCCACGCAAAAATTGTTTGAGGGGATGAGGTCCAAAAAACTTCACCACTGACTCATCGATCGAAATATACTCAGTTCTTTGAACATACATTTTGCAGTTTGATTTATGCCGTCCATCAAAGGTTGTACTTTCCATAATGTATTTTTAGGATTTGGGATACTTTCGAAGTGTATTGTATTAGTTTTTCATAGTTTGATCTGGAGATACATTTTTTCCAAAGTTCCCTCGTTTCCCAATACATTATTTTGGAAGATGCTGTCATATAGCCACTCCTCATCACTTAAATCGTTTGTCTCAAGAGGAAGGAAAATCACAATATCCGTTGGATTGTTTGGAGGGTAGTCATCAAGTAGATCCAAAATTCAATTGTGCTAAGTCCAAAAGTTCTGAATGTCCCAAAAAAAAAAATTATAACGATATAATATCTATAATATACAAACACAAATTTTAAGGTCATCTTCCATCACGTACTTTAAAGTACGTTCAAAATCTACAATATAATTTTGACCACAAAAACTATAATTACGACATTTTTTTTCATTGAGAAAAAAGTTTGGAAGTATATCTTTAGTAATTAAAAAAAAAATTTAAAAATGTGACAATACTTACGTTTTTTTAATGGTTGAACTTACTGGGAGCACAGATTTTTCATTTGAAATATTGACTTTATTCTTTGACTATTTATAACAAACTGAATCAGTAGTCGGTACAATGAATAAAATAATGAATGTTATTAACACGTAAATCTATCTATTTTATTTATAAAATAATCTTCTAAGATAAAGTATTTGAACAGCATAATACCACAAAATCAGGTTACAACACGTACTTTAAAGTACGTAATGGAAGTAAGGGTTAAGTGATTATATTTCTAATTGTTTAGAATAATTATTAAAGGTAGGAAATTCGCCGATTGATAAAAATTATCAAGCATTGGTTACATGCAATTAATGCAAATTTATGTAGTTTTAGTAAAATAATGACCCATTAAATATATATATATATATGTGTGTGTGTGTTATGCGTACCACTATGAAATACTTCAAATCCCCCTCCCCCCCCCCCCTCATTTTCTTATTAGGAATGTGAAAATTATTGAAAACATAAGAAATATAAAAATCCTTTAAAACAATGTTAGATTAAATGTTGATGTCATTATCTCCAAAATCCTTCATTTCCTAGACGTTGAGGAATTGACTGTCCGTAGTGCTCTATGTTGGGTTAACAAATATGAAGAACTCACTAGACCAGTGGTTCCCACTGGATTCGGCTCGTGGACCTCTAACGGTCATCGGGTACTTTCCGTGGACCCCGCCTCAATTTTGTCAAAAACGCGAATTTCAATTTCAATGTGAAACATCTGCGAAATACAATTATATTTTATTTTTGACTTATATCCAGGCGTGTGAGCGTTCAGCTTTTTTTGCGTTCATCGTTCCAAAAAAAATAGCGTTCCGTTCAAGTTTTTGCGTTCAGCGTTCTGCTTTCCGTTAGCGTTCAGTGACGACGTTTTTTATGTGAGGACGTTCTTTTAGAAAAGTGAGGACCTCTTTTAGAAAAGAAAAAAAGTGACAACGTTTTTTTAGAAAAGAATTTCCAAAAAATGTGATGACGTTTTTTAAGAAAAGAAACAGAGAAAAATAATGATCATTACACGTGGACCCCCAGCCAGGCCTTCTTGGACCCCCAAGGGGTCCACTGGACCACTGTTGGGTACCACGGCACTAGACTCTTAGGGCTTCCGGGAGCCTTTGAATATTGTGCATGCGTAAAGGAGATGTGCGCGTTTGGGAGAAGCAGATCCTCATGTCTGATGTTGTTAGCCTCCTTTATAGTATTGAGGCGGGAGTTCCCGGACTTTTTCATGGATGTAGAGATTTATTTTGCCTATTTGATTTGCTAGAATTACATCCGTCTTGATATAATTAGCCTATGGAACCTAGGATCATGGAGTCGACACTTCTTACGTGGGTTAAAGATGTATTTATTTTGATCAGCATCAATTATCGGGATACTGAGCACACGCTTTCTCCTTGATTCTTCCTTTTTTGGCCATGCTTACACGACATCTACCTATTAAAACGGTTGAAATCCATTCACTGCAGAGTAGGAATACGGCCACTCATATTCACGGCGAGAACAGAAACATTCAAAACAGAAACATCAAAAGCGGGCACGGCCACTGCGCCTAGAACCCTTTTAGACAAAGTGCCTTCCAGTTGTGGTTTTCATTCACGGGTGGTCCTACGAATGGAATTCTGGTAATCCAAACGACGGCTCTATCCTTGCATCCTACGGTGACGTAATAGTCGTCACAGTAAATTTCCGTCTTAGGATCTTGGATTCCTCAAGTCCACTCTTGGGGAACATGTCATAAGCAACTTTAGTCTCTTAGACATTGTTGCCACTCTTTAGTAGATCAAGGAAAACATTAAAAACACATTAATTGTAACCCCAATTCCGTTACTGATAGGCCACGGAAGCTGAGCTTCACTTAAAAAAAATTCTCTCTCCAATGGCCCAAATGACAAATGATAAGAATTAAAGTTACCCTTCTTAATTTTTGGGATAGTAGTGTAGAAATTGCACTTCAAATGTATTTTTAATATTTATTTCTTCACATTGTCTTATTGTCCTCTTTTTATATTACATACTGTAATAAAAAAGTTTTCAAAAAATATATAATTTGATTTTCCTTTATGTTGCCATATATCTAATACTCACCCTGAAGTTTAATAGCTCCTGGTCCTTAAGAACAAATTTGCAAGAGACATATTAGCTAAATATAATTGATGTTTCCATTGTTTTTTTTTCAAACCCGAAGAATATGTTTTGAGTCATATATTTCTTGAAGATCAATAAATATTTAATGGATTACTCAGAGTCAATATCACTTCTGCTCATTTCATTGTTTTAATCATCATCTTATGTGTAAAGATTCCCAAGAAACATTGTTAACAACGGTAATATGATATTAGTATTTTTCAGGTAGACTTAGACTATTATTTTATCACCGTTTGTTCTATAAAGGGAATTACTACACATACACCAATATAAATATCATGTAGGATATATATATATAGGTATATTATATATATATATAAGTACTTTTTGTTTGTTTAAGATAATGAGAATCTCTCTGAGACATATATCCTTTTTTCTTTAATATATTCTACATATGATATTGCAGCTGTGACGCCACTCTCCATTGTGCACGATAAAAAATATATAAACTTTCACCCTTTTATAATTTATTTCCCCAACAACGGAGAGCAAAAAAATACTCCAATATTCAGCACTACCATACAAGCCTTCAGTACTCACCGTTCTCTATGACCATAACTCAATCCAATGTCAGCCGGTAATAAACTATCTATGTATGAGTGAACCTTTATTGCGATATAAATTAAATTAATACAAAAAATAAGAAGGATTGTCAAAGTTCATGGACTTTTTTCTTCTTTTTATCCTCGGCACGCTTGCCCATCAACATCTTGTTTGGAGACACGCACAGATAAGGGCTCTTAGGGTTTGTTGGGTACTCATGGGCAAATATGATACTAAAATGGTTATTTCAGCTTAGAAGAAGGTTCGTGTTGCGACTTATCAAAACTGAATATACAAATTACACATTGTATCATATGCAAGACTTTTCAATATAGTTAATTTAACATTTAGTAAAATATTGGCAATTCCTTCATTGGATATGAAATGTTTTGAATATGACAAAAAGCAATGGAAATATTTTGTGTGGAAATATATATATTTATACTATAAAGTTGACATAAAAAGATAAGAAACGGATTAATTTATATTTGCCGCTTCTGAATTAATTGAATTTCAATAAAAGTAGGTATCAAAATAAAAAAGAGTTTCTTTATATCATATGTAAAGTGCATGTAATAAAAATAACATTTGTAGACTATAATTCCATATTTAAGCCTAATGAAACATCAGCAGAAATTCCTTTTGGATTTGTTGAACCAGATCCTAAAAACTACAAAAGAGATATATATATATATATATATATCTATATATATATATATATATTATATATATATATATATATATATATATATATATATATATATATATATTATATATATATATATATATATACTAAAGTGAAGTTCCGTCCGGCTATCAGTAACGGAATTGGGCTTACAATAATGTGTTTTTTTTTTCCTTGATCTACTAAAGAAAGTGACAACAATGTCTAAGAAACTAAAGTTGCTATGACATGTTCCCCAAATATTAAAGCTGGTTAACCAAGCTTTCATCACGATTACCATTGGTAACAGCAGTTAGTGTACCTGGATAGGAAGAAAAAAAGAAGGGAGAGAAGTGAGGCAAAATACTCCCTCCCTTCTGTTTCTCTTTCTATCCAGGTAACACTAACAGCATTACCAGATGGTAATCGTATATTCTCATATCAAAAGATCAATTTTTTGGGGGAGTACGTATTTGCTTATATCTCTAAAGTATAGCGATTTCAGAACACCAAACACTCAAATGAAAGCTTGGTTAACCAGCTTTAATATTTGGTATACTAAATCATATCAATTAATAAGTAGAGAGTTATATGTACATTAAAAAAGCCTATCTCGCGTACAAAATGACGCATATAATGGATTATAAATGCGTCAGAGACAAAGTAAAATTTTGAGAGGATACCTTGACGCACATCTAAGAAACACATTATGATTTTTTTTTTCATATCGATTCTTATAGGTCAATACAGGCTCTGAATCATATGATGTATACTCAGATTGTACTGAATTCTGAATTGATAGAATGCAAACAAGGTCATTTTTGGATTTATTATCTAATTTTTACTAAACTTAAAAGTACTATTTACTCTGAAGCGAACAAGTCATCTTCTACAGGCGAGTGAAGTTAATTGATACAAAAAAGCCATGAAATAAGCTAACAATACACACTCCCTTTCTTGCTTTGTTTTTACTGAAAACTTGTTTTATTAAAAAAACATCAAACATACGTCTGGTAGTAAATTAGATTTCCTTTCAAATTAATATTTATTATTGAAGTCTGTAACGTCCACATTTTGAAGAAATTTGCGAAAAAACATATATTTTTACTAAATTTTTTAAAACTTTGACCTCGTTGTGCGACCTCGTAATGTTGACCGATTTTGTTCAAACTTTGTATGTCGTCTTCTTTTATCACCAAGAAACAGAAAATCCACAAAGTTGCTCACATTTCAAACATTTAAAATAAGAACAACCCTAATATATATATATCTGTAAGTATTATTGCAATCGTTAATTGGACCAATAACAAATTAGTATACAAAAATAATTGTCAGATACATGGTGAGAAACAAAAATATATATATTTATAACTTCGAAGTTTTTTTGAAATCCCTAATTGTATTATTTTTAATAGAGCCATTCCTTAGTCTCAAAACGTTAGTCTCAGCTTCATTGTAATGTTTCACACATCCTTTGTGACGTCATTTTAGTTTTTACTCGTACCAAATAACTAGGGATAGGAAAAAGGTGCTTTTTTTATTTTTGTGATTAGTGGAAAGGAAAGAAGAGGGATTAATCCAAAAAGTATTGGTATTATAGAATAAAATAACCTTCAATCGTAGTTGATGAGAATTGACATCAATGTTGAGAGAGGAATATCACATTTATAATACTAATATTATACCTTCTCTGAGCAACGATCATAGAGATACAAAGATATAGAGAGCTGATTCCCTTCAATAGCAGAGAAACAGCGTTATATTGTTTCTGTGTGTCCACTAAAAAAGTAATTGATACTACGTCATCGTAAGCTGAACATAGAGGTAGAATCATAGAGATATAAACATAACACAATGACGTATTTTTCTTCCCTCCAATAGCAGAGAAACATCGTCGTTCAGCTATATTCTTGGCACAATGACGTATTTCTCTGACGAGTCCAATAAGCTCTTTATATCTCTATGGCAACGATCTATGGCATTTGCAAATCTTTAGAATGACTCTACCAATATCACGTATTATTATTAATTAATAAAGCTACTAGTCATGCTCACAGAAATGTGGATGGTATATTTTGTTTGCCCAGGAATAGATGATACTCACTCTGACTAATAACAAATGAAATTGCTTATTGATTCGATGATAACAACCTTTCCCCTATCAATAACTCTATTGAATTACAGTTACATTGTAATTTATAGTCATAATTGAGTCAGGACGGTGCATTAACTAAGCCTATGGAATGGTGGCTCGGTATATTCAAAGCATGATGTCATACACATATTTTTTTTGTCCCCATGTATATAAAAAGTAATTTACGACTTCTATAAAAATTAAATGACGAATATGTATTATATTTGTTTTTTCATTCATTAAGAGTCTAAAAAGGGTTCTTGAAGGGTGCCTTTTTAGATCCTTTATCCAATGAAGTTTTAGATTCCATGTTTATAATTAAGTCTTTTAAGCATTCACCACTATGCTAGTTATTTAATTATTATCCCTTCTGTGACGTCATTAACAAAAATGAAAGTTGAGATATAATTTCTTTTAATAAAATTCCTTGCTAAAAAGCTGTGATAGTTCAACAAATAAAACAAACGTGGAAATAAAACATTAAGCTTTAAAAAAGTTAAACTATAATTCATACTAGTTCATAGATCGTTCACTTTCCTTAAAGACAATAAATAGAGACAATAGAGCAAAAACGAATTATTATTATTATTCAGCAATCAGTGGAAAAGGTTTGAAAGCTAATTTCGAAGTATAATTATTAAGAAAGATAAAATATATTGTTCAAAATATATCAATTCACATAGAAACCATGTGAATAATAAATATTAATTATTTATACATCGATTTACAACCCATCTCTAATAAAAGAGGGATAATTAATTTACAGAAGCTATTTAAAACCTATTCATCAAGTAAAAAATTATATTTCTCTCTAAATGACAAGTGGAGTGTCATTTAAGCAACCCTTATATTTGCATGCATAGCAATAAAGATTGCAATGCAAGCCAAGGGTTGTTTCTATGAACATACTGACTAGATTATTCTTGTTTTTTATGGGCATTATTCTTTATTCCAGATAAATTAAGAAAATGCCTTTGAATAAGATGAAGCTCATTTGCTATTTCTTCAACACGTATAACACATTAAAAGAGTCAAATTGGAATAAATCCCCGTGAAAAAGGAAACAAGCCATTGCACAAATATCTTTAATGGCCATCTTCAAAGGGATTATAAAATACAATTATTATTGTTATTATTATCATTATTAGATATTGTGCAGGAGACAGAAGAAGTTTTTGGTTTAAATAAATCCATGCAAAGACTTAATATATATAATCCTTGGATTACAGCCATTGGATACAGTTATACTTGTGTCTAAGAATTTGTAGAAGCCTTTCTACCACGCTATTAAGATTATATATATATATATATATATATATATATATATATATAAAATATGTATGTATATATATATATACATATAAAAATATACATTTACTCTCCAATCATATCATAAAGGAACAGTCCATGAATTGGATGTAATTCAAATCATTTTGTGGTCAGGGAGGCCAATTTACAACAGCAATAACATAATTGGTATATATTCCGAAACCGTCATAACAGTCCTTTTCTTGTTGATCTATTTGGTCCAGAAGACTTCTTTTCTGAGAATTCCATTTGCACAGCCTTAATCCAATGTCCGCTTTCAATTCTCGGAGATTCTTTTTTTCCTTTGAGAAGAACGGCTAAAGGTCATTTACCAGGCAATGAAAGCATATACATTTTTAAATAAAAGCTTAGTTTTGATCCCACGTTTTTGTGTATCGTTGTTCCTTTTTTTAATGGAGTAGATAGGTCACTAAGGGTATTTAATTTTTAACTATAACGTTAATTAATTTTTTTCATGACACAATTTTTCCTAAAATGATATATATAACTTAAATACATTTTATATAATTTATGAAATAAATAGTCATTGCGGAAAAAGAAAAACTTTCAGCGTACCTTGCATATTAAATGTAAACAAATACTGCAGGTCTATTGATTGTGTTTTAAGCGTATAAGAAATATATTTTATAATTTAAGTTAATTAAATAGGCTTAGCCACATACTAATCAAAGTCCCTTTTTGTAAATAAAATCCAGCCAATATCATTGTTATTTAAAGTTTCAAAAATATATATAATAATACATCTAACAAAAAATATATAAATTTTAGCCCAAATAATAGGCTTGAAGTAGTCTATGAATGCCTTAAATAATAATTTAAATACATAGATTACATATATTATTATGGCCATTTTATGTTATACGAATTAATTCTAACAATTGCTGAAATATGTTATCCCTTGCAGGATATATATATATATATATTTCGATGCTATTTTCAAACAATTTGCCGCAAAATGTAGGTATGATTGGATTCCAAATCAGTTTTAATTTTTTTATGTACATCCAAAATCATACGAGATAATTAAGTTTCAAAATGTTCATTTTTTAGGTTATTTTCCATATAAATGACTATTTCAAAACTAATATTTCTCGTTGAATTTTGCATGTACATAAAAAATAACAACTGATTTGGAATCCTTACAATCATACTTACATTTTGCGGGAATTGTTTGAAAATAGCATTGAAATTAAGGACATCAGAGGCGATCGAATGGTGAAAATAAAATACTACATAAGTTTACTAAATAACTTTTGGGCCCGTTGAGCGGACACTTCCCAATATTCGATTTTGTTCAAACTTTCACAAGAGGATCTCTATGCATTGAAGTAAAATCCTGGGGGGAGCCAGACTCTCAAATCCGAAAAACGTGAAATAAGAATCACCCTAATTTATATATATATATAATATATATAATATATATATATATCTATATATATATATATATATATATATATATATAACATACGATGGTTAACGTTATTTTTTATTATATCTATGCTGTTTTACTTAAGTTCACTAGTTTTATACATCTTTGTATAAACTTTGTTAATTTCTCTCAATCATGTTTTCCACTCCTAAAATGTTAAATTCTATTGATTATTTCATATTTTTTTTTGTTCAATGAATGATATTGGCAAAAAACACAATGGAAAAAATGCAAAGGCAATCCCATCGTCCAGAAGGATTGCTATGTTGTTGTTGTATGATTTATTACAGAGCTACTATAGCCCTAGCCTTCATGGCTACTAATATATAAAAAAACATGTATCTTTATATACAAACACAAATAATTATACAATAATAATATAAAAAATGTTAATCAAAGAAAATACAATAAAAAATAAAAATATAAATAATATATAAGTAAATATTTTTTCAATTTTCATAAATACATTAAACTTAAGTAGCTATATGAATCTAGACAACCCTGCCATTGTCTTTGCTACCCTCCGAGCACTTGATAAGGTGCATGCCTCTCTTAATGGCTGTGACAAGCTCCAGTCCTTTGAAAGTTAACAGCAGCGACACAGTTGGTAGAAACTGGTTTCTTGAGGCATATTGTAGCACTACGGGTGCGCTCATCGAAGCCCTCAAGAATCCTCTCAAAGGGACAACTGTCCACATTCATAGCCTTCCAAGCAGATATGGCAGCCTGCTTCACTAAGATTTCATTTACAGATGGAAGATGTGACCTGTCGAGAAGGTCAACCACACGCAACCGATCTGCTCTTTGAACTCCCAGCAAGATACGTGCGAGATCGTTGATGGCAAGTTGCGCATCTGAGCTAGTCTTTGCCATTGTAGGTGTTGAGGGGGTTCAGCAGTAGACGAGAAGTTTGCACTTCTAGTCACCCAAGCAGACGTCTGAAGTTTCCCGATAACTATGGCTCTAGCTATCTCGGTCATGTGTCTATGTGTTTTCATAATTAATATCCTCGGGGTTAATCAAACAATTTTTGGCTCAAATAATACTCAACTCTTGATGAACTCTTGAACAACTTTTATAAAATTGCCAGGCATGTTATAAAGGCAAACACACATGTCATTTGTGGTTGAAATTGAAAACTATTGCTTTCAATTGTAAAAGTATGAACAGAAAGTTACTCCTGAAGAAATGAATATTGTAATGAACCATCATAAGTCATGAGGACTTGTGAAGGGCACATAAATGAATAGAACAAAAGCAGTAGTCAAAATCAAATCAAAATAAGATTTAAGCATTAATGTAATATGTAAAATAATATCAACAATTGTCAATATCATAATTGAATTTTGTTAGATATTTATTCTTATGCACATTTGAATAAAGTGCATAATAGTTTAATCAGATCATCAAATGATTACCAAGCAGTTTTTTCTTCTTTCTATTGACATTTCTCAAGAAGAACAAAAAATCTTTGTACAAGTTTGTGAGCATTTTTGGGGGATGTACGTGAAGAGAAGTAAAAAAGATTTTATCAATTTGCTGATTAACTTCATGGTTATCTTTAAAAAATATCATATAACGAAGACAGTCTTTGGAAAAGTCTTCAATTGAGTGAAATGTATATACCAGAGATATAAAGATATCGAGAGCTTATTAGACTTGTCAGAGAAATACGTCATTGTGTCAAGATATAGCTGAACGATGTTTCTCTGTTATTGGAGGGAAGAGAAACACGTCATTGTGTTTAGTTATATCTCTATGATCAGCTTACGATGACGTAGTATTAATTACTTGTTTAGAGTGGACGCACAGAAACATACAACGCTGTCTCTGCTATTGAAGGGAATCAGCTCTTAATATCTTATATCTCTATGGTATATACAGGGGATAGATATAATCCGGCGTTAGGAGACAGCAACATATGAGAGGTCATTTCAGTTTAATTTTATGGTCGTCGCTTATGGAAATCTACAGCCTGTTATCTGGAACAAACAAAAAAACAGAATGTGCATTTATCCAGATTATTTTCATGAAGGGCAACACCATCAGCAACACCCAAGTCTCTGAGTTGTTCAGGATCGAGAGAAGAAGAATTACTGAGCTTAGGCAGCAGCTGAAGAATACCAATGACCTTCGTGCCTTTCTAGATGACAGGGCTTCCACTTCTCTTAGCAGCGCCCGTAAATCAGGACCCCCGACTTCATCAGTTGGGTGTCCCGACATCTTGAACACGATCCCAGCAGGTCCATTAGGGATATCCGCCAGGGAACTGGACGTTTGTCACGTAACTTTGTTGGTCTGTGAATGAGGACATGCGTAGGCAGCCAACACTTACGACCCAGTGCTCCCCCGGCTTGAATCCTTTGGACTTATTTTTTCTGGGTTGTCAGAAGGCAATTGACAAAACAAGCAGAATTTACACTTCTGTACGATCATTTCAATGTCTGAATCAATAAAATTGAAATGAAATAATATATTTATGTGCAATTTAAGTTTAGAAAAAAATGCCGGATTATATATTTTCACCCTGTACAATATGAACTCTTTCTTTGTCTTATTTTCTTCCTCAGATTTATTTCATCGCGCCATTCTCGTGAGTGGAACCTTTTATCCTCCATGGCAGTCACTCCCAAGCCCAGGAACCTCTTCAGGTGGCTTCCAGGCTGAGATGCTATTTGGACTCAGGGTTCTTATGCAATGTCTACTCAACAATTTATTAGAATGATCTTTGCTTTAGCCTTTTTACGCAGTTAGTAAAAAAGGCTTTTGAGATAGTCAAACTTGTTTAACATTTACTCAGAAAATATGATAACGATATATAAAAAGAGGCAGAGTGACATTTCATATTTCCTATTATTTAAGTAAAGCGATGAAGGCATTGACAGCAAAAAATTAGGGGGGGGGGGGCGACAGAGAAAAAAAGCTTAGGGGCTAAAAATAACTCAATTACTCACAACTACGAAT
>CP045893.1:295030-334027 GCA_013387185.1 Caligus rogercresseyi
CAAAAGGAATTCTGCTGATGTTCATTAGGCTTAAATATGGAATATAGTCTACAAATGTTATTTTTATTACATGTACTTTACACATGATATAAAGAAACTCTTTTTTAATTTTGATACCTACTTTTATTGAAATTCAATTAATTCAGAAGCGGCAAATATAAATTAATCCGTTTCTTATCTTTTTATGTCAACTTTATAGTATAATTAAATATATTTTCCACACAAAATATTTCCATTGCTTTTTGTCATATTCAAAAACATTTCATTCCAATGAAGGAATTGCCAATATTTTACTAAATGTTAATTAACTATATTGAAAAGTCTTGCATATGATACAATGTGTAATTTGTATATTCAGTTTTGATAAGTCGCAACACGAACCTTCTTCTAAGCTGAAATAACTATTTAGTATCATATTTGCCCATGAGTACCCAACAAACCCTAAGAGCCCTTATCTGTGCGTGTCTCCAAACAAGGATGTTGATGGGCAAGCGTGCCGAGGAGATAAAAAGAAGAAAAAAGTCCATGAACTTTGACAATCCTTCTTATTTTTTGTATTAATTTAATTTATATCGCAATAAAGGTTCACTCATACATAGATAGTTTATTACCGGCTGACATTGGATTGAGTTATGGTCATAGAGAACGGTGAGTACTGAAGGCTTGTATGGTAGTGCTGAATATTGGAGTATTTTTTGCTCTCCGTTGTTGGAGGAAATAAATTATAAAAGGGTGAAAGTTTATATTTTTATCGTGCACAATGGAGAGTGGCGTCACAGCTGCAATATCATATGTAGAATATATTAAAGAAAAAAAGGATATATGTCTCAGAGAGATTCTCATTATCTAAACAAACAAAAAGTACTATATTATATATATACCTATATATATATATATATATCCTACATGATAATTTATATTGGTGTATGTGTAGTAATTCCCTTTATAGAACAAACGGTGATAAAATAATAGTCTAAGTCTACCTGAAAAATACTAATATCATATTACCGTTGTTAACAATGTTTCTTGGGAATCTTTACACATAAGATGATGATTAAAAACAATGAAATGAGCAGAAGTGATATTGACTCTGAGTAATCCATTAAATATTTATTGATCTTCAAGAAATATATGACTCAAAACATATTCTTCGTGTTTGAAAAAAAAACAATGGAAACATCAATTATATTTAGCTAATATGTCTCTTGCAAATTTGTTCTTAAGGACCAGGAGCTATTAAACTTCAGGGTGAGTATTAGATATATGGCAACATAAAGGAAAATCAAATTATATATTTTTTGAAAACTTTTTTATTACAGTATGTAATATAAAAAGAGGACAATAAGACAATATGTGAAGAAATAAATATTAAAAATACATTTTGAAGTGCAATTTCTACACTACTATCCAAAAATTAAGAAGGGTAACTTTAATTCTTATCATTTGTCATTTGGGCCATTGGAGAGAGAATTTTTTTAAAGTGAAGCTCAGCTTCCGTGGCCTATCAGTAACGGAATTGGGGTTACAATTAATGTGTTTTTAATGTTTTCCTTGATCTACTAAAGAGTGGCAACAATGTCTAAGAGACTAAAGTTGCTTATGACATGTTCCCCAAGAGTGGACTTGAGGAATCCAAAGATCCTAAGACGGAAATTTACTGTGACGACTATTACGTCACCGTAGGATGCAAGGATAGAGCCGTCGTTTGGATTACCAGAATTCCATTCGTAGGACCACCCGTGAATGAAAACCACAACTGGAAGGCACTTTGTCTAAAAGGGTTCTAGGCGCAGTGGCCGTGCCCGCTTTTGATGTTTCTGTTTTGAATGTTTCTGTTCTCGCCGTGAATATGAGTGGCCGTATTCCTACTCTGCAGTGAATGGATTTCGCCGTTTTAATAGGTAGATGTCGTGTACAGCATGGCCAAAAAGGAAGAATCAAGGGAGAAAGCGTGTGCTCAGTATCCCGATAATTGATGCTGATCAAAATAAATACATCTTTAACCCACGTAAGAAGTGTCGACTCCGACCAGTCCATCTTCTCCACCCGCCCCCAAACCCTCTCCATCCATGATCCTAGGTTCCATAGGCTAATTTATATCAAGACGGATGTAATTCTAGCAAATCAAATAGGCAAAATAAATCTCTACATCCATGAAAAAGTCCGGGAACTCCCGCCTCAATACTATAAAGGAGGCTAACAACATCAGACATGAGGATCTGCTTCTCCCAAACGCGCACATCTCCTTTACGCATGCACAATATTCAAAGGCTCCCGGAAGCCCTAAGAGTCTAGTGCCGTGGTTCCCAACAGTGGTCCAGTGGACCCCTTGGGGGTCCAAGAAGGCCTGGCTGGGGGTCCACGTGTAATGATCATTATTTTTCTCTGTTTCTTTTCTTAAAAAACGTCATCACATTTTTGGGAAATCTAAAAAAACGTTGTCACTTTTTTTCTTTTCTAAAAGAGGTCCTCACTTTTCTAAAAGAACGTCCTCACATTTTTTGAATTTATTTTCTAAAAAAACGTCGTCACTTTTTTTTTTTTTCTAAAAAAAACGTCCTCACTTTTTCTGGAGATTATTTTCTAAAAAAACGTCGTCACTGAACGCTAACGGAAAGCAGAACGCTGAACGCAAAAACATTGAACGGAACGCTATTTTTTTTGGAACGATGAACGCAAAAAAGCTGAACGCTCACAAGCCTGGATATAAGTCAAAAATAAAATATAATTGTATTTCGCAGATGTTTCACATTGAAATTGAAATTCGCGTTTTTGACAAAATTGAGGCGGGGTCCACGGAAAGTGCCCGATGACCGTTAGGGTCCACGAGCCGAATCCAGTTGGGAACCACTGGTCTAGTGAGCTCTTCATATTTGTTAACCCAACATAGAGCACTACGGACAGTCAATTCCTCAACGTCTAGGAAATGAAGGAGTTTTGGAGATAATGACATCAACATTTAATTAACATTGTTTTAAAGGATTTTTATATTTCTTATGTTTTCAATAATTTTCACATTCCTAATAAAGAAAATGAGGGGGGGGGGGGGGGAGGGGGATTTGAAGTATTTCATAGTGGTACGCATAACACACACACACATATATATATATATATTAATGGGTCATTATTTTACTAAAACTACATAAATTTGCATTAATTGCATGTTAACCAATGCTTGATAATTTTTATCAATCGGCGAATTTCCTACCTTTAATAATTATTCTAAACAATTAGAAATATAATCACTTAATATTAATAAAGTGTAAATAAAGTGTAAGTAAAGTGTAATAATATTAATAAAGTGTAAATAAAATATCTTTTTGAAATATAATCACTATTATCAGGAGATAAACTTTATTTGAGATATTATTTAATTATACTACAAACGTGATCGGGACAACTCTAATATATTTTTAGTTTTATATTTGTTTAACATAATAACAATTAACAATTTTATTCACGTAGTCACTTAGTACTTATCTAAAATTGTTCATGATAAACTTAAAACAGACTAAAAGCCGCCTGATTGCATTTTAATATTTTTAAAGTAAAGTTACATATGATAAATTTATTAAACACATAATTAATTTGTTTTATGTAGTTTTACATATAAATATTAAAAACTTTCATTAATTGCATCAAGTATGTCCTTGTTCATTAATTATGTGCCAGAAAAAAATATTGATAGCGACAGAAAGATTACATCCCTTTTAATAACGTTAGAATCATTGTTCTAAAAACATTAAAAAAATAATACAGCTTGGATGGAACAGCCGAAATAGAGTTCATTAGTCCAAATCATCAATATAAACATTCATGAGTCTCGAATATCCAAGTCCTCACAGAATGTAGCACAAGCCTTCGAACTGATATCAGAGTCCTTAAAATTGGACGAGTCCAAGAGTCCGGATCCGAGTCCGTAGCCGTTAGCACGAATGACATGGCATATATGTCTTATTCGTCATAGGAAGCGCCTTCTTTGATGACCACAGAGACCTGGGTTCATGTCCTTAAAAGAAATGAGGTGAAGAGAAATGCTGGATTCTCCACGACTTCAGCATCCTTATTTGTAACCCGGAGTTTTCTGCAATTTCGAAATGTTTTATTTACACTCAAAACTTATCATGATCAAGGACTTTATTTATTTTGAGACGTCAAGATATTTGAAAAAAAACTATTTCGATATGAAGGTTATTTTGATCAGCATCAATTATCAGATGTTGAGCGCACGCTTTATTCTTCCTCTTTTGCTTCATATTAAAACAGCGAAATCCATTTACTGCAAAGTAGGAATACGGCCACTCACATTCACGGCGAGAACAGAAACATTCAAAACAGAAACATCAAAAGCGGGCACGGCCACTACGCCTAGCAAAGTTTGGTCCATCTTCAAAGAACCAAAAACATATTATTTGTTTATATAAAAATATAATGAAAGATTTCATAGATTAATTTAAGTCCAAAGCCAAACTTTGTTGTGTTATATATATATTATTTATATACATATATATATATATATATATATATATATATATATATATATATATATATATATATATATATATATATATATATATATATATATATATATATATGTATATGTGTGTGTGTGTGTGTGTGTGTGTGTGTGAGTGAGTGGTGTATATATCAAATATATATTTATATATATATACATATATAAATTATATATATGTATATATTTATATATAACTTTGTATAAGACTGGAGCATACGACTAATGTTTTATTAAAAATCTTTCCATAACCCTAAGAGTGATTTCTAAGTACAAAGAAACTTTAGGAAGGTGTTTGAAAGAGGATAAACTTTTTAGTTCATTTATTCTCTTTTGTTTTTGCTTTAAATACGTTAAATATTAATGCGATGAAGGTTGAGTAAATAGGCTTTTGCCTCACAACTTTGTACAAACATCCTTTAGGCTCTACAAAAGTCTACAAAAGTTGATTAATGAAAAAAAACTTAGGCAAACTAAAGTTATGACATCCATTATATTCAAGTAAAAAAAATGCGATATATATAGAAGATCAAGTTGTTGTTGTTTTGATCAATAAACGTTATGCGCTTTAACCTGGATTAAAAGATTCTTATAAGTACATCAAAGAAAAAACGCTAATATTTAATAAAGGCTTTTTCAGGTAAAAGGTTTTCGTTAAAAAACAATAAACACAGATTTTTCAAATAATACACTGTGACCTTCGGATATAAAAGCTTACCAATTGGCGATTAAACATATCAACTTTTAATCGTTTGAAGTCACGTCTGAGGCATATGTTTCACTTTATAATTAAATCGTCTGATATTTCTAAGAAAGCTTTACATAATTGTTCGAATAATCGGCCTTACTTCTTTTACCATAATAAAATCAAGATCGAATCTGATAATGTTGGATAAAAATGACAATTATACATTTAAAAGGCAATATCCTAATACACAACTAATATAAAAATACCATTACTGTGGTTCCATTCGTTTAGGCTACATTTGTAATTAAAGACTTTAGGTAATATATACACGATTTGTGCGTACAGCATATATACATACATATAATTATATATATATATACTTAAGTGTGTAAAAAATGTATTACAGAGATAATACTGACACGAAAACTAAGACGAATATATAACAAATAAAATACATCTTTCAAACGCTCACATAAAACATTTAACGAAAAAAATAAGAGGGCGTTTTCTCCCAAATACTCCGCGGAAACGGCAATGAGGGTTTTCACAAAAACTATTCAATCCACCACAACTTCTTTCTTGAGAGAAAAGAGAGAAGCCTCGAAAAAGCGACAACAGGATATTGAAAACATTCTTAGTTCGTCTTCAATTTTTGCCCAGTCCTTAATGGCGGATACATTCAACGCATTTAGGATGTCCGAGGTTGTGGAGGCTGAAATGGAAGAGAAAGTATCTCTCGAAAAAAGTGCCTCCCAAAGAGTTAAACTTGTTTCAAATATTGAACAACGACCATCTCCTTTCGTTAATAGAATTATTGAGGGTGGGAAGGTCTTAAATGCCCCGAAAGACATTCTTCGATATTTCCATCAAAAATTCCAGTCTATTGTGGGAGGATCACGGAAAAACTTTCCTCGGCGGAAAAAATGGTCAAGATCGGAGAAAATAAAATATTCACCAAGGAATCAATAACAAATTATATTCGTCATAAACTTAATTATAAAAAAACCTCAGGTCCAGATGGTTAAGTGGTGGAGTTTTTGTTCACTTTTTGGAGGAAAGCGTTCCATACCTATTAAAAGTAGGTAAAGCCATGGAATTAAAGGGCAAGATGCCTATGGAACTTACAAAGGGTAGGATCGCTTTAATCCCAAAGAAAGGTGATGGGTCAGACTTTAGTCACTGGAGGCCCATCACCATTCTCAATTATTCATATAGAATATTATCGGGAGTGCTTGCCCAAAAAATGGAACCCATTCTTAACACCAAGATTGGCACTCAACAAAAGGGCTTTCTCAAAAAAGAAGAATCTGTGATGTCTCCAGAAATATTCAAGCTTGCATTGATTCAGTGGAAGAAAGGGAAACTTTCGGAGCAATAATTGCTATTGATTTTCAAAAGGCCTTCGATTCTATATCGCATATTCACATTATGAGTGCGGTAGAGAAACTCTTACCGAAGGAATATTTCAATCCCATTCGGGCATTATTGCTAAATGGAACCTCGACAATATCACTTAACGGAATGGAAAGTGATCCCATCCACCTTAAGAATAGCTGTAGGCAAGGATGTCCATCTTCTCCCTTACTTTTTGTTGCAGCGGTTGAGGATCTAATTCGGATGGTTTTGAAAAAGTACGGAGGGTTTGGCGTGGATGTCAAAGGCACAAAACATTTAATAGACCTCTACGCCGATGACGTTACTCTTATGGTAGAAGGAAATTCAGAACTTCAACTGAGTAAAAGAGTAGATATCGTTTTAAACTTTTTTTCAAAATACGAACGAATATCAGGCCTAGCTATCAACAAGGCAAAGACAACGATTCTACCCCTTGGAAAATGGAACCCTAAAGAAAGTGAAATTACTTCATGCCAAATTAGGAACCAAGTGGACATTCTGGGAATTACCTGGAATAATAAAGGAATTGATAAGAAGAACTGGACGAATGCATTTTCAATCATCCCTCGAAACATAGCAAAATGGAGGAGCTTCAACATTCAGAGAAGAATTGACTTTTATAATTTGAAAGTTGTTCCTCTAATGTTATACAAGGCGTCCTCTCATCCATTAATTGCCGAAAAAGTCATTCTCGAGGAGGAAAAATGGCTTCGTGCCTTATTTCACAATCATTATCTTCCATCTATTCTAAGACCAAAACGTTTGCTCGGGGGAGGTATTTCTCGCTTGAGTTGTATTATACCAAAGGTGTATATGAAAATCTTTAATGAAATTACAAAAAATCCATCCATCGAATGGAGAAGATCTGTAGCTTATGACGAAATCTACTGGTGGTTAATGTTCGGCTCAGACTTAACTAACCATTTAACTTCACGACTCTCTCGGGTCTGGGGTGCATCTCAACGTATACTATGGAAACTTTACCCTATCTACGACACCAATACGACCGTAGATGTCATTCGACAAAACGCTCACAAGCATTTATATTTTAGAAATATACCTCGACCGGATATTTTGGAGGAAATGGCTATTAAGTCAAGAATTCTTACAGTTCATGATCTCTGCAAAGATAACGTATTTTCTGATGGGAGATTTGTGTATCCTTTGACGAGGACATCTCTGCAACACATTCTTCCGAAGCCATGGCACTTAAAAATGTCTCCTCCATCGCATCAAAGAGAGGTGGAAAAATAAGTGATAAATATTTGAAAATACTTGGTCTTCCTTCGGCTTGGAACAATCGGATTCGACAATCTTTGCAAGGTATCCACGACGGCAGAAAATTCACAGCTCAGCTGATGATTTCGGCTGATCTTTTATTTTTTTCTAGGCCGTGCAAAGATTGCGGTCTTTTATTTAACTCAACAATTCATTTATTTGTTGAATGTCGTGCAGTTAAAATTCTTAAGGACTTCCTATTGCTCAACCTACCTACCCTTCAGTATGAGTCCTCGAATGCTTGGAAAGGCATTATCCTTTTCGGCCTTGGGAAAAGCAACAAGTCTCCGGAAACTAAGGCGTTGACCTTCAGTATTATGAACTCTAAGTCGCTGATTTGTCATAAGCTGACCTCCTACAAACCTCTCCATCCTCAAGAGCTGAGAAGCATATTTATATCTGCGGCGGCACGATATGCAGCATTATCGTTAAAAATCCCCTCGCCAGACGAAGGAGGAACGTGGACGTCCGCCGGAAGGATAATTAAGTATTATCCAAGCCTCTCCATCCAACACCAAAGACTTATAAAAATAATTTCAAAAAGATTTAGTAATTTTTAGCACTTAGCAAATTTTATTATGTTTTTAATTACTTTTATTATGTTCATCTTTTAAAATTCTTAATAGTTGCTTCCCAAAAATATTGTGTTAATTTCATAGCCTTTACCTGATATTATGTGTTATTTCATTTTGTGCGTTCAACCCCAGAGCAAAAATTTTAAACTAAAATGTTTAATTATGTTTTTATTACGCATTTGCTCTGGTTTTTATGTATTTATTTTATTTTATTTACATAATAAACGAACATGATAGTTTAATTAAAAAAAACTAAAATGTTTATTTATGTTTTATTATAAAAAGCACATTTTCCTATTTTACTATTTATTTAAGTATGTTACTTTTTGTCACTTAGATAAATAAAGGCCTTGCTGATGAGGAAAAAAGAAAAACCATCTTACAAAAAGTATTAGAAGTATCCCTACAAATATATCATCGAAAGCTATAAAAGTTTCGAATTTGGCAATTATTTTGTAGGCAGTTCATCATATTTTGGACGGGAATAAAAGCCGTAGACGGATTTTTTCTTTTTGCGTTTTGCAGTCTCTGAAGAAATAGGCTGTTGTTTTTATTATTATTGTTATTTTAATATCAAAATTCAGAGCAAGAAGCTTATATAATGTGTTATATTTATTGCATAAAATAAAACACGTTGCAAAGGTTTTTTTTACACATGTAAGGCTCATTATCTTTAAAGAGTCCTAATAACTTGTAACAAAAATCTTTGATGAATTAAAAGTCTTTTTGGCATGGAGGGTTGAATACACATCTCTGTTTTTATGCTGTAAGAGTATGGAGCTTATCTACAATACGAATTAATTCAATTTTTATGTATATATATATTATTAAATAAAGACCTTGTCAATGAGAAGAAAAAAATACTTTCACGTTTAATTTTTTTACATATATATATATATATATATAAATATAATATATATATCAAAAGAAAATGAAAACAAAACCAAAAGCACCTCAAAAATTCAAACATGTACAATGTGTAAAGGGTGAAAAAAAATTGCTTGAAAAATAGTGACAGAAGTATACTTGACTACTACTGAGATGAATAAGATCAATTATCTCCCTCTCTGTTTTCAATTGATTCTCCAACAACATCTGCAAGAAATATATAACTTCTGAATAAAAGTTTATGCAGAATAAAAAAATCAGAATAAAATAAACCTTTTGTCCTTCCATTGGAAAGTAAGAAATTCATGGTAACTATATATCAATGGAATTTTCATAATCAAATTTTATATACGTACTCTCCCCCAAAATTGATCTTTTGATATGAGAATATACGATTACCATTTGGTAACGGCAGTTAGTGTAACCTGGATAGGAAGAAAAAGAAGGGAGAGAAGTGAGGCAAAATACTCCCTCCCTTCTCTTTCTCTTTCTATCCAGGTAACACTAACAGAGTTACCAGATGGTAATCGTATATTCTCATATCAAAAGATCCATTTTTGGGGGAGAGTACGTATTTGCTTATATCTCTATAAGTATAGCGATTTTTAGAACACAAAATATATCAAATGAAAGCTTGGTTAACCAGCTTTAATATTTTGGTATACTAAATCATGTCAATTTAATAAGTAGAGAGTTATATGCACATTAAAAAAAGCCTATCTCGCGTACAAAATGACGCATATAATGGATTATAAATGCGTCAGAGATACAGTAAAATTTTGAGAGGATACCTTGACGCACATATAAGAAACACATTATGATTTATTTTTTCATAATCGATTTCTTATAGGTCAATACAGGCTCTGAATCATATGATGTAAACTCAGATTGTACTGAATTCTGAATTGATAGAATGCAACCAAGGTAATTTTTAGATTTATTATCTAAAGTTTTACTAAACTTAAAAGTACTATTTTACTCTGAAGCGAACAAGTCATCTTTCAAAGTTTTGAAAATTTAGTAAAAATATAGTTTTTCACAAATTTCTTGAAAATGGTATGCGTTACAGACTTCAATATTAGTTATTAATCTAAATAAATCTAATTAGCTACCAGATGTATTCTTGATGCTTTTTACTAAACAAGGTTTTAGTATAGTTTTCTGTAAAACAAAGAAAAATGGAGTGTGTAATGTTAGCATATTTCATAGCTTTTTTGAATCACTTAACTTCACTCGCCTGTAGAAGATGACTTGTTCGCTTCAGAGTAAAATAGCATTTTTAAATTTAGTAAAACTTTAGATGATAAATCCAACAATGACCTTGGTTGAATTCTATCAATTCAGAATTCAGTACAATCTGAGTTTACATCATATGATTCAGAGCCTGTTTGACCTTTAAGAAATCGATCATGAAAAATAAATAATAATGTGTTTTTTAGATTTGCGTCAAGGTATCCTCTCAAAATTTTACTTGGTCTCTGACGCATTTATATCCATTATATGCGTCATTTTGTTCGCGAGATATGATTTTTTTATGTGCATATAACTCTCCACTTATTAAATTGACATGATTTAGTATACCAAAATATTAAAGCTGGTTTGCCAAGCTTTCATTTGATATGTTAGGTGTTCTAAAAATTGCTATACTTTAAAAGAAATAAGCAAATACATTTTTGCACGTACTCTCCAAAAAATTGATCTTTTGATATGAGAATATACAATTACCGCTTGGTAACCACTGTTACTTGGATAGAAAGAGAAAAAAGGGAAGAGAGAGAGTATTTTGTCTCACTTCTCTTTTTTTTTTTCTTTTTCTATCCAGGTACAGAGAATACCAATTGCAATTGCTAGGCTTGTTGATCGGAGTTTTTTCTGATCGGCGATCAATAGCGATATAACGATATTTGATCGCTGATCGTAGTATCGCAAAAGGTCCTGATCTTTATATCTTTTGATCGTAAGAAAATCATTTAAAAATAGCGATCCGATCAATTTGTATAAAATAACTAAAAAAGAAATAATGTTTGTAATAAGGATTTTTGAGACATACCCTACATTTCTTAAAACTTAACTAGCTGTCACATTGACCTAAATCCATTTGTAACTAATATTTGTTAGAAAACACAAAATACAGACTAATACTAATGGAAAAGCCAGTGTGTGCTATCCTGATATATTTTTTGTCCTAAAATATACAGACACGCGACTATTTAGAAGTCATTGTTTTGGAGCTCATAGGCTATCGGAAACATTTATTCTGGCATCTCCTGTCTTAAAATATGCAGACATATGTCAATTGTGGAGCCAGAGTGTTGGAGCTTATAGACTACTAGCAATGTGTCCGGCGTTGCTCGGGCAGGTCGGCACATGCAATTTGCCGATTTCAAGAGTTTGTAGGCGGTTTCAAAGCAGCTCATGTCCTTCCCCAGATGATCTGGTTTGCTGACAATAGGAAGAGAGAGAAGAAACCTGTTTGTTTACTTTGAGCGCTCTCTGTGAAACTCTGCCTTGCTCGGGTTAATGTCTACCTGGATTCATTTATTCTTTCTCCCTTTTTATTTTCGACAATTCATCAATTTTGAAGATACATACCAACATGCAGCGAGAAAAGTTCTTAGAAAAAAAAGTTCTTCAAAACATATTTAATGAAAAAAATCGCTTTATTAGTCAAATTAGTCAAAAAATGAAAAAGGCCATTTCTAGCCCAGTGTGGCCTTAAGGCCTTTTATTTTTTCTCATGTCCTTCCCCAGATGATAAGCGACGTGCATGCAAATTTTGAGCTGAATTGGCCCAGGCATGTGGCCGCCTACTTGTAACAAACAGACAGACAACTTCTACTTTATTATGTTAGATGAGAAACAATCATTCAGGTTTTTTTCCCTAAAACTTACAAACAGGCGCCTATGGAAAAGTCGTTATTTTGGAGCTCATAGGCTATGGGAAACAATCATTTCATTGCCATATAAAGTTGAATACTTACAAAGGTTTTGACTGTATATACATTAGACCTCCCAAAAAAAACCACTTTTTTAGTTCTTTTACATATACCCAGCGATTCTGGTTCATTTTTTGATGCTGAAAACGAGTATCTAAATAAAAAATCTCTAGCATTGTTAGAAATCGGACGTCACTGGTGTCAAAGGTTTCGTTATGAAGCAAAACTTTTTGTTATTACTTATTTTGAAAAAAACTAGTTTTACAAAATTTAGCTATGATCAATTGATGACTTTGTTATTTTTTGCAAATTTTCGTCAAATAATATTTAGTGCCAATAAATGAACATAAGTGCTGACGCACCAACCATTTTTTAAATAACAGCTCCTACTAGGGTTCTTTATAGTTTCAGGAAGGAAAAAGAAAAAGAGGGTACTCAAGTGATGTTTTTAAGTTATCTTTTAAATACAATACAATAACCATTTAATCTTATTTCATCAAAACCTGTTTTTATTTATAAACACGTGATTTAAACACCGTATCAGATTCAATTTCACTCTTTGATCTATCAGTCAAGTGCCTTTAACATAAAATGGAAACTCGGACACTGAAGAAGTGCTTAAGCGAGGCACTGGGTATTGGTTATACTCTAGAAATTTTCAAACCAGGTCCATTCCCGTTAACCGAAGAGGTGATACGGCACTTTTACTTTCATCTTTGGTCTTTGGGTAGACCGGACGCGCAGCTAGCTGCCCGTAGCACCGCCGATTCCCTACTTCGTCTCTGGGCACCGTCTTATTTGCCACTCATGGCGAGGAAAAAATTAATTAAGAAGCTCCATCGCCTCCATGATCTATTTCGTGGGGTGGTGGATTCACTGCGACGGAAGCGAAAAAACGCCGAGGAGAAGAAGGAGCTCTTTCTCAAGGAATTGCAAACTCGTTTCGATGTCAGTGCCGAAAGTGCTTTGGACATCATCGAAGCCGACAAAACTCTTAGCCGGGTAAACATTCCTTTAATAATTGTAATAAGCTATGATTAATTTACCAAAGAATAACAAGAATTTTTATACCAAATGCCACCACCTATATCTCATTGAGCGTTTCTACCTTCAGCTTACAAACATCCATCCAACCTTCTTGGAGCTCCCGGTCACACAATGGGCTTCTGATTCAACATTCATTGAGTTAAGCGGCATCGTCACCTCTCTTCAAGTTGTCAATGACGCGGCAGAGAGGGCCGTCAAGTTCGGGTCTGACTTTACTAAAGTGCTGACCAAGAGCGAGAAACAGCGTCAGAACATTCTTCAGGCTGTTGAACTTTCACGTCGTGCGTTTCCTCACGCAACCCGAAAGTGTTTCAATCGTGTCAACGCTACCAGCTCTGTGATTGAGCTGATGGTATCGTCTGGTTATGACGCCCGTTAGATTCATTTACGGAATTCATAGTTCAATCCATAATTTTTTGATTGTCAAATATGAGCATATATATATAATATATATATAATATATATATATAAAAATATTATATATATATATATATATATATATATAATATATATATTTATATATTTTTATTTATATAATAATAATAATATATATATGTTGAACAAAATGTCTATTGGCGAATTCACGAGATTACCATAATGACATTTCCATTGAAAAACTGTATTTTGAGAAAAACAAAAATAAAAGAATTGGTATCAATACTGATGAGAGGGATTCAGAGGGAGTAGATTGGGATTCGATGGGGAAAATCTACTATCATTAGTCGTTTTAAAAACGTATTAAAAAGATAACTTAAAACATCAACATGAGTACCCTCTTTTTCTTTTTCCTTCTTGAAACTATAAAGAACCCTAGTAGGAGCTGTTATTTAAAAAATGGTTGGTGCGTCAGCACTTATGTTCATTTATTGGCACTAAATATTATTTGACGAAAATTTGCAAAAAATAACAAAGTCATCAATTGATCATAGCTAAATTTTGTAAAATTAGTTTTTTTCAAAATAAGTAATAACCAAAAAGTTTTGCTTCATAACGAAACCTTTGACACCAGTGACGTCCGATTTCTAACAATGCTAGATATTTTTTATTTAGATACTCGTTTTCAGCATCAAAAAATGAACCAGAATCGCTGGGTATATGTAAAAGAACTAAAAAAGTGGGTTTTTTTTTGGGAGGTCTAATATACATTTAAATTTTACTTAGAATTAGTATAACACATAGCTTGTGAACGGAACACAAACTTGAACGGCTTTTCAGCTAAACGCACCTTCAATGACGGAACGCAACTTTTTTTGGACGCTGAACGTTGAACGCAAAAAAAAAGTTTCTCGTTGAGCGTTCATTTTTGCAAACATTTCTTGACTTTTGTCGAGAAAAACGTCATTACTGTTTTCTGAAATTCTTAAAAAACCGTCATCACTACGCATTACTTTTTTCTGAAATATTTTCTAAAAAAACGTCATCTCTACGCATACTCTTTTTCTGAAATTCTTAAAAAAACCGTCATCACTACGCATTACTTTTTTCTGAAATTATTTTCTAAAAAACGTCATCACTACGCAAAACTCTTTTCTGAAATTATTTTCTAAAAAAACTGTCATCTCTACGCATTACTTTTTTCTGAAATTATTTTCTAAAAAACCAAAAACGTAGTCACTACGCATTACTTTTTTCGGATTTTTTTTTTCTAAAAAAACGTCATCACTACACATATTTGAACGCTGAACGCAAAAAGATTGAACGGAATGCTATTTTTTTTTTTGAACGCTGAACACAAAAAAAGCTGAATGCTCACAAGCATTGTATTACATAGGTATTTTTTTTGTGATCGCAGTTAAATTGATCGGATCGCTGAACGGAAAAATCCCTGTGAATCATTATATCGCTATATCGCAAAGAATTCTGATCGCTATTTTTGATCGGATCGCTATTATTTTTTCCTATCGCTCACAACCGCAATTGTAACTCATATCAAAAGTATCAATTTTTTGGGCAGAGTGCGTGCAAAAATGTATTTGCTTATTTCTCTTAAGGTTTAGCGATTGCCAATAAAACAATACAATAGCTATGTATGAATTTTATCTTGTATAAAATTGCTCCCAGCATTTTAAAAAGTTTCAAATGTGTTCTATCTATATATATAATACTAAATGCTTAAATAATTACACTCATTTTGATTAGATTTAAAACGTCATAGATTAAATGAAAAAACCAATCATATAGAATGACAATAAAGTTTCACAAGGAGTTCTTGAAATCCTAAATAAAGAGCATATCAAATATATGATACGAATAACAATATCAAGAAAAAGCGTGGATTATATATACATATATATATATATAGTATATATATATTATAATATATATTATATATTATAGATATATATATATATTATTATATATATATATATATATATATCATACATATATATATATCAGGCTTGTGAGCGTTCAGCTTTTTTGCGTTCAGCGTTCAAAAAAATTAGCGTTCCGTTCAGCGTTCCGTTCAATGTTTTTGCGTTCAATCGTTCCGTTAGCGTTCAATATTAAAAAAGTATGCGTAGTGATGACGTTTTTTTTAGAAGATAGTTCCCAAAAAAGTACTGCGTAGTGATGACGTTTTTTTTTTTTTAGAAAAAGATTTTCCAAAAAAATACTGTGTAGTTATGCCTTTTTTTTTTAGAAAGAATTTCCCAAAAAAGGTACTCTGCGTAGTGATGACTTTTTTTTTATAATGAATTTCCAAAAAAAGTACTGCGTATTGATGACTTTTTTTTTTAGAAAATAATTTCCCAAAAAATATGCGGAGTAATGACTTTTTTTTTTTAGAATTTCCAAAAAAAGTCAAAGAAGTTGGGGAAAAATTGAACGCTGAACGCAACCTTCTTTTTTTGGCGTTCAACGTTTCAGCGTTCAAAAAAAATTTGCGTTCCGTTTCAGCGTTCCGTTCATTGAACGTGCGTTCAGCTGAACGCCGTTCAATTTTGCGTTCCGTTCACAAGCCGATATATATAGATATATAGATATAATATTAATTATATATATATATATATATATATATATATAGATATAAGGTAGGCCTGATTTAATAGACAATTTTTTAAAAGCGGACAGTAAAACATGAATTCGACTAATTAGTGGACTTTCAGAGGGAACCGGACTTTTGTTAGACAGCCATTTCTTAGACGGACACTTCTTAGACACGGACACTTCTTAGACAGGGACATTTCTTAGACACCCATTAAAAATGTACTCACAATTAAAATAGGCCCTCGGGTTCTGCCGAAAACAATCATGGTGTTTCGGAATTACAAATCCTCCGCCAATGGGCCCTCGGGTTCCGCCAAACACAATCGGGGTGTTTTGGGGTTAAAAATCCCCCGCCAATGGGCCCTTGGGTTCCGCCAAACCTAATCGGGGTGTTTTGGGGTTACAAATCCACCGCCAATGGGCCCTCGGGTTCTGCCGAACACAATCGGGGTGTTTTGGGGTTACAAATCCCCGCCAATGGGCCCTCGGGTTCCGCCGAACACAATCGGGGTTTTTGGGGTTACAAATCCCCCGCCAATGGGCCCTTGGGTTCCGCCAAACCCAATCGGGTGTTTTGGGGTTACAAATCCCCCGCCAATGGGCCCTTGGGTTCCGCCAAACCAATCGGGGTGTTTTGGGGTTACAAATCCACCGCCAATGGGCCCTCATGTTCCGCCGAACACAATCGGGGTGTTTTGGGGTTACAAATCCCCGCCAATGGGCCCTTGGGTTCCGCCAAACCAATCGGGGTGTTTTGGGGTTACAAATCCCCGCCAATGGGCCCTCAGGTTCCGCCGAACACAATCGGGGTGTTTTGGGGTTACAAATCCCCGCCAATGGGCCCTTGGTTCCGCCAAACCCAATCGGGGTGTTTTGGGGTTACAAATCCCCGCCAATGGGCCCTCGCGTTCCGCCGAACACAATTATTATATTTTCGGGTTACAAGTTCCCTGCCAATGGGCGCTCGGATTCCGCCAAACACAATCGAGCTGTTTTTGGGTTACAAATCCTCCGCCAATGGGCCCTCGGGTTCTGCCAAACACAATCGGGGTGTTTTGGGGTTACAACTTCCCCGCCAATGGGTCCTCGGGTTCTGCCAGACACAAGTAAGGCAAATTTGGGGTTGCAAATCCACTTTCAGTGAGTCCTCATGAACCTGCGGGTTCTGCTGGACATTATTAGGGCAAATTGGAGTCTTATCCACGTTGCCACGGAGCTCTTTTACTTTTTGACGCATATATAAAAGTAATGTCAAAAATATGTCTCATGTATTCAATTATACCATTATTTAAAAAAATTAAGAATTGAAACTAAGAACATCATTATGAAAAGTAACAAATTCATTTTAAAGGCATGAATAACTTTTGATTCATTTTCCCATGATTTGAATATCTGAGTACTTTTCAAATTATAATTCATGGCGCCAAGATTTATTTTTTCAGACGCGTCTCAATCACCCCTTTTTTATTCATTTTCCCCCTTGAAATGCTTCTGTACTCAAGTGTCCTTCAACTATTAAATATCAATTTTTTTTAAATTTCAACAATGAACCACCACTTTATTAATTCCTCGAAAAACCGACCAATTCTCATAATTGGTTCCTTCGTATTTTATCGGAACAAGACAAGAGGGGAAAAGAGGTATTGGAGATGCTCAGAGGATAACTGTCGAGCTACCGCCGTTACACGAGAGGATGATTTAGAAAAGGTATCTCGTTACACTTGGTATGTAAAAAGCGGTTTATCTTTAACAATTCTTATTTTTTAGCACTGTGTTGACAACCACAACCATTTTGGAAATATGGATAAGGTAGAAGCTGAACGAGCCAAGGCGACTGCCCGGCAACTGGCCCTCAACACTCGGCTCAAGCCCAAGACAATCGTCTCAACTTCCCTCAGCAACTGTCATCGAACTTCTGTAACTGAACTTACTGGCATCGATAATATGAAGCGAAATGTGAGAAGGCAGCGGACAAACGCCTACAATGCGCCCGCACTACCTGCTACACGAGGAGACCTCGTTATTCCTCCCGAACTCACTCTTCTAAAACCTGATCAAGAGCAGTTCCTTTACTTTGATTCGGGTGGAGATAATATGCGAATTATTATTTTTGCCACACAAAACAACATCTCATTTCTGCGCCAATGCAATCACTGGTATGCTGATGGCACATTTAAGGTTACACCACCGATGTTTGCACAGCTGTACACCATTCATGGCCTCATTGGTACGTCATCCGTCCCTCTGGTTTTTGCACTGCTTCCAAATAAAACAGTAGACGCCTATCGTGCAATGCTTGACGTGCTCAAGGAGGCAGTGAGGGGATTTTCACCCACGACATTCACGACGGACTACGAGCAGGCGATGATTCGAGCTGTTGGAGAGATTTTCCCAACAACCTCTCATCAAGGATGTTTTTTTCACTTTAAGCAGTGTATTCTTCGTGAGGTACAGGAGAGAGGCTGGAAAGGTCTGTACGAGACCGATGGATCATTCAGGAAGCATATCAATATGCTTGGTGCTCTGGCGTGTGTGCCCGTCAATCGAGTAGAAGAGGCTTTTGAAGAGTTTCGAAATGCCGAGCTTCTCCCAGAAGTAAGTTCAATCAAAATTAAGACTATATAACTAATTACAATTTTATTAACGTTACTTTATTATTTTTCAGAGTACCCGAGGCATTTTGCGTTACGTTGAAAGCACTTGGATTGGTGCCCGAGATGTTCATGGAGTAATCCGTGCACCAAGGTTTCCCCGAGAAATGTGGAACGTATACCAGACCATCCGATTGAACCTCCCCAAAACCAACAACTGTGTTGAAGGATGGCATAGGGGATTCCAGACGGATATGTGTGCCCATTCTAATATATGGTCATTCCTTGGCTTTCTTTGCGATGAGCAAAAGTATCAAGAAGCCCGACTGACACAGTATCGGTCTGGACGGGTTCTTCCGGAAAAGAGAAAAAAATATGCAGTTATGCAACAACGTCTCAGAGGCATTGTGGACCATTACACACCTCAAACTCCTATTCTCTCTTACCTTGAACGTATTACTTACAATGTATAAATGTATAAAATAAAGTTATGTGTGACAAACAAAAATTTATTCATTTATTCCTCATGAAAAGGCAAGCGTAAAGCCATTTTAAAGAAACAAGAAAACGAAAACTATATTTTTAGGCTATGCTAGGCAATTATACTCTTGTATGTGGTAGTGCAGTAAAAAACATATTCGCAAAAATGTTCAACATAAATGAATGCCAGCAGCATCAATTGCACAATTAGAATTTTTGATTCCTCAGTCACAATTATTAATAATTAACGGCTAAAAATTAATTACCCCATGGAAATAAAATCCAACTGATCATTCATCCATACTTAAAAAGACCCAAATAATGTATAACACAGATAAGACCCCAGATTCTTTAAGCGGTGGGTTTGAATTAGGTATAATTAGGGAAATTGACGTGGGATTAGGTTTTAAAACTCAATATGTTGTATATACACTTGGCATATCCCGATATTTTGTTTGGAGCTTGTTTAAAACACTCATAGTCGCAAGATAAAAATCTAAGGGTTCATTGGCGGTATGTTATGAGACATTTCTTATGGGATTTGTAACTCGAAAACAGCCCGATTGTGTTTGGCGGAACCTGAGGGCCCATTGGCGGAGGATTTGTAACCCCGAAACACTATGATTGTTTTCGGCAGAACCCGAGGGCCCATTGGCGGGGGATTTGTAACCCCAAAACAGCCCAATTGTGTTCGGCGGAACCCGATGGCCCATTGGCGGGGGATTTGTAACCCCAAAACACCCCGATTGTTTTCGGCGGAACCTGAGGGCCCATTGGCGGGGAATTTGTAACCCCAAAACACCCGCGTGTGTTCGGCGGAACCCGAGGGCCCATTGGCGGTGGGTTTGTAACCCCAAAACACCCCGAGTGTGTTCGGCGGAACCCGAAGGCCCATTGGCGGTGGGTTTGTAACCCCAAAACACCCCGATTAGGTTTGGTGGAACCCAAGGGCCCATTGGCGGGGGATATGTAACCCCAAAACACCCCGATTAGGTTTGGCGGAACCCGAGGTCCCATTGGCGGGGGATTTGTAACCCCAAAACACCCCAATTGTGTTCGGCGGAACCCGAGGGCCCATTGGCGGGGGATTTGTAACCCCAAAACACCCCGATTGTGTTCGGCGGAACCCGAGGGCCCATTGGCGGGGGATTTGTAACCCCAAAACACCCCGATTGTGTTCGGCGGAACCCGAGGGCCCATTGGCGGGGGATTGTAACCCAAAACCCCTATTGTGTTGGCGGAACCCGAGGGCCCATTGGCGGGGGATTTGTAACCCCAAAACACCCCGATTGTGTTCGGCGGAACCCGAGGGCCCATTGGCGGGGGTTTTTTAACCCAAAACACCCCGATTAGGTTTGGCGGAACCCAAGGGCCCATTGGTGGGGGATTTTTAACCCCAAAACACCCGATTGTGTTTGGCGGAACCTGAGGGCCCATTGGTGGAGGATTTGTAATTCCGAAACACCATGATTGTTTTCGGCAGAACCCGAGGGCTTATTTTAATTGTGAGTACATTTTAATGGGTATCTAAGAAATGTCCCTGTCTAAGAAGTGTCCGTGTCTAAGAAGTGTCCGTCTAAGAAATGGCTGTCTAAGAAGTGTCCGTGTCTAAGAAATGTCCGTCTAAGAAGTGTCCGTCTAAGAAATGGCTGTCTAACAAAAGTCCTGGAGCCCTTTCAGAAAGTAGCTTGGACGTAACGTTATATCATCCACGTAGAGATCTATGTATTTCCTTCATTGAAGGAGACTTCAAGCCCAACATACTTTCTTGGTAGGGTTCGTGTAAGTTCATTTATTGAAGCGCTGCAATTTTTAACGCAATATAAGTCAACGTTAAGTTGGTTGACGTTTGAAATCATGGCAAATCAGAAAATGGTATTTACTTTAGGTATATGGCTTGATAGGAATGGCATGTTTTATTGTAACATGTGAGCTAGATTTGAGTTTACTCTATAGAATTTTAGACTCCAACGCATCAATGACAAAGAAAGTGAACACGTCATGCATTTTTTATAAATATCATAATTTACTTTATTCAAAGACTTATAAACTTATATCATCAATCAAGTTTTATTATAAATATAAAAGAGTGTTTCTATTATTTAACTGATATCGATTGAGGCTCAAAACAACTATTGTTGATATTTTACCTAATTGTGGATCTAAATAACAATTGAGAGTTTTTTTATAACCATAGCATAATTGAGTCGTTTTTTCAATTATAACATTTTGAAGAAGATATTAAAAATATGCATAATTTTATCACTAAACCCAAATTCATTGTTTGGATCATTTAGTTTCAAATGTTTCAATTTTGCTCTCTATAAAACCCCATAATACTTATAATGATACACATTATCATCTAGCAATCAAGGTCTGTATAATAAGTCTGGGCAATACAAAAACATGTAATCCTAGCAGTAAAACTACTCTCAATGACGTCACTGAGGACGAATATATATTTTTATATAATTTATATTATATTTATTTATTCTTGATACGCACACACATACATATATGAAAATATTTTTACAGAGAGATTTATTTATATATATATATAGAGAGAGAGATATATATATATATATATATATATATATAATCGTTCTCCAATCCAGTGACGTCACTGATTAGTCACACTGCTACATGTTTGTTTTGTATTGCCCAGACCTTATTATACAGACCAAGTATCCTATATATAAGGTCGTAGCATTTTGATGTAAACAAAACTAAATAAAAAAACTTGACGTCACACCGGGGCATATTTTTTATATAAGATAAGCTCATGTTCTAGATCCCTTTGACAGCTATCATGAGCGAAATGCATACTGCACACTTGTGCATTTTCTGGCTTAAATGAGTCCTTTCTCTTACACAGATTCTTCCAAATCCTCTGTCGAGTCAAGTTCCTTGGGAAATCGTGGTAAAACGATGCTGTGGGGGTTTTTACATCCATATATAGCACAAGTTTTTTTACGATTCTTCTTCAGGACGACCTTCAAATAAATTATTGTATGATGAATAAACTCCATTACATTAAAAAAATATTTATTACCTGTCCATTGAAGATTTGGGTCCATTTTGGTAAATTAAATTGCAAAAAATTGATAATTATGTTCTTCGGTGAGTTTGGTTTGATTTTTGCCCCGGGTGTGACGTCACTCGCCTTGTTAGCAGTGTTGATGAGATGCCTCGACCTTATATATAGTATACTTGATACAGACTTTGTAAGCAATATCCTTAGCATCCCTACACTTCATCTGATATTTTATGAGAATAGAGTGAACTAATAAAAGATGACCACTGCTCAAAATTAAGTGAAAGACCAATAATAATGTATTATTTAATATAGGTCGAATAAACTAAACACGGACGAAACTGCAACTATTCTTTTAAAGTGTGGCGTCGGTATTAATAAAAGAGAGATTAAACATATACGGCTTTCTATATAAGCAAGTAGTTTACAATTAAGTACCTCTTCACTCAAAACTCTTCTATACAACAAATTAAGTATCCGTCAGTTGATTAGACATTCATTTTGATAAATAGCAGTTAAAGCCTGGCATAAACGAGTTTTGGATACAATGTTGTCTCCATTTTATTTTTACTAGAAAGAATAACAACAATAAATTTGGAAAATCATAAAAGGTCACCATAATTTTTCACCAAGGGGTTAAAGTGCAAAAACGAGATGCTAAGACGTTTTTTTCCTAATTCACTTTAATTTTTCCTGATATCAAAAGGAATGCATGATAATATATATATATGATATATATATATATATATATTATATATATATATATATATATATATATATATATATTATATATATATATATATTATATATATATATATAGGTATATATATATATAATATATATATATATATATATATATACAGTCGTCCCTCGCAAATCACGACGGCCCGGATCCACTACACGACCACCGCAATATATATGAGGGTCGCGATGTTGAATATATTGAAATTTATAGAGATTTGACATCACCCCGCGTTTAAACCTACCGCCATTTTGGCTTGTTGTCGTACGTGCGTCTGAATACATGTACGCGGCTGGACCTTTTTTTGGGCGCCATATTGATTTTTCGAAAATTTACTAGTTTTCAACCTCCAATATCTTAAAAACCACTAATATTCTTAATTTTAGTACCCATATTGTAAAACGGGAGCCAAGCCGTCGTCGCGTAGTAAAAGAACTGCGAGATGTCGAGGAGCGAAGTAGCGAGAGCCGACTGTGTATATATATATATATATATATATATATATATATATATATATATATATATATATATATATATATATATATATTTATATATATATAGATATATTATATATATATAAATACTCTATAAATATTCTATATTCTACAATATTATAAAACAGTGTAAAAAATAACTACACTAAATTACAGACAACTATAAATAAATAAATAAAAAATCTCTTGACAGTTGCGTTAAAATATATAACATGAATGAATATTGTAGAAACATATTTTACTGTCAAGAGATTATAACCTATATATATGGACGAAACAGCGTTTATTTATTCTTTAAAAAATCCCGATGACGTCTTAAAATCCTCTTCAGATATATTCAGTATATATAATAAATAATAATTTTTACACTGTGACACAAGTAAAAATCCTCACAGTAATGGGCTGAGATCATACGCCAAATACGTCATTCAAATAATTAATTTTATTCTTATGACTTTCGAGTTGTTTACCCATTACTTCCATTACGTACTTTAAAGTACGTGTTGTAACCTGATTTTGTGGTATTATGCTGTTCAAATACTTTATCTTAGAAGTTTATTTTATAAATAAAATAGATAGATTTACGTGTTAATAACATTCATTATTTTATTTCATTGTACCGACAACTGATTCAGTTTGTTATAAATAGTCAAAGAATAAAGTCAATATTTCAAAATGAAAAAATCTGTGCTCCCATTAAGTTCAACCATTAAAAAAACGTAAGTATTGTCACATTTTTAATTTTTTTTTATTTACTTAAGATATAGTTCCAAACTTTTTTCTCAATGAAAAAAAAATGTCGTAATTGTAGTTTTGTGGTCAAAATTATATTGTAGATTTTGAACGTACTTTAAAGTACGTGATGGAAGATGACCTGAAAATTTGTGTTTGTTTATTATACATATTATATCGTTATAATTTTTTTTTTTGGGACATTCAGAACTTTTGGACTTAGCACAATTGAAATTTTGGATCTACTTGATGACTACCCTCCAAACAATCCAACGGATATTGTGATTTTCCTTCCTCTTGAGACAAACGATTTAAGTGATGAGGAGTGGCTATATGACAGCATCTTCCAAAATAATGTATTGGGAAACGAGGGAACTTTGGAAAAAATGTATCTCCAGATCAAACTATGAAAAACTAATACAATACACTTCGAAAGTATCCCAAATCCTAAAAATACATTATGGAAAGTACAACCTTTGATGGACGGCATAAATCAAACTGCAAAAATGTATGTTCAAAGAACTGAGTATATTTCGATCGATGAGTCAGTGGTGAAATTTTTTGGACCTCATCCCCTCAAACAATTTTTGCGTGGAAAAACAGTACGCTTCGGTTTCAAGATCTGGTGTGCATGTACTCCATTTGGAGAGCTCCTCTATTGTCTTCCCTATAGGGGAAATACAAAGATTACACCAAGAGGACTTGGACAGGGTCCAGATGTGGTCGTTTAAATGGTAGAGCAACTTGATCTAAAACAAGGCCATAAGATTGTTTGTGATAATATATTTGCTTCTCTTGACCTTATGGATTATTTGGGATCTAAAGGCCTTGGAATAGTTTGAACAATGAGGCAAAAAAATCTGAATCTACCACCACAAAAATCAATGAAAAAGGCGAACAAAGGTTTTATGAAATATGTTTATATTGACAACTATTTGTGCGTTACAGCGTGGAAAGATTCAGGGTCAGCTTTCATAGGGTCAAACTTTTTGGATTCAGAGCTAATTGGATATGTGAACAAATACAATCGAGAACAACCAGATCCGGCAGCAGGCCAAGGCTTTTGGAGGGACCCTACAGTTGTTATGGGGGGGGGGCACAATTGGCACATTCATAAAAGATTGGGCCCACGTCACTCAGTGGGCGGGCCTCATCCCCCTGGGGCCCGCACATCCCGCCGGGCCTGAGAACAACGGAAGAAGATACCCACAGCATGCCCTAATTCATCTATCGTTTAGAGTCAAAATATGGCTTGCTGGATAACTCAGTCTCAAATTATAGAATTACTTCGCGGACTAAAAAATGGCATTGGGCATTATACAACTGGTTTCTGAATGTCCAAATGGTGCAGGCCTGGCGCCTCTATAGACGAGTTGGAAAGCTAAAAAATGTAAGGAAAAGGAAAACAAGCAAAAGAGATCCTTTTTTCGCTGCTAAAGATGTGATGTGGGTCTTCACCCACAATACTTGACGGACTACCACACAAAAAAGTAAATGAAAATAAAATATTGTTCATAGGTATTTGCATAAGTTATAAAGCAAATAATTCGTAAGAATTGTATATAAATGAAAATATTTATTTTGATATGCTTAGTTTCTCAATAAAAGTAAATGAGTGAAATAATTTTTTTTCCTAGTTCTTCCATCACGTACTTTAAAGTACGTGGCCATTGCTAAGGTCTGAGGGGCGGTAGAGAAAAAAATATCATTATTATCCATATTTATACTAAAAGGAATATCATATCAAATTTTCAGCGAAAAAAAATAATTTTAAAGGGGTCATGGAAGTAATGGGTTAAGATTCATTTGAATTTATTTACGTAGAGCTTCTAATGCGTATATTCTATTGACTCCCTGGTATTTAAAATTTTCTGATAGATCTCCAAAATCCAAAGATGCTAGGTTGATTGCTAGAAAACATATGGAGGCTCTTGATTTGTCATGTGAATGGGGAAATAAAATTTTGCGTTCACTGATGAGTGTTAAGGATGGGCATAAGTTTACCGCTCAACTTCAAATATCGACGATGTTAATTAAGTTCAACCAGCATTGTAAGGATTGTGGCAAACTTTTCAATGACATTTATCATGCTTTTTGTGACTGCCCCTCACTAAAAATTATCAAGGAATTCATCGAGCTCAATGAAGCTTACATAACCGGCTTTAAGCACGAAGACTTAAAGGGACACATTCTTTTCGGCACTCCTTCCAGAGGAAAACAAGATCAGGATGAAACTAAGGCCATTGGTGCAGCTCTTCAGAACTGCAAGGCACTTGTTGCCCAACTCCTAACTCAAGGGAAATTTGTCGATGCAAAAGACCTTAGAGCAATTATGATATCTGCTGCAGCAAGGTACTCTGCTCTGTCACTGAAAATTCCTAATACCAATGGTCCTACTTGGAACTATGGATCCGACGTAGTGAGATATTTCCCCTCATCTTCACCTCGTCTTGCTGGAGTCCTCGCCAGAATCATCTCAAAGTTCAAAAAGCTTAAGAACTCCAAAACCAGTGATTGTCTTCTGTTTTAATGCTTCGTTTTAATATTTTTCTCTGTTTTGCTATAATATTACGTCTTGTTCGTTTATTGTGATTTTATGCTTTGTTTTGTTTTAGTATTGCTTTTTATACTTCCTATGTAATTTGATGTTTTTAAGGTCTTAAAGAGGAAAATAATTTTAAACTATAATGTTTATTTATGTTTGTTTCAACACTGCACAATTTTATTAGTATATATATATATGTGTATATTGTGTACGTCGTATATATTAAACAATGAATAAAGACCTTGAGGAAGACAAAAAAAAAGAATTTATTTTTTATACCTCCCCTTATTTTAGCGATACGATATATGTTCTTCCTTTTTGGTGAATATGGATTAAAGCAATGTAGTTAAAAAGTAAGGTAGAGCCATTTTAACCAATAAAAGTAAAAAAAATACACCGCCACGCAACCTACCTCATGAGCATGACGTCACATATGCCAAAAGAGGGTCTATTTTATAAGTAAAATATGTTAAATATAATCGAATTTAGCCTTTAATTAGATCATAGAAGAATTAAATATCACAATTCTATTAGAAAATGTAAGTATTATTTGATAAAACACATAAAAAACATCTAAATAAATTATAAAAATACTGTTTATAATCATATATTACACAAATATTATTACAAAGACTTATTTAGAAAAAAGTATATAATTTGTAAACTATTAAAAGACAAAATACTGTTTATAATCATATATTACATAAATATTATTACAAAGCCATATTTAGAAAAAGTATGTAATTCATAAAGTATAACAAAACAAAATACTGCTTATAATCATATATTACAAAAATATTATTAGAAAGACATATTTAGAAAAAAGTATATAATTTATTGGGCATTTAATTAATCCACTATTATTCGCCTCTCTCTTAAACTTTTTGTATGACTAGCTTTTTGCTCTTGAAGGCGATTTTTTCATATTTTATTTGGAGAAATACACAAATTTTAGCAAATTTATTAATAGCTTCCAATGGAACCGACGGCACATTTGACATTGATTTTAAAACTCTTTTTACAAGATTGTCGTTGCTATCAACCCTTCCATTTACTAAAAAATTATTTAATTTTTTTTTTCACATTTCCTCATAGCCTCTAAAAAATCATTTTTTGCTTTTTTAATTAATTGAAGCCATATTTTGTAAGCATAAGATGCACTAATGATAATTTGAGTAAGGATTTAATACTTATTATATATAGTTAAAGTGATTTGCTTATGTTTTCTGGCAGACGTGACGTCACACGAAGAATATTTCGGAACCTAAGTTTATACTATGAAACGGCGGGTTGTTGGATTAAGTATATTCATATTTTCCCGCGTATATTTTCCCCCCTTCCATATTCTTTTATATGTGCATAAGACTTCATGTGTATAATAATTTTAACTACCTGAAGTCTACATGGATAAAGCTTCATTAATAAAAACCATGAGTGTTCAAAATTATTTATATCGTAGGCAATATAGGTATATTGAAGTCCTTCCACGGCATTGGTTCTCCGAGTAATTTTGTTTACCATTATCTTTTTTTCTTCATTTATATACTTTGTAAGCACAAGGCTTAGCTTAAAGTTAGTTTTATTAATATATGGTTCATTTTCTCATTTACCCCCCCCCCCCCCCCCCTTTTTCTTATATCCAATGCCGGCTGGGTTTATGCCTTCGAAGTCCTTACTCGGCAACAATACATATTGCGCTTTATGATGGAGTCTATTAGTAAACTCTTTGTAAGCTTTCCTCATGTGCATAATGTTCCATTCAAGAGCCATACTGAACTGATCCTTTCATATTTTTTTCTTTCGACTTTCTAAAGGAATTGATAATATAAGAGGTAGTTCCATTATTGTATGAAGCTTTGAAGCTCTCTCGGTTGAGAAAAAATATTATAAACATATACACAACATATATATCCAGGTCTGGACAATACAAAAACAAACATGTAGCAGTGGGACTACTCAATGACGTCACCGGAGAACGATTATATCTATCTAACGATCTATCTATCTATATATTATTATATATATTATATATATATATATATATGTGTGTGTGTGTGTGTATAAATAAATAATATAACTATATATATATATAAATATAATATATATCCGTTCTCCATGACGTCATTGAGTAGTTATACTGCTAGGATTACATGTTGTTTTTGTATTGCCCCAGACCTTATTATACAGACCTTGATATATTACACAACAGACTGTAAATATAATGTTTAAGGCCACTCAGTTCATTCACAGCATATTTTTAAACAGTCTCTGAATTTTTTATCGATCAATTGCAATATAGCATACATTATTATGTCATATCATTGCAAATTACATATCAAAATATTTGCAATTATTGTCCATAGAGATATATAGATATATAGAGTTTATTGGACTCCTCAGAGAAATACATCATTATGTCAAGAATATAGCGGAACGATGTGTCCTTCTATGGGAGGGAAGAGAAATACGTCATTATGTTATATTTATATCTGTATGATCAGCTTACGATGACGTAGTATCAATACTTTGTGTTATAGTGGACACACAGAAACAATAGAACGCAGTTTCTCTGCTATTGAAGGGAATCAGCTCTTATATCTTTATATCTATATGTTATGTCTATAATGCAAACAAAAACAAAGAGCAGTTAGCAAGTCCATTATTACCTTTATAATAACTGATTTCAATTGAAAAGGAACAGATTCATCCGACTTGAAGACGTCATCTTATAATTAAAATGGCTGCCACACCAGGTAAACAAGGTGGTAAAATATTATCATTTACATTGTACTATAATTCTAGGAAAAGAGACGGAAAATTCTCAAAAATACTAGTTATGTCAGGCTATGAAAGTCTTAGAAAAACTTGAATGTATATTTTTTTGTCATTTTGCACTGATAATATTTTGCAATTTTTCCTTTTTCTAATCCATAAGTCCTTAGACTTTGACTGTTCAAAGATAATAAGACTTCTTCCTTCTCTTCTTTGCTTCTTCAGTTGCTGACTTCAATGTAATTTAGTTAGGTGGATGTAAACTGTAAAGCATTAAAGTAAAAGTAGCACATGCATAACATCGAATTCTTCCTTTTTCCACAAGGAATTGGCCAAAATTTTAGTTCGTCTTTAGTCGTAAGGGGTACTTTGATGCTAGAGCTATTTGGAAATAATAACTAAGTCCTTTTATTATTATATTTGGAAATCTCGCACAATGTGGTGTGATTTGATATATTTAATATCATCAAACTTAATCCCTATCAACCGGTTTTAAATAGGATTGTGACGTAATTTCATGGACTAGCGACATCTAACGTTAAATAAATTAACCAACTTTTGGCCAATTTTTTTTCTTTACTTTTTCCTTGCATGTGCTACTTTACTTTAACGCTTTAGGTGGTGGACAGAACAGATGCAATATAATAACAGGTTAAACTAACGATTTAAAACAATATATCTGCTAAACTACTACACACTAAGTATTTTAAATTCAAACATAAGTGATATCAAAATAGAGGTATACAAAAGGCTAGCATTTAAAAATATGGTTGAATTATTTTTTATCAGTCTTGAATAATAATCCATGTTTATTTAAAAATAACAAAAATTTATCTACAATTCAAAAATATTTATCAACTATTTACAATCGAATCTTTAAGTCTCTAATGATTATATTTTTATATCAATATTACATCGAATGGTATGCTTTGATTGGACAAGGTTTTTTTTTTGGTTTTATTCAGCGCTCAGAACTTTGGTTTTTACTCAGTTCTTTCTTTTAGTTGTTATTTTGAGGAATACAAATGCTTATATGAAATAACTACAGAAGCACATTTAATTGATAGATTAAACAATTGTTTTCAACGTACATTTATGAATAATATTTCAAGTAAAGTAGCTTACTTAACAGTTTCGCAGGCTTAGAAAATTTATATCTCCAATGAAGCATTCTTAATAGTTACTCCTTATTGTATCTATGTACCTCTCAATAAAATCGGCATCAAAGCAAAGATACCTCTATAGGAATCATGTATAATTTTACAAAGTACCGACGATAATGTGGAAAAAATTGGACTTTATATAGACATTTATAACGAAGAGATAATAAGATTGAATACTAGCTTAATATAAAGAGACTCATTTAAATTGAATGCAGATGTAACAATGGGAATGCTAGTCCCGGACGGTACGAAAATTAATTCTGTTTCTTTAAATACATCTTGCATAAAAACTCAAGAAATACTAAAAAATTTCCCTGTTTACCACGAGAAATCTTTCAAAGGAGATTCTTTACATGGACTATATCATGCTATAGAAACAACTGGGAAGCCGGTTGTTTCTCGTGTAAGAAAGTTCACTCCAGAAAAAATAGAAATAATTCGAAAGGAAATAGACAACTTATTAAGACAAGGAATTATTGAAAACTCTAACTCGTGTTGGTCCTCTCCGATCCATTTAGTGAAAAAGCTAAATGGAGATTGGCGTATGGTCGGAGATTATCGACTTCTGAATAACATAACTAAGGCAGATAGATATTCCATGCCATCAATACAATGTTTCAATGAAAGAATAGGGCAGTCTAATTACTTTAGCAAAATGATTTAATTAAGGCATACCACCAAATTCCTATGCTAGCCAAAGACAAAGAAAAAACTGTTATTTCACCCCTTGTGGTTTTTATCAGTACCTGAGAATACCTTTTGGCTTTAAAAATGCCACCAGCTCATTCCAACAAATGATTGATAAGGTATTAAAAAATGTAAAAGGTTGTTTTGCTTATGTTGATGCATATTACTGTTCAGTAAATTAGAAAAAGAGCATCATCAATTAATTCAAAAAGTATTGGATCTTTTAAATACAAATAGGCTTAGTTTTAATAGGGAATAAAAGTCAGTTTTGTTTACCTGAATTAAATTTTCTTGGATTTACAGTTAGCAGCAAAGGTATTAGGCCAATGCATCATAAAATTTAAAAATTAAAGCAATTATCCCAGCCGCAAACAGTAACGAAATGAACAAGCTCATTGACATGTCAAATTATTACAGGAGAATTATTCCCAATTTGGGTGATTTTTGCGACCATTTTATGGAGCCATTGCAAATAAGAAAAAGAATGCTGTAATTGCCTGGAATAGGGACCTGACTGATGCTTTTTGTAGGTTCAAGGATGGGTTAGATAAAGTTACAACTCTCGCACATTACATTCCAGGACAGGAATTGTTTGTGGATGCGTCAGACACGGGAATAGGAGCCGTACTGGAACAAGGAGAAGGGTGTAAGTTTCGCCCGCTAGCATTCTTTAGTCGTGCTTTAGTGGATAGAGAACAAGAGACTCTGCATTCGCGAGAGAGCTTTTGGCAGTAAGGGACAGCAATCAGGAATTTAGTATGTTATAGAAGGGAGATCAGTTGTTTGCTTCACAGATCATAAGCCGCTCATAAGGTACAGCATGCAAAAGATCGAAGTGGCCCTCTAAATATCATCGATATTTGTGAGGCTTAGTGAGAGAGATGTGCTGCTAAAACACATTTCAGGGTAAAAACAATGTACCGGCCGATATCTTTCTAGAATAAACTCCTAGGAGCTCGATAGCCGTGCGTGTTAAGCGTGTTCAACTATGTTGGGGCGCAAATCAGATGTCATTCTACCTATTGATATAGTTCGATAGACTAATTATAACGTCTAATTGCTTATTTATATCCTACGATGCAATTATCGAAATAGCAAAAAAAAACAACCTCCTAAAAATAGATTTATAGATTGGAAACAATGGCAAATAACAAAAGTTGGAAATTTAAATTAACTAACCCATTGGCGGAGTGGGTTGAAATTGAAAATGTAAATATTTTGTGGATGTTAGGGCAAAACATCCACGGCCTATCGTGCCAACATCCCAAATTAACAAATTGCTCCAAATGTTTCAAAATGAATTCACAGAGGAATTAAAAAACAAATGAAAAAATTCAAAGTCAATATTGGTGGAAGACTATGAATTCGGACATCAAAAATTTATTAAAAAATGGCAAATATGTGATATGGCTAAAATAACAAAATTACCATGTGTACGATATGAGAAAATACTTTCACCAAAAAGTCATTCTACCATATTAATTTGGACATAATAGGCCCTTTTCCCAAAGCTTATGGAAAAACAATGGCTCTGACAATTATAGATAGGGATACTAAATGGTTGGAAGTTTTTCCAATGTCAAGCTCGAGTAGTGAGAATATAATTTGCCAGTTAGAAAATAACTGGTTTTCAAGGTTTGGTTATCCTCACTATATTACAACAGATCAAGAGAGACAATTTAATTCTTTGGTCTGGGAAAAATTAATGAACAGCTTTAAAATCAAAAACATACAACTACACCATATCATCCCGAAGGAAACGGTTTAATTGAGAGGGAACATAGAACCCTTAAAGAAGCAATACGCTGTAAACTATTAGAATCTAAAAGTAATTGGGTTGAAGTTTTACCAAAATATTACTAGATTTGAGAACCACTGCAAAGTCCGGAGAAAATTTGTCTCCTGCAGAATTGGTATTTGGAGAAAAGATCCGTTCGTCCGGGACAATATTACCCTGTGAAGAGAAACGAATTAATACACAACATAACATCAAAACTGGTCCAAAAATCCTAATTCAGTGTGTCGACAGCTTGACAAATCCAACCAAGCTTATGTTTTAAGCCCCCCAATTCGCCTTCCTTAGACCCTCATTACAGCGGAGCGTATAATGTCATTAAAAAATTTAGAAAATCATTTATATTAGACATTAATGGTAAGTCTAAATCAATTTCCATTCATAATTTAAAACCTAAATGGATCTAGGGGGGGAGGGAAGTATGTAGTGCGTCGTATTATTGTATTGTATTTACAATCCGTTATTGTGTTATAATTCCTTTTTTTCGAGATGTACTTTTTGTGAATAAATTAGTTTTCTTTTTGTCTCTCTCTGAAAGTGTACCCATTATTATGTTTAAGACTGAGGTATTTATCACTCCCAGTATGGACACTTCATATATATATACATATGTACAGGAACGGAGTGGAAGAATTTATCCACCGGGACAATAATGCCCTCGCCGGCCTTATACAAGCCCCAATATCCCATTGGGAGGCTGTCAACGGCCGTTTATGTCTAATAATCTAGTTTAAAAATCTCTAGCATTGTTAAAATCGGACGTCACTAGCTTCAAAGGTTTCGTTATAAAGTAAAACTTATTTGTTATTACTTATTTTGAAAAAAAAATTTTTACTAAATTGAGCTATGATCAATTTATGACTTTGGATTTTTTTGTAAATTTTCGTCAAATAATATTTAGTGCCAATAATTGAACATAAGTGCTGACGCACCAGCCATTTTTAAATAACATCTCCTACTAGGGCTAAATTTGAATATTGAATATGATAACTTCGTCTTGATATGTTATATTAAAAAATATCAGTTTATTCCAACTTTGAATATTGAAAAGTCGGAGCTCTATAATTATAAATCTTCTCTGTTTCGAGTCACGACTATTGTTTTAAAGGAATATATATATATATCTATATGTGTGTATAATATAATTATATATATATATATATATATAGATATATAATGTGTGGTTAGTGTGTGTGATACATATATATCTATAGAGAAGAGAGATAGAGAGAGAGAGGGAGAGAGAGAAATATAAATATTTGTTTTGTGTGATAAATAATTAGAATGCAATATTTACTGCGATATAAATATAATGCAAACAGTTGTCAAGGATCATACCAGTTAAAGAGCGGTGAGTACGAATTGAAAAATATATAAATAATTATAATTATTTTTGGCGCATTTAGATACGAGAACACAAATCAGATATAGATACTGCCTATTAATGAAAGAGAAATAATTTTGTTGCTACTTAATTGTGGGAAATAAATTATGAAACCCCTTAAGGTTGTTCGTTCAAATGCAAATCATTGTTAATAATTTTAGTATTCTTGAATTTGCAATCAGTTAGGTAATAGTGCAACTCGCATTTTATCATAAATATAAGAAACAATTAAAGGAAGCAAATGATATTTGTTTTATATATTTATTTAAAAGAGCAGAAACTCCCGGTTTCTTGCAGGAAAATAATACTTTTCCATCACCAAGTTTAAGGACGAGAAAAGATTTACGTCTAAGCTCTAGATTTCGCGAGATGCTTAAACACATCTTGTAACGACGGTGGACAAAGGTTTAATACAGTTGCCCATGCTTTTACCATAAAGATATAGTGAGCTGATTCCCTTCAACAGCAGAGAAACAGCGTTCTATTGCTTCTGTGTGTCCACTATAAACAAAGTAATTGATACTACGTCATCGCAAGCTGATCATAGAGATATAAACATAACACAATGACGTATTTCTCTTCCCTCCAATAGCAGAGAAACATCGTCGTTCCGCTATATTCTTGACACAATGACGTATTTCTCTGACGAGTCCAATAAGCTCTCTATATCTTTATATCTCTATGGCTTTTACAATTCCCAAGAAATATATAAATATCAAAAAAGTATATACACCCTTGAAATGTGACGTCCTTCCCAAATAGTATTTTTTTTAAACGGCTTCATTTAAGAGAAATACACAAAGAATGTTGAATAGACGGAATTGTTTCTGAGCACACCTTTAAATTGCATATGCGCCCTTATATATATTTTCTTTGAATAAAATTAGTGTTAACAGAAATTTAATAACTATTTTAGTTATCTTTTTCCTTTTTATTTCTTCATAGAAACACACACACCACAGTTATATATAGATACAATGTAGAAAAAAAGTGCTTGAAGTGATGGCAGCAACATAGTCGTCCATGTATGTATACAATATCTACTTGACTATATTTAAAAAAACTTATTTTATTGTAATATATATAGATATATATATATATATATATATATATATATATACTAAAGAACGGTCCTGTAATGATATTCAACTTTTCTCTCGAGTTTTTTTACTAAAGTAATGAGTAAAAAAAAAGAAAAGGAAAAGTAAAGAAGGAAAAAAAGTTTGTCAGAGGTGTACATAAATTCAATGAAAAAGATAAAAAAAACTTTCAATATGGCTCTATAAAAGTCTTCAAAGAGTCCTTTTCAGTATTAAAAGAATGTCTCCCTAATATAGGGGGATATAGTGTTATTTTGGTTATATAACCGCTCTCTCTCAGTCTTTGTATGTCATAATTTTGTTTTTTAGTTAAGGTACAGTGGAATCTAAATGAAGACAACCATAAATGGGTACATCAAATGTTAAAATTTCTAAGAATTGCGTGAATCTGCTTGAGCTCTGGAGGAAGTTGGATACATTTTAGCCATAATTCTTTTGAAGACAAAGAATTCACGTTCAGGCAAGAGGTGATAATAGGTATCATCATCACTCTACCGACACAAACGACACTCACAAATGATACATTTTACTCCACAACGATTGATTATATATCTAAGAAAGTAACGACAAATTATTATGTGTATTTGAATACATAGATAGTCACGACTAAGATTATTCATCGTCTCCACGCATTAGAGTCTGGCCATGGAGATTGACTTTGTACACAACAACAGATATCCCGTGTCCATTGTAAGGCCCATTTCTTATAAAAACACGCCCACTCCAGGTCTGACACAAAATATTCTAGGTTAGGAATGCCCCTATTGAGATTCATTCCATGCTCTTTTATCACATCCCTGCAATAGTCTTTATCATATTTTATTATTATTCAATTAGTAAAGAAACTCCTCAGAGTCTAGGAAATCAATGATTTTTGCTTTCATAACGATATATGGATCCGGACAATATTAGATACCAACTAACAAAGTTACGCTTTAATATTTAGTAGTAATATGGCTCAATCTACGACTGTTTTTGCGACTACTGGGGTCAACCTCAAGCAAGAACCACCAGTTTCGCCATGAATAAAGAAAAGGAATCGGAACAAATAATGGTTACAAAGAATTATTACCTCCGCCGAAGGAGGTATTTTTTTCACTGGCCTTGATTTGTTGGTTGGTTTGTTTGTCAGCAGGATAACTCAAAAAGTACAGGACAGATTTGGGATGAAACTTTGTGGAGTTGTTGGAAAATGCCAAAAGTAACAAGTATAAATTTGGCATCTCTGAGTGCAGAATTAAGATGCAAAACGAGCTAAATACTAATAAATATTTCAAGTTAGCCTACTTTGCCAATAGATGTCGCTGTGCTGTGAAATCGGGTGCCGGGAGCGTCTTCCTCTCGGAATTTCCGTCGAGGGGAACCCTCCCCCGTCCCTCTAACGCCGCCCCAGTCGTGAAAAATCCGCCTCGGAAGGCTCATAAGGACCCCGTGACGGCGGAGGTTTTACACTCTCTGAGTGTATATCGCCTCTAGCTGTGAAAGTTTTTGATCCATGGAATGGCCAAATAACCCTCTTACCCTAATATAAAGGTGTTCACCAAGGAAAAAAGTCCAAGAATCGGAAGAAGATAAATTTATAATAATTATTTTTAGAACTATAGTGTTTATTTATTTTTTTTTAACGAAATTTACCTACATATACTCATATAGTTGTATTTTATGTATTCTACTTTTATGTGATATAGTTTAAATAAAGACATTTAAAAAATATATTAATAAAGAGCGAATACTGATTTCGATAGATGTGAAAAAACAATCATTAGAGACTCCATTATGTTACTTTCAAATCAAGATAATTTATGAAATATGATTGATACTATTAATTAGGATTTGAACTAATGTAATCCTTAATACCTTCAAAAGATTGTTGCTATACCAACACCTGACCACCTTGATAAAAATGCCCTAAACAACTAACCCAGAAAATGCAAAGAGTACCGTCCTGAACTTTCAATTACATTTACACCTGGACGCAATTGAATGTGATGATTATTTATTAATATTGATTTGTGACAAATGAATAAGAAATATAATGGGAATTTACCTCCGCCGAAGGAGGTATTGTTTTCACTGGCGTTGGTTTGTTGTTGGTTTGTTTATTTGTTTGGTTTGTTTGTCAGCAGGATAACTCAAAAAGTACCGAACGGATTCGGATGAAACTTTGTGGATTAGATTTTGGCATCTCTGAGTGCAGAATTAGATGCCAAATGAGCTAAATATTAATAAATATTTCAAGTTAGCCTACTCTGCAATAGATGTCGCTGTGCTGTGAAATCGGGTGCCGGAACTCTTCCTCCTCTCGGACTTTACGTCGAGGGGAACCCTCCCCGTCCCTCTACGCCGCCCCAGTCGTGAAAATCCGCGCTCGGAAGGCTCATAAGGACCCGTCGGCGGAGGTTTGCACTCCTGATGTATATATGCTCTAGTTTCATTTGTTATAAATAACCCAATAGGAATCATATTAACACATACTTAATACACATCATTAAAATGAAATGGTTCTGCGAAGGTAAGTGATTTAAATATTTGGAGTAAAGGTCTGGATTTTGACCATTTTTTAAATATTAGTACCATATAGTTGATTAATCAATTTGCAGTAGTCCTTAGAAGTTGCAATGAATTTAAATCTGTGATTAGTTCCCTTCTTAACATTTTTCGTTACTGTTTTTTCTTTTTTTACCATTTTTATCGTAATATCCAACAGGATGTATTGTTTCGAGTCGGACGGTACCGAGCTAGCTAACATGTTGGATGATTCAAATGTATATTTCCCTCAGCTACAGCATGCATAGGCATACAAACATATGTACATAAGACTAAAGCGTTAAAGTAAAGTAGCGCGGGGCAAGGAAAAAGTAATAAAAAAATGGCCAAAATTTTCTTTAACGTTAGATGCCGCTAGTCCATAAAATTACCTCACAATCCTATTTAAACCGGTTTAAAGGGATTAAGTTGATGATTTGAAATATATCAAATCAATACATCTCAAATATAAATATTAAAAGGACTTTGTTATTATTTTCAAAGAGCTCTAGCATCAAAGCGCCCTTTACGACTAAAGAAGAACTAAAATTTTGGCCAATTCTTTTGGGAAAAAAGAAAGATTTTATTTTATGCATACGCTACTTTACTTTAACGTTTTACATACGACATGATGATGGCTTTAC
>CP045893.1:334127-370438 GCA_013387185.1 Caligus rogercresseyi
TATACTAAAAATAGCGAAAGAACTTATTATGTATAAATTATTTTATTCTTATTAATTAAATTTGCATATTTGGCCGTCTACGGCGCCCATATGTTCGCCCTTCGAACACACAAACGAGATAAAATGCCATGTAGGTAGTAAAATCAGAAAAGGTGTATCCAATGACATTTTTTTCATTTCTGGTCCCATCACTTTGCAAATTTTTATTAGGTCCGCTTTGACCCAAGGATTCCATATTACCTTCAAAGTTCAAATCTGACCCTAAATGTGGGAGGAGATAGCGTGTGGACATACAGACGGACGGACGGACGAGATTGGTGAATTATTATATACAGGGTTTGCCGGTAATTGGGACTGTTTACAGGGTTAAATTTAAGTAACATTTGGTTTGAATTTTGCGCCAATTTCTACACCATTGAAATCACTGACAATTATTTTTCGTTTGACACACTTGAATTACTGTGGTGTGAGTGAGAACCATGAGCAAGAAAAAGGTCCGCCATCATAATTCTCGCCCGCGCGCCGGACGCACAGCTTCAGAGATCTTCAAGGCCAGCAAGCTCCCCAGGTCGATAGTTTCCAGGGTCTTAAAGGCCTTCAAGGAGGAGGGCAAGACGCAGAGGAGGACCACAAGCAGAGAAGTGATGCCAAGAGGTCTCCCAGATTCTTGCTGGCCTGAAAAGGTGAATTACGGCCAATCCGATGACCACCTCGCTAAGAACCGTGGTGTGCATGTCTCCACCATCTCAAAGCCCATTAACAACAACCTGGGGATGAAGTCGTATATCTGGAGGACAAGAAATCTCCTCACAGATAAGGCCAAGGCCATCAGGGCTGAGAGGTGCCCCAAGTTGTTTAACCACCTCAAACATCAAGGTGCTTCTAAAGTGGTTGTTTTTGTGGAAGAGAAGAAGTTCGTTGTTGACGCCGAGATCAACAGGCAGAATTCCAGAGTGATTGCCTTTGAACCCTTTGCTGTCTCTCCTGTCCTCAAGACGAAAAATCCGGACAGTGTGATGGTCTTTGTTGCCGGCCAGCAACGGCAGCATCATGCCCCCCATTTCGTTGAGGTCGGCCTAAAGAGCAACACTGTGGAGTACGTGCACATTTTGGAGGAGGTTATTTTCCATTGGATGGATGATAAGTTTTGTCTGGACAATGTGGTACTCATCCAGGACTCTGTACTATGTCATGGGTCCAAGACCACAACAGACCTTGTTGGCCAGGAAAGTTCCCAATTTCTTGAAGGCTCAAAACTGGCCTAGTAATAACCCAGATTTAAACCTTCTTGATTATTTTCTATGGGGCGTCCTTCAAGAAAGGTCACGAACACTCTCATGGCAGCGTTGACCAGCTGAAGACCTTCATCACAAAAAAATGCAAGAAAACCCCTGCCAGTTATGTGGTGGCTGCTGCTCGGAGGTTCAGGGCCAGAATTGGTGCTGTTATTGAGGCCAAAGGGGGGCATATAGAATAATATCAATGTATGTTACCTTATTAAACTTCTGTTAAAATTTCATTCAATAAATTAATTAATAACCTAATTACAGTCATTTTCGTTTTTCAATTAAACAGTCCAATTTACCGGCAAAGCCCTATAGACTATTTACATCCACATACCTCACTTTCACACTGCATAATGAATTATTTCATGGCGATTACATAAGCTAGTGAATTATTCAAAAACAATTTACATAGTTTTTGGTAATAAATGGTACTAACGCTTTAATTCTTTAAAAAATTACACTACTTCAATTAATTTTAAGGATTCCCGTTACGAGTAGTATATACTTTACAAAAATTTATTAAATTTATACCTTACTGATATTATATATATTTTGCTACCATGGAAATATCATGTGGTGAGTAGGTTAAACAATATGCTAAACATAATTTGAAATGTTAGTGAAGTAGATTATTGCGGATTAATATCGAAAGTGATGGACTCTTATTTCAAGGACTCAAATTCGAGCACCCGTAAAAATCTCGACAAGGAAGACGACAAATGGGGTCAAGTTTTTATATATTCCATACTATAATGCATAATTACTATTGAGGTGGTTGTGCAAGAAGCCAACTTTAAATCCATCAACGAGCTCTTTAGGGTTCTTGAAGTTTTTCGAAGCCGTTCCGGGCTCTCCATAAATGTAAATAAAACCGTCGTCGTCTCATCTATAGCATCCTTTCTAAAACCAATGTTCCCCAGAATTGAAAGTCCAGAAGTCGGTCTCTCTGGGTATCCACATCGCCCATAAGGAAAACGAAACCGTCCTAGAAAATGAAAAAAACATCATTAATAGCATTGAAAAGGCAGTTTCCTTTTATAAAAAAAAGAAGCCAACTTTAAATGAACTAGTATATAGTTGATAAATTCTCCTTCGTTTGAACTTATAAAATATTTGGATTAGTTGAATACAGGCTCCAATAATTGGACACATAAAATCAAAGCAACTGGTACCATTGTTTCTACGAAGAAGAAAAGAAAAGGGGAGGTAAGTCAAAGGAAAATAAAATTGAGAAAATAAAATATTTTTCCGTCAATTATTTAGGGTCCTTTGCTTTTCTTTAGTACTACGTAAAGTCCTCGAAAACCCCTCGCTTAAACTTTAACGATCATCTAACTTCTGGCTGAGCATGAGGAGGACTACTATTTTCTGAGATCCCACCGGAAATTTCAACCTACGTTCAACTTATCTCAAGCTTTCTTTGAGGGATCATATTGGAGCCATCATGTGGAATTGAGCCCTTAAAAATAAGTCCAATAGAAAGACAATAATTATTACTAATGAAAATATATGACATTCATGGGTAAATACCAGTGCACAACGTGTCTTAAAATGCTTTTGAAATATTTGTCCGTCATTCTTAGTAAGTCAAAAACTTTCAAATGCGTTTTCTCCTTTTTACACTATTTTCACTTAGATTGCTTTCTTGTTCAGCCACTTCATATATCCTTTAGATTAACATGTAACAAGCTACATATACATAAAAAGTGAAATTGACTAAACAATTATTTAGCAGCATGGTTGTCAAATAATAATTGTTAGTTTAATAATGAAAAACATTCCTTCATGGAAAAATATTATATATTTCTAAAAGATCAATAGCATATAAGAAAAATAGAAAAAAAGTTGCTTACAATAATTTTATATAATATTGTTGTACATTTTGAACAATGGATGATGATGATATTGGTTATGTGTATTTTGCAAATAGAGTACGCACCCTTGCATACTTATTTCAGTGGAAAAGGAGGAAAAACGAAACAAAACAAATCTTTTAAAAAAATAATATTTTATTGGTTTTATAAGGATTCAATATTCTGTTTGATTTTTTTTTTCTTAAGATCTTAGTTAAATACCGCTTCATATTCTTGAAACAGGTTCCTATCTACGTCAAGAGGAACGGACTTAGTATATACTATAAAACTTGAAGCCTTAGTTAGTTGTACGACCGTTAATGTACAATATAATAAAAGTATATAATATTATTATTAATATGTAACTAGAGGCATATATACACTCAGAGAGTGCAAACCTCCGCCGTCACGGGGTCCTTATGAGCCTTCCGAGGCGGATTTTTCACGACTGGGGCGGCGTAGAGGGACGGAGGAGGGTTCCCCTCGACGGAAATTCCGAGAGGAAGACGCTCCCGGCACCCGATTTCACAGCACAGCGACATCTATTGGCAGAGTAGGCTAACTTGAAATATTTATTAGTATTTAGCTCATTTTGCATCTTAAAGAAGCACTCAGAGATGCCAAAATTTAATCACTTGTTCCTTTTGGCATTTCCAACAACTCCACAAAGTTTCATCCGAATCCATTCCGTACTTTTTGAGTTATCCTGCTGACAAACAAACCAACCAACAAACCAACGCCAGTGAAAACAATACATCCTTCGGCGGAGGTAATTAAAATATATTATAAAAATTTATTATCCATCATAGTTCACCAAACGTTTAAATGGAAATTATCTAGTTACATAAACATTCCTGGTGAGAATGTCCTTTTATTTGAATCAGATATAATATAAAAGTCCCTCATTAGATTCTTTCGAAATGTTATGCATAGGAGTTGGGGTTTTATTATCTTAGTTTACATCGTTTTTAACAAACTCGAATGCAGTCAACAACAATATATATATATATACTTACATATGTATATACGTCACTTTCTGTTTAAAGGAAGTGTCAAGAAACAATTAATATAGCTGCTATCCTTTCAAGCCGTCCAACAAACTTTATTTTCTTAAAACTGACAAGTTTTGTACCTTAAATGTTATTTATGATATCCTTTTGTACCTCTAACGAACACTTTTTCAGCTCTAGAAAAACTACTTAAAGTCTCAAAATGACAAAGTACTTTAATGAATAATAAAAGTATTTATGGACCAGTCTTTGTTCGACAAAATAATGACTTACTAATGGATCGGCTAAGGACAAACTTCTCTGCATGTAGTTTTATTTGAAATGATACAACAAGCTTTTTTAAAGGAAGAAAAAGTGAGAATAATTAATATTTTCTATTAATAGCTAAAATATCTTCCAATGTATTGTAGGAACACACTTTTCACGCAACCTATTTTCCGCTTTCCTATATGTTCCGTTGATTATATTTTGAGATGATAATAAAAGGAGAAGAGCAGTTGCTGACTCACTCTCATATAAATAGGTCTCGGAGTCTTATTTTAAGGGATTCTATATTGGTGACCCCGTTTCGAACTCGTCATGCCCAAGCCCATCAACGACTCTCCCTCGCATCCCTCAGCGGAAACAAACCCTGCCCATTTCACTCCAGGTGATTTTCAAATTTTCACCTCTCCTGCGGCTGTCTCTATATCACACATCAGTCTCAAACTCCCTGAATTCAACTATGAGGACCCTGCGATGTGGTTTTATATAGCGGAATCTAAATTCAACATATCACGCATCACGGACGACAAGACAAAGGTCAACCACATAGTCTCCATCCTTAAAACAAATCAACAGAACAAGTTGAGGAGTTTTTTGGTAAGCCATAATTGGAATCCTTCTTACGTTGACCTGAAGGCCGAATTGCTAAAAAAATACGATACACTTCCGGCTGACCGCGCCCGCAAAGTTCTGGACCTCCAATTCTCTCCTTTACACCCTGATGAGGATCCCTGTGACCGTGTGCAGCTAATAAGACGCCTTTTGACCACCCCAGTTGGTAAGAAGATTGAATTGGAGAAATTCATATTCCTGGCAGCGGTCCCAAAGTCTATTTCGGACCAAATTCGCAATCCCGAGTCCATGACCCTCGAGGAAATCGGTGAATTGGTTGCCGAGCTTCGCGCCGCGGCACTTATCCGCCATCCTTCCACCGCCATTTCTGCTGTGGGAGCCAATAGTAATACACCTATGGACGACGTCAATGTCGTTTCGAGAGGGGCTGGACGTCCTCATAACGGCGGAAATACATTTAAAAGAGGACAGCGGCCTAAATTCAATAAAGGGGAGGTTCAGAATGGTATATGCTACTTCCACAAGAATTTTGGCAACAAAGCTTATAATTGCGCAGAAGGATGCCAATAAAAAAATGAAATTTAAGGTCGGGATCCTCCCCGGCCACATTCGCTGCTACACCCACTTCCGCCTCGGTCTCCACCGTCACCACCCCCACACCTATCGGCGTGGCACTATTCGATGAGGAGTCTCGCTTGTTATTTCTAATTGACTCTGGAGCGCAAGTAACGATTGTACCACCAACACCCGAGGAACGCCTTAGAGGGGAAACACTTTCCAAAGATATAACTCTGACTTCCGCCAATAAGTCAAACATAAAAATATATGGAACGCGTAAGATGACTCTAACTTTTGGTAACCATCGCTTTAGCTGGAAATGTATTGTAGCCGATGTCTCTCGTCCTCTATTGGGCGCCGATTTTTTACATCACTACAATTTAATTTTAGATGTTAGAGGCCGTCGCTTATTCCGTTCTAACTTCAGTTTCTCGCTTCCTCTCACAGCTCTCCCTCGTTCCTCTGACGATCCTTCATCCATCCAGGTTATCCACTCTGACTCTGACCGTTTGTCGAGTCTCCTTAACGAGTTTCCTAACGTTTTCGCATCAACTTTATCCGTACATCCGGACACACCTCCAAAGCATGGAATCGTCCACAGGATCCAAACTATTACATCAGCTCCAATTTTTTCCAAATTTCGTAAGCTCTCTCCAAATCAATACCGCATCGCCAAGGACGAATTCGATCTAATGATGTCCCTCGGTGTTTGTCGACGCTCTAACAGTCCATGGTCTAGCCCACTCCACATGGTGCCCAAAGCCGATGGTTCCTGGCGTCCAACTGGAGACTATCGACGCCTCAACGCAATCACAGTAAAAGATCGTTATCCAGTACCAATAGTTCAGGATGCCGTAGCGAATTTGGATGGCTGCCATTTTTTTTCTACAATTGATTTATTGAAGGGCTACTTTCAAATAGCTGTAGCTCCTGAAGACGTCCCTAAAACAGCTATCACAACACCTTTTGGTCTGTTCGAATTCACTCAAATGCCTTTTGGACTGTGCAATGCCGGAACTACCTTTCAGCGCGCAATGCATTCAATTCTTCAGGGACTTGGTAACTGTTTTGTCTACATCGACGATCTCCTCATTTTCTCCAAGACTTATGACGATCACCTTCAACACCTCCGAGCCGTCCTCAGCCGCCTCAACGAACATGGTTTGGTTGTAAAACGAGAAAAATGTAAGTTCGCTCTCCCTTCTATTAAATTTCTAGGACACCAAATAAGCGCTTCCGGCTCAGTTCCTTTGAAATCTAAGTTATCCACCATATCCGCTTATCCCCAACCGAAAACAGTAAAGGAAGTTCAATCCTTTTTGGGTATGTGCAATTATTTTCGACGTTTTGTCCCTCGTTTCGCTTCAATATCGGCCCCCCTGTATGACATCATAAAAAACAAAAAGCAAAATATTTCTATCACTCTTCCACCGGAAGCAGTCGATGCCTTTAATTCAGCAAAGTCTTCTCTCGTTTCTGCCTCAGAACTAGCACATCCAAACCAATCTGGCACAATCGTCCTTTCTTGCGACGCGTCTGACACAGCTGTTGGTGCTGTTTTGCGCCAGAAAACCGTCATTAATTGGCGACCATTGGGGTTTTTCTCCCGTCGTTTAAGGGCTCCCGAGACTCGATACAGTGCCTTTGATAGAGAACTTCTTGCGATCGTCCTCGCTATTAAACACTTTCGTTCTTTGCTCGAGGGCGCCAACTTTCAAATTGAGACGGACCATAAACCACTTGTACATGCAATTACCAAATCGTCCGACCCTCTCTCTCGTCGCCAAGCACGGCATTTATCTTTCGTCACCGAGTATTCAACTGACCTTCGTCATGTTCCTGGCAACACAAATGTAATTGCAGATTCTCTTAGCAGGAACGTACCTGACCAAACACCGTCTTCGGACATCATCGACTCTTATTCTTACGACGTCTGTTCTACCTTTAAAGAGATCGACGCCCTGGATCTGAAATCTTTAGCTCTAGCGCAACCATCAATCAACACGCTCACAAAAAGTTTTCCTTCGCTTTCCTTCAAATTTTTCGACTTACCCGACGCCTCTGGATCAATCATCTGCGATATTTCTCTCGATAAACCTCGCCCCTTTGTCCCTAATTGTTTTCGACTTAAGGTTTTCGAGAAGTTTCATAATTTGGCACACCCATCTGGCAGGTCAACGTTGAAGATAATCAAAAACCGTTTTGTTTGGCCCTTAATGTCGTCTTTTGTTCGTTCTGCTGCCAAGTCTTGCTTGCCCTGTCAAGCCAGTAAGATATCCCGCCATACTATGAGTCCTTTGCAGGAAATTTCCCAGGACATTCGGCGATTTGGTCATATTCATTGTGATCTTGTAGGCCCCTGGAAGTCTGTCAAGGGTTCCGCTACATATTTACAATTGTTGACCGCTCGACGGGATATCCCGACGCGTTTCCTTTGGCCAATCAAACGACCACATCAGTCATTCATTCACTGCTTACGTGGATATCCCGATTTGGCGTCCCCGACTGTGTCACCTCAGATCGAGGTAGTCAATTTACATCTTCACTTTGGGACGCTATTGCATCAATCAATGGGTTCCAAGTAATACGAACATGTGCTTATCATCCTCAGAGCAATGGGAAGGTGGAAAGGATGCATCGGACCTTAAAAAATACACTTATGGCTCGTGGCGCTAAAGAAGACTGGTACACGCATTTGCCTTTTGTTCTCCTCGGCCTCCGATCCTTCCCTCGTTACAACGATATCTCTCCCGCGGAACGCTGTTTAGGTGAACCTCTGGTCCTGCCCGGAGAGTTTGTACATACGGAAACTTCGCCGGATGTTTCAGCCATTCGCGAACGCATCATGTCTATCTGTCCAGAGCCCTGTCGAGCATTGCCTCAGCTCTCAAAAGGGTTCATCCCATCCGACCTCTGGTCCTGCAAGTTTGTATTTATTCGTGTTGATGCCCATCGCCCACCTCTTGTACGGCCTTACACTGGTCCCTACAAAGTAATCCGACGAAAGAAAAAGACCTTCCTAGTTTCAATCAAGGGCCGGGAAACCTGGGTCTCAATTGATAGAATGAAGCCAGCATTCACAATTACGTCAGAAGAAACTGAGGAGGATTGCAACGAGTACAAAATCGATACAAACACTTCAAGTTCGGAGGCCAAAACCCATTACGGTCGTGTTTCTAGGCCGCCCGATCGTTTTAGGCCGTAGTTTTTTTAATTTTTCGTTCCTATCCGTCACTGGCGGGGGAATAACATGTAGGAACACACTTTTCACGCAACCTATTTTCCGTTTTCCTATATGTTCCGTTGATTATATTTTGAGATGATAATAAAAGAGAAGAGCAGTTGCTGACTCACTCTCATATAAAATAGGTCTCGGAGTCTTATTTTAAGGGATTCTATAGTATCATGTTTTAGTTATATGAAAAAAATCAGTCGTCATAAAGTATTTTTGTTTGGAGAAAACATCAAATAATCTATACAAAATAATCTAATAGATTTTATTTATTTTTGTTCATAACAGTGCATGCGCTACAACATAGAAAATGTAGACGTTTAGTTTTGTGCTTTATATATATATATATATATATATATATATAGAAGATAGAGAGATATATATATATAGATATATATATATATCTATATATACTAGATAAGATAGATAGATAGATAGATAGATAGATAGATAAATAAATATATATATAGATAGATAGATAGATAGATAGATAGTAAATAAATAATAGATAGATATAGATAGCCCAAATTTGTGTACGAATTAGAAACCTTTACTTTATGCGTCCAATGCTACTTGTCATAAGTTATAAACAGAAGAGTGTTCTCGTTAATATTGCTTTGTTGTTTCTCTTCCATAAGGAATACTCTATACATGAAGAATATCACATATTTTTGTTTGTTTGTAAATAATGATTTTATGAGGTCAACCCCATCATCCTAAGAAGACGAAAAAACATTTTCCGCCTATACAGTATTTATATATGTATGTGCTCATATTTTTGAAGAAACTCTCTCACAAAAAGTACTTTATGTATTATCAGGGATAAACTCAATAGATAATTAATCATTGCAGATCTTTGTTGAAGTAGGTGTATGAAAACTTCAAGAAAATTGAAGTAAGATATTTTCCAAAATATGTTTAATATTAATTTTATGAAAAAAAGATTTTACGATCTTAGTTTGTAAAAAAAACAACAACTTTACATTGCCTTGTAAAATCGAATGATGTAAATGTGATGGTGTCAAAAAATGTATCTTATATATGCGAGCATCAACGTCGTTCTTTTTATCTCGAAGAGCAGAAACATTCTTAAGGTGTAAAGTTAATTTTAATGGCATTTTAATCAGTCTTGATATGTTTTCACTGGCGTTGGTTTGTGGTTGGTTTGGTTTGTCAGCAGGATAACTCAAAAAGTACGAACGGATTCGGATGAAACTTTGTGGAGTTGTTGGAAATGCCAAAAGAACAAGTGATTAAATTTGGCATCTCTGAGTGCAGAATTAAGATGCAAAATGAGCTAAATACTAATACATATTTCAAGTTAGCCTACTCTACCAATAGATGTCGCTGTGCTGTGAAATTGGGTGCCGGGAGCGTCTGCCTCTCGGAATTTCCGTCGAGGGGAACCCTCCCCCGTCCCTCTACGCCGCCCAGTCGTGAAAAATCCGCCTCGGAAAGCTCATTAGGACCCTGTGACGGCGGAGGTTTGCACTCTCTGAGTGTATATATGCCTCTAGTTTTTTTTATGTTTTGAGATTGACTAGAATATATATATATATATATATATATAGGTTTGTGTGTGTGTGTGTATGTACATTCTTGTAAATCCCAAATTATAAAAAAACATTATCAGACTGATTAAGTTCCATTGTACAAATTTAAGAATGATTTCTGAATGAAGTCAATTAACAAAAATTAGATTATTTTGCGTTATATATATATACACACACACAAATATATATGTATATATATACATATACCTATATTATATACACACATATATATATATGTGTATATATATATATATATATATATATATATATATATATATATATATATAATATATATATATCTATATATATATATATATATATATATATATATATATATATATATATGTGTGTGTGTGTGTGTGTATATATATATATATATATTCCAACGATTAATCTAAAGCATAAAATATATTGTAAAGCTTATATGAGAAAGGCCTTTCTGATAAGCCTTCTTTATTGATGTCTTTATATCATTACATAAAATTGTCGTATTTTTATATTGCATTTTACCCCTACTGTTGTCGCATAAACATATTCATGAAATACAATTTATTTTGATGATTCAATGTAGAGTGACATGTAATATTTATATGGCCCTCCCCCTCCCTACCAAATGATGTATGATAATCTGACGCAATGTTCTTCATATATGAGAAAGAAATAAGTAGGGTAATTGTCTGTGCTCTTCAAAGACATCAACAGCGTCTTTCAATTTGTTCTCTGATACGCATGAAGGAATGCATTTCTTTTATATTTGCTGGTCCTCACTGAATTGTTTGTGGAGTAGAAAATAATTGGACTCCAATTAACACCAATCGAAGTAATTTACTTGGCGAGAAATAAATTTATAAGCTAATCAAGGCAGTCTTTATTATTCATATAAAAGATTCATAGGTATAAGGTTCTTAGCAACAGACCGGTGGAAAGAGCTTAAGTTTTACTAAACAAGAGAGTTAGAATACAAGGTCATTGATTGGAGATAAGTTCCCATTAGAACGAATCAAATACCATAATAATAAACTTGGATTTGATGCCATATATATTTCAAAATTCCTCGCAAGGATGGCAATGCCTCTTGGGATTTCCCTTACTTTTGAGTAACTTGTGTTCTCTGTACTTTTTTTACGGTTATAATTTTTTTTATTCGGCTATCAAATATTATAAGACATTTAAAAAATAACTACACTAAAATACTAGACAACTATTTAAAAAAATACTCTTGACAGTTGCGTTAAAATAAAAACATGAATGAACATTTTTTTTTTACCTAATTGGTTCGATAGAATTGCATCCGATTGGATATAAATAAGCATTATAGCATTATAATTAGTCTATTGAACCTAGGATCTTATCAATGAGGTAGACCAAAAATGGCCATCCCCTCTCGGGATTCGAACCTGCACCCCCAAAATTGAGAGTTGGACACGCCTTAACACGCACGGCTATCGAGCTCCCTTCTGTTCTCTGTACTTTGCGATGGAATCATCCCACTTTGTATTCGCTGATTAAATTGAAGACATGTTAGGATGGGCCCTTCTCTTTTGGTCTGAGTAATTATCTGTTCTGATATCAAAAAATCGTCAAATTTTGAAAGTAGGGAGTAAACATTTTATTTTCATTCTTTAAAAAATATCCATGCAAACTGAATTGTTATTAGACCAATTAGTATTTGTCATTCACAGTGTCCAGAAGAAATGGACAAGGAAGAATTTACCAAGATAGAAAAGGAAAATGCCTCAAATGCCTGGCAAGATTTTGAGTAGATTACAACTATGTTCATTTTAAGCACCATTTTCATATAAACTGAACAAATCAATGGTTTCCTTTTTGTTGTTATTTTTAGATGGGAAAAAATTTATAAGAGCTATTTTTTCATAAATTTCATTTCTTACCTTTGGTCATTGATTCCTGGGTCATTTCTTTCTTTTATAATAAATTCTTATATATAAGAATATTAATAAATTTATTCTTAAAGTATAAATTTAATATATTATTGGTTTAATCGGTTATTCTTTTATTTTGAGCGTGAATAAACATTTTATCACTTAAAATAAATATATTCAGAGAAGCAGACCTGCGCCATCAACAGTGAGGGTTGAACACGCTGACGCACTCCCTTAAATTTTTTCGCCATTCTTCTGGTTTTTATATGGTTCAATTTAATCAGTAAACTTGATTTTTGAGGGTTTTGTGTTTAATAGGCGCATTGGTGAAAGAAACTTAATGTGACTGACCTCGTGATACATGTTTTATTTGACAACCGGAACACATGCAAGAGGAAATCGTCAAGTTGGAGAACCTAAAATATCTACTTTTTGCCTATTTTGTTCGATAGAAGTGCAGCTTCCGACTGGATATAAATTAGCATTACAGCATTAAAATTTTTCACTCGAATCCTTTTTTTTCTCTTACCTGTTTCATGGTTCATCCCTACGACTAAATTATTTTGATATTATTCCTATGAAGGGTAATAATAATGCCTGAGTTATTTGTAAATTTAAAAAAATCATTATAGCGTGTAAATTTGTTTGTAGAATCTAGGATCTTATCCATGAGTTTGAATAAAATTTATTTTCCCTCTCGGCAGGAGTCGAATCAGCATCATCAACATTTAGAGTTGAACACGTCTAAACACATTGAGCTCAAACGCTTCTGTTGAATATAAATGTCTTTCATTACCTTGTCTACACAACAAATATGACAAAATTATATATTGGTATCTTAAGTAACTTCCTTTCACGTTTGGTTAAGCACATATTATCATTATAATACAACATAATTGATATATTTCATGAATCAGTAAAATGCAGGCTTGTGAGCGTTCAGCTTTTTTTGCGTTCAGCGTTCAAAATAAATTAGCGTTCCGTTCAGCGTTCCGTTCAATGTTTTTGCGTTCAGCGTTTCAAATATTTTAAAAAAGTGACGACGTTTTTTTAGAAAAGAATCTCCAGAAATAGTGATGACGTTTTTTTTTTTAAAAATAATTTCCAAAAAAGTACTGCGTAGTGATAACATTTTTTTTTTAAAATATAATTTTCAAAAAAAGTAATACGTAGAGATGACAGTTTTTTTAGAAAAGAATTTCCAAAAAAAGTACTACGTAGTGATGACGTTTTTTTTTTTAGAAAAGAATTTTCCAAAACAGTAATGCGTAGTGATGACGTTTTTTTTAGAAAAGAATTTTCAAAAAAAGTAATGCGTAGTGATGACGTTTTTTTAGAAAAGAATTTTCAAAAAAAGTAATGCGTAGTGATGACGTTTTTTAGAAAAGAATTTTCAGAAAAAGTGATGACCTTTTTCCCGAAAAAAGTCCAAGAAATGTTTGAAAAAATGAACGCTGAACGCAAAACTCTTTTTTTTTGCGTTCAACGTTCTACGTTCAAAAGAAAGTTGCGTTCCGTTCATTGAACGTGCGTTCAGCTGAACGCCGTTCAATTTTGCGTTCCGTTCACAAGCCTGGTAAAATGTCATAATTGTTACATTCCATCATGGGAACTTACTTATTGGCGCCTGTCTGCTTTCAGCTATGAATATTGCTTAGGAAATGGGATCAGTCGTTTTTCACTTAACTCCTTCTACTTGTTCATCGGCGCTTGAAAAGACAGCTGATCTAGTCCAAATAGATATATAAACATTCAAGTTTTAAATTCCATGAGATGACCTCATTGGGATTGTTATTATCCCTTAGAGGTAATTTGCTTTATGTGTCCTATATGCATTTTAATTATTTGTGTAATATGTTTAGCTGTTTCCCAATAACAACGTTATATCTCAATCTTAAGAACTTCTTGATATCAATAATAACATAATAAGACCTAATCAAAACTTTTATTTCAAGGATGTGAAGTATTTACCTGATTATAATTGATTTAATACGGCTAAAGAATCACATGTCGCATAAAAAATGGGGTCGACTAATTAAAACTCAAAACTTTCATCAGATCAACAAAAAACTTCTCAATCAGTACACATAACCCCTCCGACTACAATGACGTCGTGGCAGTGTCACCGGAGCTTCCTGAGTTGGTCGTAGAGCTTGTCTTCACTGACCCTTCTCATTGCCCGCTGAACGGCGAGTGTAGCCTCCTCGTGGCCCCAAATTCGTCCTCCCGGAGCAGGTGCTTCAACTTCCGGAACAAGAACCTGTCACAAAGGTTCAGGTCGGGTGAGTAGGGTGACTGTTTCACCGGTTCCACGTCCCTCCGGTTCAGGAACTCCCTGGTATCGGTGGCAGTGTGGGGAGGTGCATTGTCCAACATGAGGAGACAATCTTTCAGCCGGATCTTGTCCTTTTTCAGGCTGAGAAATATAAAAATAATAATATAAAGGTAAGGCGTTTAACGGGCTTAAACCTTTTATGACTATCTTCAAAATGACAAGCTTATGAATTACTGGAACGAACAAAGTCTAAATTCAACACTATTCTAGAGGCCACAAGTTCATAGAGAGGTTCAAACACTAGCAAGTACTAGAGGCCATGGGGATTTTTTCAAAGATCGACTCCAGATTGTACACATGACGCAGTAAAGTTTTGACATAAAAATAAAGATATAAATTAAATAAAACGAGTAACTTTCAATTTAGTGTAAATATAGGTATTTGAAAATTCAAAATAGCGACCTATCTTTGTATAGCAGTCATTTTTTTGTCTTCCTTGAGTGTCCACTATAGACGGGATGTTTATATATTAACTGCGATGAATAAGTCAAAACAACTAATATATTAGGCTGAGTCATAAAGAATGATTTAGGTTCACTGTCTCCAAATGTAAACAAGGTAACTCAAAATTCCGAAAGGAGTGTTCTTATCGCATATTTTTGTGTGGAAAGCGACTATGTGGCGCCACTCAGGTTGTTTAAATAGTCAACACACGCACCATTTTATCTGTACCCCACTTTCGCTGCAAATGGATACACCCGACTTTCGTTCCTACTTCTTGATTCGGATAAAGCTCGCAACAACAGTCAACGAGATACACGGAAACCTCATTTCTACTTTCCCTGGCCTTTCCACTATCAGAGATGGAGAAGGACTTCGATAACAGCAGTTTTGATCTTGTAATAACACTGAAAAACATTTTTTTTTACTGGAGATGTGTAAATGATTTTGACTAATTTGGGTTCACTGATTTCAAAAATCATAACTGCTTTGCTGTATCACGTCAGGATTTCAGTTATGGAAATATTCCCATTGCCTAGAAGTCAGAATTTCAATGAAACTTACAAAAATCATTTATTCTTTTATTACATCAAGAATGCTTCAAAATTATAGAAATTGCAGAAAAACGCCATTAAAATGTAATTGAAAATGCTTAAGGCATTTGGCTTGGCGTTTGTGCTGCTCTGTGTCAGTTTCACGATGCAGGAACCAGCAGAAGTCGCCCATCATATTCGGGCTGTGCCGCCCTTGGTAACGTGTCTCCATGAGTAAAATCTCTTGTGGAATCGCTCGCCGTGCTCGTCCGAGACAGCTCCCAAGTTGTCGTCTCTGCTATCCAGAGACAAAGGAAGCAAATGTTTTTTGTGTAGCCTGACTGCAGCCCTAACAACAGCACCACCACTTTCAAGTCTCCGCAGATGTGCCACCTGAAGCCATTGTACTTAATGGAATCAAGCAGCTGCCACATAGTCTCATAGGTCGCTGTCATGTCGAACGCGTGAGCTAGTGGGACTGATGGTTTCTCGTTGCCATTGTGGAGCAAAACAGCCTTCAAGCTGTTCTTCCCTGAGTCGATGAAGAGGCGCCAGTCTGCAGGATCGTGATCACACCCAAGTTCTTTCAACAGACCGTTGATGTCACTGCAGAATGTCATCTTGTCTTCCATCTCAATGAACTCAGCCATGTCTCTGTGACGTGCTCTGAACAAGGATATCTTGATGTTAGGTTCAAGTAGATTCCACTGCTACAGCCTTGATCCAGGCAGCTCTGCTTTCGCCTTTGACAGCGAGAGATCTCTTACAAAATCATTCAAGTCTCCCTGGTTCAGAAGGTGTGGTTCTTGAGTGTCGGGTTCAAAAGGTTCATCATCACTATCCTCTTCGCCACTGCTTACAGGTATGTTTTGATCAGCTGGAGGTGTTGGAACGGGGTTCTCATCATCATGAGGCACAGGTTTACGAGCAGAGACGCAGTAAGCGTACTTGATGTGGCCTTTATTCTTCTTGTTGAAGCCGGCGATGCTTGTACAGCAGAAATAACAATCATCATGATGATTCTGTTGCTCACGACATATGATGGACACCGCAAATGGCATGCTTGTGCGCTTGCCCACCAACCACTGAGTCAAGCCTGTGTGGCAGCTGGTGCAGCAGATGTGTGGTGCCCAGCTCTTTTCTTGGTCCCCCTCCTTACACCTGAAGTAGTGAAAGTAGGCGGCCTTCATTTTCACTGCTATAGATATACGTCGTTGTTGATCTTTTTTGGTATACCGACCACAGACATAACAGAAGTTGTCAGGATGATTGTCACAGGAACGCCGACTTATGTTGACCTGAAAGAAAGAAAGAATCAAACATTAGTATTTTCTAATCATTTTACTAAAAACAAGTATTCTAATGACCAACCGTTGACTAGTCTACTTGTTATGATTTATGACTATAAAAATACTGTATCTAGATACTTAAATTTTTGGTCGTATCAACTTGTTCTTCTTTTGTTCTGAAGATAAAGTATATTTGACGCATATGAAAAGTAAGGTTATTTCATGGTTATGAGTTTTTGGTTTATGATAATTACGAGCAAAACGCGATGCTCTTACGTTAAAAGTGTGAATACAGTCATTTTCTTTTATGTTTTAGAAGTATTTTTGTTTCGTCTTGAATTTAAGAAAATTGCCGAGGTATTATATTAGTATATATATATATATATATATATATATATATATTATCGTGGAATACTAATATATTATTACCGTAAAAGGAAATTAGACTTTATAAAATGCCTGCTTAATTTGCTTCTGCCAGCTTTACTTCAAATTTTCACTATCCAGTGCAATGTGCACAGTATAAAGCCTCAGCTAAGCACCACACCACCTCTCACGCCGGTATCTATTGGGACACTGAAAGCAGACACAGAAGCGCAGAGGACACTGAAAGCAGAAAGAAGAGTATTTCTGGAACTGAAAATCCTGACGTGATACAGCCAAACGGTAATGATTTTTGAAATCAGCGTACCCGAATTGGTCTATATCATTTTAGACATCTCCAGTATTTTATTTTTTTAAATTTGTTATTCAGTGTAATACGTCATCAGGAAAACCCCGGAGACGAGGACATGGGAGATAATGCCGCTGTGAAGCCCTGGTCGAGGATAATCCCTAGATGACCACTCGACAGGTTGCTGCTAAGGTTTCTCTGCCAGAGATAACCGTTTCCATGATTTTGTTTGGGGATCTTGGACTAAGAAAAGATTGTCTCCTAATGTGAGACAACGCACGTCCTCATGTTGCCGCGGATAACAGGGACTTTCCGACCCAGAGAGACGTTGAACAAGTGAAACACAGAACCCCTACTCTCACGAACTGAACCTCTGCGACCGGTACCGATTTCGAAAGTTAAAGTATCTGCTCCAAAATGACGAGTTTTGGGGCACATGACACCTTACTGACCGTGCAGAGGGCGATGAAGAGGGTCAGCGAAGATGAGCTGTTTGACCATATCTGATAGCGCCGGGACCACTGCCAAGACGTCATTGCAATCGGAGGGGATTATGTTAACTGATTTAGAAGTATTTTTATGAAAATTCCGAGTTTTACTGGGGCAGAATTTATCTTTTGGACTCAAATTTTCCTTCAAGTGACCTAAGTAAATACTTTTCAAGTTTCTTTGTTTTTCTTCACATCCTGGATAATATACTAATATGACGATAGGAATGAGGGAGACAATCAAGATGTCAATTACAAGAAATGTAGTCACAAAAAAGTTAGCATGATATTTTTTTTTGGCAATTGGTAATAATCATATTTTTTCAAAACTAATACTATCTAATTAACAAAGGGATCTGGGAGCCCGTTCACTATTTTTTGTATTTTTTTTCGACTTTATTGATATTTTGTGTAATTAAATATAAATATATATAAATAAACATTTTAGTTTAAAATTATTACACAAAAAAAGTCATCACACATTAATCATCCACAAAGAAAACACATACAAAACAACAAAACAAAGTAAATGAACAAAAGTAAACATAACTTAAAATCAGAGTCTTTTGTAAAAACGTAAAAGTCGCTTCAGGTCGATCTTTGCATTCTCGGCGCAGGAATATATGATCTGATATCATAATGACTCTGAGGTCATTTTCTCTGACCAGATCTCCAGAGGCTAAGCGCTCCGCCAGAAGGCTTTTACAGCTTGAGAGTGCAAATTCCATGGCCCTCGTCTTGACAGGAGCCTTGCGAATATTCGTGGTGAGACCGAAGAGAATTAACGGAGCAATATGTTTGTCTTCTATGTGTTTAATATTTAAACTTATAAAGTCCCTCAAAATCTTGAGTAAGGGACATCCATAAAAAGCATGGATGATTGAATTGTAAAGATTGCCACAATCCTTACAAGGAGTGAAAAAGAACACGTTTCCAGTGGAAATTTGGAACTGAGCGGTAAAGCGCTTTCCAGAAACAACTCTTTAAATGGAGGACAATATTCTACTCTTCCAGCGATTTGGCAAGTTTAGAGCTTTTAAGTAGTGAACCGCAATCTTATCAGCTTCTTCTCTTGCGTTCGAATCAAAACTCATCCTCACGTGCCAAGGAACAGGGGCAAGATGATAGGCTGCGGCTCTTTTTAGCTGAAAGAGGAACTTTCCACAGTTAAAGATTGATTTTTCTGATAGATCATGAAGAGAGATCACGTTTGTGGAAATGGCCAATTTTTCTAGTTGTTGTGGAGAGTCTAAATTTGTAAAAAAATATTGTTTGTGGCTATTAGATCGAATGATATCAATGATGGATGATTGGCAAAAACTTGGTTTTCCTTTCCACAGAATCCTTTGAATCGTAGCGAAGACGGGTGAAAATTGTCCTAGAATGTCGTTAGAGTAGTCCGTGCCTAGAAGCAGCACAATGTAAGCCCAGCTCGAAGAAATATAAGCCCTCCACTCCACATCGGGGTTCTTTGTCAAGTCAATTAAGACTTTTTGATAAATTTTGGGGATTATTTTTGCGAGAACTGACAAACCTCCACCAAGCTGTGCCCTGGGACGTTGTAGAGAAGGTAAGTATTTCCTATAGAACAGTTTTTCCAGCCATACATTTTCCTCTCTGATAGCTTTTTCAGCGAGCCAAGGAACGGCGGAAGCTTTGTAAAGTATTCTGGGTACAATTAAGTAGTTATAAACTTCTACTCTTTTTTGTAAATTGAATTTCCTCCATCTGGGAATGTTGCAGTTCATAAAGTTAGATATACTTGTCCAGTTGGAATCCAAGGGGCCATTCCTCCCACAAGAGATGCCCAAGATTTCAACGCTCTCCTTGATGTTCAAGTCGAAAATATTTATGTTAGAATCCGGGAACCATTTTCCAAGTGGTAACACAACCGTCTTCTTATTATTGACAAGTAGTCCCGACCTTTTCCCAAAAGATCCAAGAAAGTTAACAATTACTTGAAGTCGTTTGATGAGCTGGACTTCAGACTTGCTCTCTATGTATAAGGTTATGTCATCAGCATACATGTCTAATATGAGTTTTGACGACCCTAAGCAAACTCCAAATCCACCATATTTTTTGACAATGCTGTTACTTAGCTCCCACAGCCCCGCCGCAAACAGAAGTGGAGCAGAGGGGCATCCCTGGCGACAACTCCTCTTTAAATCGATGCTGTCACTCTCTAAATTGCCCATTGTAATAGTAGAAGTGCCATTGACTAGAAGAGCTCTAATTGGGTTAAAGTACCTTTTTGGTAAAAGTCTTTTCACCGCTCGCAAAATGTGTCCATGCTGAATAGTGTCGAATGCTTTAGAGAAGTCTACGGCTAAAATAGCCCCGTAGGTTCCTCTTGCATTGACAGCTTCAATGACGCATTGAATATTTCTCGAAATATCGGAAATCTTCCTGCCCTTTAGAAATCCCTTTTGATGAAGGCCGAGCTTTACATTTAAAAGGGGCTCTATTTCACGAGCAATGACGCCCGATAAAACTCTATAACTTTCATTAAGGATTGTTATAGGTCTCCAATTATTGACATCCGTGAAAGAGCCTTTTTTGGGGATTAACACAATCCTCCCCTTTGTTAAACGTTTTGGGAGACTTCCATGCATTTCCATACCCCTTCCTAATTCAAGAAGGTAAGGTGATACTTCCTTGATGCAGTGGGTAAAAACTTTACCTCCAATTCCATCCGGACCCGAAGCCTTGTCATCATTGTAAAATTTCTTAATATGTTGAGAGATAATTTCCTCCGTAAAAATTGATGGGACTCTTTTTTTGGGACGAGGAAAATGTCTTCTTTCAACTCCAAGGATGCTTTGGAATCGTCTATGAAAACATTTTAAAATCTCCATTTTATCAGTAATTTCCCGTCCATTCTCTAAAATTTTGTTTACCATTGAAGCGGATTGACGATTATTGAGAAGGGGCTTAATTTTTTTGTTGCAATTGATCTCAGCATCTCTTTTCTCTAGCATTTCCATCTCTCTAACTTTGGAGAATTGAAGATACAATAATGTGTCGTTGGTAATTGTGCGGGAAAACAGAGAGCCATCGCTAAGAATGCTGTCAAGTTCCTTTCGGAAAGAGGTTTCTCTTTTTTTGGTTTTCTGTATAGTCTTAATTGTTGTAGATTTGACGACATACCTACAAATATTGGCCTGTTTTTTTGGCCCGGCCTTGGAGTTGAAATTTTTTTAAAGGTTGACTTGAAGGTTATTTATAAAAGAGGTGTTTTCGAAAATCGATTTGGGGTTTTTAAAAGGCATTTTGCGCTTAAAATAGTATAAATCAATTTTTAAAATTTTATGGTCAGAGCCAGGTTGAGAGCGGTATTGGGCATTTCTTACTTGAGGCATTATAGAAGGAGAAGCAAGTGCTAGATCGATCCGTGAAGATCTCTTTCCAGATCTCCAAGAAATATTGTCCTCAGGGTTGAGGGCTCGAGTGACATTTATCAGCTCCAGATCCACTAAGACTTTTAAAAGAGCGGTTTTATTGGGATAAAATTTCTCTGAATTATAAATATCGACGTTGAGATCCCCCATAACTATGTGCGGAAACAAGTCACCTTTACAGGAGTTCACCATAGCTTGGAAAAACTCAGGGCACTTAGTGTTTGGACCATATGCGTTGATGAAATAAAAGCCTCCGCTTTTAGTGGGAACAAAGATTTTATGCCATTCACTTTCCCTTGAGAACTCTTTGACGCGAAGACAACCATCCAATCTTTTAGAAACAAACGAAATAATTCCACGACGACCCCGGAGCCGGTGAAGAAGAAATTGTAATTGTCAGGAATGCAGTACTTACACTGCAATTTAATTAATTTTGTAAATTTTATATCATATCTTTAAATTGTCCCGAGAGGGGATGTTCATATTGTGTCAACTTCATTGATAATATCCAAGGTTTGATAAAAAAAAATTAAAGTTATAATGCTTAATTATATCCAGTCGGATGCAATTTTATCAAACCAAGTAGGTAAAATACTAATAATTCATTTATTAGAGGCAGCTAAGCGAAGTAAAATATTATTTTGGGATTTTTTTCTGCTAGAGATAAATGTGTGGTCGTTAAGTTGAGGTAACCGCTATATACAGGTGGATGCTAGCACAGGTTTGACTGTAATGAGGATAATAATATAGGTATACCAATGATTAATTTAGATATTATTATGCAAATAACGTTCAATTCACCAGTCGTACAGAAGACAAATAAATCCCTTGTCAGAACATATTCTTTATAATATGTTGTATGCTTTTGACAGTCTATCAAAACGTCGTCTTCGCAAAGACTAGCGAATTAAGTTATTTTAAATGAAGCCTCGCATCAATCCATCACTGTATGGAAGTTGGAGAAGGTAATGAATAGGAATGGAAATCTGGAGCTAAGCCTTTGTGCTTACAGATTCTATGACTGCTTTTGGCCGTGAAAAAGAGAGAGGGGTAAAGAGAGTGATAGAAGGAAAGAAAGATGTGGAGAGAGAGAAGTGTCTCTCTCACTTTTTCTTTCATCCTCTCTTTCCTCCTCTTTCTCTCTCTCCCTCTCTCTTTCCTTCTATCCCTCTTTTTACCCTCTCTTTTTCACGGCCAAAAATAGTCATATGATCTGTAAGCACCAAGGCTAAGCTCCAGATTTCCATTCCTAGTAGTGAAACTACTATAAAAAGAGTATTAAAGTCACGGACAAACATTAGAAACGAGAATACAAAAAAATATGTAAATACCAGATTAATTTTTCCATCTTTTATAAGGATTATATTATGTGATCTGTTTTATATATTTAAAAAATACTCATGACGGGATGAAAGACGTCAATAATAAAAAGAAAAGCGCAAAAGAATTATAAGAAGACTCACATTATGAGCCTATGAATCATATTTTCTATCTTTAAAAAACAAACAAAAGAATAAGAAATTCGCTCATTAAACAAGTTATTGTCTTTCAATACGTTCCTTTTGTCGAATGCATTATAAAATAAATCAAATATATTTCAATAAATGCATTTGCTTAAATAGTTTTTCATATGATTGTAATCAAATAAATGCAATCAACATTATATTCATTTAGAAAAATAATACATAAAGTTACCTTTTTTAAGGATCCTTAAGAGTTCAAAAGAAAGGTTAAAAGGCATTTAAGTTTAATTTCAAAGTCTTAGATGATTTTATTCTTTGTATGTAAGAATAAATATAACATTGTTTTTTCCAAATGGTGCTTGAGGTGAGAAAGATAATCTACAAAAATAGTATATTGCTTGATGAATTACTTTGTTATAAGATTGACTGACATATTTATGTTCAAGATAGATTCATACTTTACATATATATATATATATATATATTTGTTTGTTTGTCCGAGAATCAACTACGGTAACATAATCTTTTTCATTATTTTATCTTACACTTTGAAAAAGGACAGAAATATGACATTAAAACCAATAAAAAACTTTAATGTTAAGAGATGAACAGCTCTCCCAATAACATTTTGGAAGGTGTTTTATTGTTTGGTTTTCCAAAAAAAGCAAAAAAAACTTTCAGATGCTTCAAAAGCGATTACTTATACGATCATAAATGCTAAGGCTCTTAATGCAAGGAGGTTGACCACCAACGAATACATCCGATCCGAGGAACTCAGAGCATAATGCTCTCAGCGGTGGCGAGATATGGAGCACTTTAGCTACGGGTACCGTCAAATGTGGAAGACTCTTGGAGTATCGCCGCAAAAGAAATAAAATATTTCCCATCAAAGTCGAAAAGTCTTTTAAAAATAATATTAAAACTATTGAAATTTTAAAGATGTTTTTTTTTTTTTTTTTTTGTTGTGCATTCTATGTTAAGTTATATTTGATTTTATGTTTGTTAATCTTTTTATTGATTAAGTTTAAATTTTAAGCTTCAATGTCTATTGATGTATTTAATAAACAATCACTTCATTGAAATAAAGGTTTGTAATTAAAAAAACTTAGGATGAAACTTACTTGGTGCATATCGACAAATTGGTTTCATAGATGCAGCTCTGCACAATTTACTTTATATCTTTCAATTTTAGACTTTGAAATGTGAAGAAATAAGAATCTATAAAGCAAGTCATATTCTATCAATAACTTATCATTGATCTCAACTTTCATAAAATATCTTATGATCAAAACAAATTATCATTTTAGCAAATTACCCGATATATATATATATATTTGTAATCATTTGTCAGGTCATAAAACAATAAATATATATTCCACACATGGTCCCATCATAATTTGTATACATACTGCATGGTAGAACCTGTGGGAAGGAAAGTAAAAAAATAATAATAGTGTGAACACCATAAATTACAGAAAAAAACTTCCAGATTCTTTTTTTTTTTTTGTATTTCAAATACTATTAACTAAGACGTTGATTTAAACATTTATAAAATACAATAAGAATAATGCAGTCGTAGGTATTAAACATAAGACAGGTTAATAATAAAGGTGCTTAAGTAATATTTAAAATGAGGATATAATAATAATAAAAGATAAAAAACAAAACACAGAAGAAGGCGTCAAGAGAGTAACATGAGGCGTGAGGCTCTATTTGTAAACAAACATCTCCTCCACCGGAACCAGCATACTGATGAACAATTGGGACGCCGTCGAGGATCTCCAAACTTCTTCTACCACGCAATCAATCCCCAAGGGAAGAGGAGCTCCCTTAACTCTAGCGGCATAAAGGATCCCCTGGACAGTTGAGATGATGTATTCAATTTCGAAGGCATGCTTATAGGAGGGAGATGTACAGACCAGCCAATCCAGATTCTTCATATTTATAAATAAATGAATACCCCACGTATTCATAAACAAGCATTTTTCTTTTTTAAATTTTGTTCTCGATCTCAAATAGTTTATTTATTTATCTTGCTATTCATTAAGCCTTTTTTTACCTAATTAAACTTGTTTTATATGATAAAATATGTATGAAACAATTGTCTATAGTCTTGTTATGCAGTTATTATCTATAAAAATGGCTCTTTGACTTAAGTACTAGATAAACCTTATTGATTTGAGCCTTATTTGCTCATGCCCAGCCTGATATCATAGTTTCACGGTGATTTAAATTAATAATGCCCTTCTATCTCTTCCTTGAATTAACACTCCACCAACTTGCCAAGGGCATTGTTCTTGGGAAGCTCGGCTATGCTGTCTCAGCGGTCACACCCGTACGGTTTGGAGGCAGTAACCCCACAGGACCGCTTGCAGCTGCCCAGGTAGCTCTGAATGATGTTGCCAGGACTCTCACTGGCAGGCTCAGGAGAGAGCACATACCCGTCCGGAACCTCCTGAAGTCGGCAGGGCTTCCATCCATCAACACCATGGCCGTGCGGTCGGCAGCCATGGAGGCGTGGAAGGCATTTTGGAGTAGGGACGGCGAAGAAGGAGGGAGAAACCCACTTGGCCTCATGCTCACCGAGAAAAAAAATGGAAAGGAGACCAGATCCGACGCAGCCGGAATCGTCCCCAACCCCCTCCTCTGGCAGGCAGATACCCTGGTATGTGCTGCAAGAACTGCCTGGAATAAAAGTCCACAGTTGCGACAGGCCAGGACGTGGAGAGCTGCCAGGGATGCAGCAATAGCTCTCGCCGAGGGAGTGGCGCTATAGATTACTCCGATCTCATGGCATGATTTCCCCAAAAAATCGATGTGGTTTTTTATTTATTTTTATATATTCATGTATATATATACGCTTATTAATTAGTTTGTGTTTTTATTATTATTTTGTTTTATTTTAATTAAATTATATTTATTATTTTAGACCAGCTACTTCGTGCTGAAATATAACGGATTACACACACACTCAAAGAGGGGTACACGTTGAGTTGAGCATTATGTCTATAATATTCTGAGTTCAATTTTATTTTGATGAATTTTATATATTGATTTTTCATAATTAGAAGCACTCTTGAAGAAATGAGCATTAATACCCCTCTCCCAAAAATGTGAAAAGAACATGTATACAATTGTGTTAATGCTGGGTATTTTTTATATAGAGTTCAGTTGGTTCATAGACATTTTTCATAAAAAATATCACAGTTTTTTGTTATTCCCTTCTTAAATTGATTTACAAATACATATTGAAGTATTGTATGCGAATTGGTCTCAGTATCTTTTCAAGGTAGTTCAAACATTAATAATATGCAACAAAATATTTTTATAAACCCTGTGTTTAAATGAACATTCTTATGATAAGAATAAAATCGAAAAATTGAATATAGCTCGTCAAGGCTATGAATTTAAAAGGACGACAATACGACAAGAAGTGAATCTGGTTTTTTTAGTTGTGAATCGAAGCAGATTATAATAATGTTATTTTACCTTATCTATAATTGAAGAACCTCCAAATTATGGTGTAAAAGCTTTAACATTTACAAATAATAGCTAAATATATGGGGTATATACATATACGAAAATAATTTTATTGGATCATTTCTATAGAATGCAAGCAGCAAAAAAAGGTAAGAGGCCCTCTACTTACCACTCTATTTTCTTGGGAATGCATTCAAATAATAAACATATGTACATCAAAAGAATAAGTAAATATATAATTGATAGGCCTTTAATAAGAAAAATACACACATTTAAGTATATGTGCCCACATTCTTAAGAATGATTGTAATAACGATAAAGAAGTGAATTAAATTGCATTCCTAGGGGTTATTAGCAAGGTCGTTCGAGGTTTAAATTAAATTGGGAAGTTTAAAGGGACTGGGTTTTAAGAGGATTAGGGGCTTTGATGGAATGGGAGATAACACTATGTAACAAAATTAAAGTCTTTTTTAGCCCCTAGGCTAAAATTCCTAATTTGAGTCCCACTTTTTTTTATTACTTTATTTATTTAGAGTAGTTATATAATACAATATATCTAATTAAACATTATAGATTAAAATTAATACTCTAAGCAAAAGTCCAACAAAATTCCAAACAATGTATCACAACTATAATAAAAAACATGAACAAACAAATATAAACAAACAACAAAATCACATAAAACATACTTTCTAATTTTATAAAATAAAATTTTAAAACAATAAAACATTTTGTATTAAAAAAGACTAATTAAGAATATTTACTTCTTTAAAACTTTTTGTGTATTCGTAATAGCCATCGTTGAAAATTCTTGTAGTGTTTGGAGGGATAATGCTTTATTATATCTCCCGCATATTCCCACGATGAATAGTCCTTGTTTGGAATTTTGATACTAAAAGCCGAATATCTTGCAGCGGTTGATACTACAATTGCCCGAAATTCTTCCACCTGGACCGGTATTCCGATGGCCAGTTTTTCTGCAATCCTGCTTTTACAATTTGAAATAGCCATTTCAAGGGCACGCGTTTTCAGTGATGCTTTCAAAAAATTCGAAGTAACTCCAAACCGAATCAACGGTGTCACAAAGTTTTCCCCCACGTTGGCAATGTTGAGGGTAATTATTTTCCTTAAGAAGCGAAGTCCCTGGCATTCAGCAAATGCGTGAATAACGGAGTAAATAGTTTTCCGCAATCCTTGCACGGAGCATTGAAGAAAATACAGTCATTTAAATTTGTAATTGCGCTGTGAATTTCTTGGGGTCCTTAAGTCCCACTTTTTAACGTAGACTCCAAAATGCCACTCAAAATATCGTCCGAAAAAAAGGTACCTATAATTGTGATTTGTTACGAAGAAAAAAACATGTTTGCCTTTTTATTGCAAGTTCCTTAACGGAATTCTCTAAGAGTTTCTTAAATAATCTAAATCCCATTTTCCAAATCACAGTAAATCTCCAAATATTCAAATTATTTAAGGAACTTGCAAAAAAAAGGCAAACATGTTTTTTTTTTCTTTGCGACAAATCACAATTATTGGTAATGCAACCTCATGATTTATTATTTATATAATTTGATTAATACTTGTTCATACTAATTGGTATTTTCTTAACTTTCATCCCAGATATTGAAATTATAAAAACTGTCTGAAATGCATTGACATATCCGAAAAATATATGATATATTAGTTATAGTCAGTAAACTTGAAACCAAAAAATATAGCCGCTTAAATAGAACACTAAAAATTAACAACTTTTTGAAATATAAAGCCTATTTTTCGAATAGTACGAAAGATATTGAGATTATAAAAACTGATTTAAAATGTATTGACAAACTAAAGAAATAAGTATTTCACATTTGTGGTTATTCTTACTTTGCACGAGGATAACTGGGCGTGAACCATTAAAAATGATGAAAATCCTGATTTTTAAAAAAGGCCATAAAGTTCAAACTTTTTTGGATGATATTTGAATGGGATTTTCGGAATCTAGGTAAAAAATGGGACTCAAATTAGGAATTTCAGCCCAGGTGCAAATCCTGTTAAGTTTGTACAGACATGTTAATTGTGGAGATCTTGGAGATCTTCAGTATTTCCAGTATTTTTTTATCCCAATCGGAAAACTAATTATAAATATCTTCCATTATTTTTGCTCAGAAGCTCACAAAGTTATTCACTAGAAACTAAAAGTGAACAAAAATATTCATATATGTATCTCCACAACTGCCTCGAACAGTTTTATTTTGTTTCCTGTATATAATTTTAAAGTATTTTATTGTTACCAACAAGGTCGTCCAGGGATAACTGGAGAGACGCCTGGGTTCAAAGAGACTCTGTTTAAAGGAGTTGTGGCTCCCAAACGGCCCAAACCTGAACTCCCTTTTAGTTCAGCATGTGGACGCATATTGAGATCATTACCTGTAGAAATCCCCTACCAAATGTGGATTCCGAGATGTTTCATTAAAGCTTTTTGAGTTATTAAAAATTACACATATTTTTAATATTTTTGAATTTATTGATTTAAATAGTATTTATATATAAGGCTTATTTTTCTCTTTTGTTAACCTTTTGAATGTAATGATTACCTTTATACTTTAGACTAATGAAGCATAAAATTAAAAAATGGATTTTGTAAAAAAAATCTTTAATATACCATTAAAAAATTGTGATAAATAGATGCAAACCCCACTTTTGTTTTATTGGTTTTTTTAAATATATTTGGCATTGAGTTATAGAAAAGATTTCATATCTTTTCATGTGCATAAAATGAAATCAGATTCTACGAAAATAATGGCATATCATTATTTAGACAGTAGCATGTAATTTTTACAAGGAAAATATTGATTATAGATATTTTAATTTAAAGGAGTTATTAACAAAGCTCAATTTTCTTTGAAATAAAAATATGGGGAGTTGAAAACAGAAGAACCTACTTGAATGGTATGAAGTAAAAGTTCTTTAAATTTATGAGAACTTTATTTAATTATAAAATATATTATTTACTTGTTCTATAACTTTTTTTTGTTTATTTAAAGAACAATATGATGAATACAATATATTTAAGTACCATTGAAAGTGTTAGATTATTATTCTCGCGTTTTGATCTTAGAATTACTTTTTGAGAAATTTACATGCAGCAGCTATTTATGACAGTTGGAGAGCCAAAAATGATAAACTTTATATTTTTCCCATCTAATAATTCAAATTTTGAAAATAATATAAGAGGAAATAAATTAACTGTCAAGTAGGTCATAGTAAGCCGTTAAAGTAAAGTAGCGCATGCAAGGAAAAAGTAAACAAAAAAATTTGCCACAATTTTGTTTTTTCTTTAACGCTAGATGTCGCTAGTCATGAAATTACGTCACATTCCTATTTAAAACCAGTTTAAAGGGATTAAGTTTGATTATTGAAATATATCAAATCACAACAACCTTGTGCTAGATTCCAAATATAAATAATAAAAGCACTTTGTTATTATTTTTAAGAGCTCTAGCATCAAAGCGCCCCTTACGGACTAAAGAAGAACTAAAATTTGGCCAACTCTTTTTGGGAAAAAAGGAAGAATTTTATGTTATGCATGTGCTACTTTACTTTAACACTTTAGGTCAAAGTAGTGTTCTTAACCTAACACTAGTTTAGAAAGTACTTTTCTTTATAGTTTTAAAGTTTATAAATGCATCTCTGCTACCTTCTTTGACAAGCTCTATAGGATATATATTATGCTTTGTTATTTTTTCACTGTGTTCTTTTTGTATTTATATTCTATCAATTAAGAGATTTAATTGCACATTTTTCATAAAAGCACTGTAAACAATATTTCTGGAAGGGGGAGGGGGGGAGTGCAAATCATTTTCGAGAAAACAAATTCTGATTAAAATATATTGATATTTGGGATACAAAAAGTTAATCGACTAACGATTAATAATCGACTAGATTTTAACCGATTAAAGTTAATTAGTTGTAATTAATCGTCAGATTGCGCCCTCTATTTGAAGTTACTGAGACGTCAGCATCTTTACCGTTTTTTAAATCTTGTATTGAATATTCTCATATGTTCTTTCTTTGAAATAACTCCTTACGTTTGGATGTGGAAAAATAAAAAAAGACGTCATTGGAATAAGATTTAGTTTTGAAAGCATAGAGATATATCTCTATGATTGAAAGTCGAAAAATTTGAAAAAACTTCTTTAGAGAATTATAACCCAGTGACGTCAAAGATTTTTTCCAATAAAAATAAAGATGCATTTACCCACCCCAAATCCACAAAATAAACTGGTTCCTTAATCTTGGCGCTGTTAAAGATTAATCGATTAAAAGTCGACTAAATGAAACAACTAACGATTAATCTATTAATCGATAACTTGCATCCCTAATTGATACCAATTGACATAATTGTGCAATACATAGTGTTATTCGGTATATATTACCTAACTACTAAAAATACCGATTATCAATTGATAATGACTCCTGATTTACCAAAAACTGCCAGACGAACTGCACTTTTGCCCTCCCCCCTCCTTCTGAAATAAATCCGACGCCCATAACTCGTTTGGCACAACTACATTCGCAAATTTGTCTATTAATAAATTAATGCTACCTTAGATTCTAAGGCTTAGAAACCTGGATCAAAAAATATTTAATTACTTTGTATTTTTTTAATATATTGTTAAAATCAAAATGGAAAAACTTTGGTTCAATTTGTCGTATGATATGTTTTTTTTAACTTGTATCCCATAGGCCTTCCTTTCAACGGCATATACTAAAAATATATGCACAATGAACAAAAAATATTTACCTTTAACTTTTTTTCTTCATATGCCAAATATAAATTATGTATAATATATAATAGGTATTAGCGAACATTATTTCATGAAAGTAAAACCTTAGATGCTTTAAGTATAACATTTTCCTTATAGGACCACAGGAAAGTTTATATTTATATTATAATATGGGGAAGCAAGTTGGTCTCGTGTTATTGATATTCAAGAGTAGTTTTTATTGTAAGAATAAGATACTTGAGAGTAAAATGAGTATTTGTACACAAGGTAAGGTTTTAGTTGAATGTTTTGCTGGATTGATCAATGAATGTAAGATATCTTACGGTTGCACTGACATAAGGACTTTTGAATAGATTAAAGACTAAAACCTGGCTCAAACTTTACAAAATATTGTAGAATAAGTCACTTCAAAATAAAGTGTCCAAATTTAATACGTTAGATGCTAATAGATTATCGAAAATGGTAGACACATAAAGACGATACTACCAGCTTACTAACCTGTTTAGGCATCACCGAAATAATAAATTTTATTGATAAATATTTGTGAACCCAACATAGTAAACATTTATAGTGAATGTATAGTGAATATTTATACTAAAAAATATTTTTAAAGTAGATAAAAAAAATACATTTATAAATACTGAGGACAACGAACGCTTAAATATAATATATATTTATTAGTTATATTTACTAGACTGTATAATTGTAACATAGATAATTGGTTTTACAATTTTATCAATATTATATTTAAATTTACTTAGTTTTGACTTCTCTTCTCAGTTATATTTGAAGAAAAAAAAATTTTAAGTTAATTCTGAAAAAATTCAAGGGAGAACAGAGATGAAAGGAACTGCAATTTCTGTTGCGAAGAAACGGAGACATCATGCCATTTATTTTATAACTGTATAAAAATTAAGCAGTTATAATATGGCTTCGGAGCGAATAAGAAACGAATTTCAAACTTCCATCTCCATGTATGAATGGTTGGTGAGCTATCCCCCTCAAATGAAAATTTTAATAATGAGCTGATCATTACAAGACTCCTACTCTCATCTACGCGGCGCGGTCTGCAAACAGAGCGATCCATTGTTCTCGATAGTTGGATTGACAAGGAGCTGCTGCGTTTAAGAAACTTTATGAAAGAGGATTATCTAAATTCTAGTCCCCAACTTCTCCCTAAACATCCTATTTTAATCCGCTTTCCGTTTTTACATTGTTTTTATTACGTGGTATATGATTTGTATGTTTATATTTTATTAAGCATTTATGATGTGTTTTCATGTCCTTTAACATTTGTCTCCCCCATCCTTACAGATGTATTTTACTGTAAAAAACTGAAAAAATTTGTTTCCTCAAAGATGTGAATACAAAAAAAAAAAAAAAAAAAAAAAAAAACTTCTGAAAAAAAAGAACTGAAGAAAATTTGAGGAAGATGTGCAAAAGAATCACAGCTCCAAAGACTACTCATTCATAAAAAGAGTTTCAAACACCTGAAACTAGTGAAGAAGTTTGCCTCCCTCAGGAGAAGCAGCTTCTCAAGTAGCTCCCACAATGATATCTATGAGGTAGATCCGTCTGAGAGTGGGGCAAGGAAAGCGAGATCATTGAGTGCCCAGAAAAGACTCTCAAACAACCCATAGCGCGGAAGGAGGGCTGCCTCCCTCAGTGGATACAACTAATCGACATGCTCCGAACGATGATCTCGTGGAGGCCCATCCAACGGTAAATGAGGTGGAGGTAGATCAGATCCGGGAGTCAGACTCAAGCAGAGAAAAAGAGGTCTCAGTTCAAATTTCTTCAAAATCTTCATCACGGTTCCGATAATTCAGGATCTGAAGCCATAGAACAGTGTAACACAAGAGCAAGAGAACAACCAAGGAAGCCTCCACGCCCTCACCTGGATTTCAGTGCCATTATGATGCATAAAAAACGTTCTCAATCTGCAAAAAGGATCCGGGATGATGTAAATCAATCCCCGAAAAAGAAAACAAATCCCTGAAACTCAAAAAAGGTGATTTCGTCCATAAATTTCAAAATATAACACTGTCATCGAAAAATTCTATCAAACAGAATAACAGATTACATGCAGGATGATGTATCGGAAGAAATTAAGTCAATATGGTCTAAAAAAGATAATATCCCTAAACACAAGAGGAGGACTGGAGCGGAAAAGAAATTCTATTTTTTAGCAAATCCGGATATAATATTTTGGCAGGATATTAGGCATGAAGTGTCATCGACTTGTTCTATTGATTGTATTTTATGTAAGCCGTGCCGCTCTCATTTTTTACACGGGATCGGGCTTCAAAAGAGGAGTTCAACTTTTCTAAGTAAGATTTAAGTTAGTGGAATGCATCGATAAATACTCTCAGGAGAGCGAATGGCAAAAAATATATATGTCCTCCAATAGCATGAGTTTCTGCCTTATAAATGCATATGGCCCCAACGGCACTAAAAAAGAGCTGTCGCCAGGGCGTCCTTCTGCTCCTCTTCTTTTCGTGGCAGCTATAGAAGAACAAGTGGTCCTATTGATTCGCAAATATGGTGGGTTTGGCGTTAAATGTGTAGAAGAAAGACATCTTGTCGATCTTAACGCAGACGATGTCACACTAACTGTAGAAGCAAACTCAGAAACCAGTTCATTAAGAGAATCGAAGTCCTTCTTAATGCTTTTGAAAAATTCAAGGAGAGATCTGGGTTGGAGGTGAATCGCACTAAAACATTCATTCTTCCTATAGGGGCATGGGATCCCTTGGAAGAAAAGAGCATAGCTGAATGTCAAGTAAAAAGGAAAGTTTCTATATTAGGAATTGAGTGGGGGTCCGAAGGAATACACATCAACAACTGGGCCAAAATATCCTCTGGGGTAAACAACCGTATCAACATATGGCGGTGGTTTAATTTACAGAAAAGGATTTACCTTTACAATACTCAGGTCGTCCCAATTGTTTTGTACAAAGCCACTGTATCGCCCTTGATTGCTGAAAATGCTATTCAAGAAGAAAAAAAATGGCTCTCTGTTCTCTTTCATACGAGATACATTGAAGCTATAAAACGGCCGAGGTTCCTTATCGGGGGAGGATTAACAAAACTTTCAACGATCTTACCCAAAATATATATAAAACTATTTATCAACTTGGCAAAGTTTCACAAAAAGGAATGGAGGAATTCTGTCTCACATAGCGATCTATTTAATAGATTAATGTTTGGTACAGACCTTACAACAATGTTACTGGGATCTCTTCAAGTATGGGCAGCAGCTCAAAGAACTGTTTGGAGCTGCGTCCCTATTTATAACAGTGACTCAACTGTGAACATCCTTCGCCAAAATGCCCATAGGCCATTCTTCTTCAAGAATATTGAGAGTCCAGATAAACTTGAGGATTGGGCTATTGCTAAAGGCACTTTGTCTATAAATTCGTCTCATATGCACACCCATTCAAAGATGGGAGATTTAGAATACCCCCTATTAAGGGCAGCAAAAATGCATTTGATGCCATGTCCCTGGCATTTAAAAATGACGCCCCTGAGTAGTCACGGTGAGGTTAAAAAAATTACAGCATATTATCTAAGGCTGCTCAAACTCCCGGACAGTTGGGCATTGAGAATAGAACGGTCTCTCATGGGATACATGATGGAAGAAAAATTCACGTCTCAACTGCAGATCTCTTCCAACTGTATAATATTCAACACACACTGCAAAGACTGTGGCAAGTTGAATAACAACACGCTACACGCCTTTGTAGACTGTCCTTTTGTCTCCGTTCTTAAACGATTCATTGTTTTGAACGTGAAAGGAATGGAGAGGTCCAAAGAAAATATAATTAAAGCAGTTGTGTTGTTTGGACTAAACAAGAGGAAACCAACCAATCCGTTGTCTCGAAAGCAATCGATTACGCTATATTAATGCGAAAGCCCGAATAGCAAGCAAACTGACCAGCGGCGACTTTTTAAGTTCCGAAGATCTTCGAGCAATCATTTTAGTAGCTGCTGCCAGATATAGAGCTCTTTCTTTAAAAATTCCTTCTCCTTTTAACACTCTTGGACTTTTCATAGAAGAAATTAAGTATTTCCCAACAAAGTCTTACAGCCATTTAAAAAAAATTAAAGGATGTTAAAGTTTTATTAGACTATTTATTGATTCGACAAGTTTATTCATGGCATTGTTTTATTTATGTTTTAATGTTTTGTGAAATGTTTATTTTTATTTTATTTTAGATGATACTTAAGGTTTTTGATGGATATTTTTTAAAGATTTATTTTTATACTAATATTTAAATGTGCCATGAACAAAAGTTTTTTTTTTTTGTCTAAATAATGAATATCAACGACATCATCTCCTACCAGCAGACCGGTTCCGAACGTTCTCTCAAAAGGGCATCTTTAAGACGCCCATCAAGCACCCCTATCCTCTTAACCGTGTTATGGAGATGTCTCTCTCAAGAACGATCTCAATGGACTCGCTGATGTCTCGCCGGCAAGAATGTGTACGACCTCCCCGTATTCAAAATTATCAGACCCGGCATAATAGAACCCAACCTGAGGATCAAAATTATCTCTTATGAAAGCTTCATTATAGTTAGAATTTATATTTTAGTATTCTTATGTTGGAGTGCGAATTTTAGATTATAATATCTATTTATGTAATTAATTACGCATGTACTTCAACCGTTATAAGAATGAAATACAAAAAAAAGGATCTCTTCCTTAATGGGCAACTTAGGACATTAAGGATATCTTATTTGAGTGTAAGATTTTTTAGATTATGTCTCATTAAGATAAATATTCACATAATGGAAATCCTTATTTTTATTTTTGTTGACAAACAATTAGTAAATGATACAAATTGAAAATTAAACAAGATATATGTTGCAGTTTCTTCACCAGTGAATGAGGATTAACAAAACATGGCCTATGTAACGAAAAGGCTGAAGCTTGAAGGATATTAAAATAGAAGCTAAGTCTATACAAATGTTTAAGCGTTAAAGTAAAATAGCGCATGCATAACATTAAATTTTTCCTTTTTACAAAGGAATTGCCAAAAATTGAGTTCTTCTTTAGTCCGTAAGGGGCACTTTGATGCTACATCTCTTTGAAAATAATACAGTCCTTTATTATTTATATTGGAATCTCACACAATGTTGTTGTGATATGATATTTCAAATCATCAAACTTAATCCCATAAAACGGTTTTAAATAGGATTGTGACGTAATTTCATGGACTAGCGAC
>CP045893.1:370538-404895 GCA_013387185.1 Caligus rogercresseyi
GGTAGCGGAGCTTCGAAACTGATATTTTTAAAGAGACGATAAATTATTTGTTAAGAAAGAAAAGGGAAAAAAAAAGAAAATAAATACCTATATTTTGTAGTTATAAGAAGGAACTTAATCATGATTTACTGGATAATAATATATTTTCCCTCTCCTTTTTTTAAAATAAGCAAAGAGTCGAAAACATTTCGCGCAGAGGATATGTCGTTTTTTTTCAAAGCCTAAGCAAAAAAACAAACTTTGGAAGAATAGTAATCTACAGTGAACGCATTGGACCAAGAATATTATCAAGCACTGGAGCGTCAGGACAGATTGCTGCTTGATGTGATCCCTGTTAGCACTGCTGCTAGCCCTTCGCAAGATCTGAGGAGAGTGTCGTGAAAGCAGGGATCATCACCTTCTGCCATCAGAGCCTTCAGCCGCAAGCTTTGGATTTTCCAGCAAAACAATTCGGGACTGAAACTTTACCAGATCCTTCAAATCAGCATGGTTTGGAAAATGGAAGTGGCTGCATTACCTAAAGGATGTGGACAAAGCTTTGTGTTACACCTGCGTGTCTGCGGTCGAGAAAAGGTTTATACAGGAGGAGAGAAGAGAGCAGACGCGGTGTTCATTAGAGGGGCTTTTCGAATTGGCATAAAGCCACCAACAAATTCAGGGAGCATATGAGAGATCGACATTTCATCTGGGCGCCGTGAATAAAGTTGCTGCACTTAATACACCCCAATCAGCGCTTTACTCTCCGACGTGGTGGAAAAAAGATCAGAAACTGCCAGGTCGTCTGAACGAGGCGTTCAAGTCGGTGCGCTATTTGCTCGACAGGGCTTACCACTCCGTGGCCCGACCATCGGGACGGCAATTTTTGGCTAATGAGCTGGAACGCACCGAGCCTCTTCCTGAAGCTCGCCAATGGATGCTGCGAGAGAGATTGGCTCTCGGATACGATCCAAAACGAAATGATTGAGCAGCTTGCACATGCTGTGCAGCGAAAGTTGTACAGGAGGGCAAATTGTTCAAGTTACTTCGGGTTGACAGCTGATGGCAACACAGACATCAGCTCATCGGAACAGTTTTCCTGCCATCTACATTACGTGGATTCTCAAATGGGCAAACAAAGTGTTTTTTTGGGGTTCTACAGTGCACCAGACTCCACGGCAGACAGTCTGTTCAGGTGCATTGTTGACATATTTTTGCGACTGAACCTACCTATTGAAAAGCTGCAGGGCTACTGCTTTGACGGGGCAAGCAACATGGCCGAAGAATAAGTGGAGTGCGGACGCGTTCTGGCAGAACTTTGCCCTGCTCATTGTTTGTCCATTGCTGTAACAACTCGTTAGACCTGGCATTGCAAGAGGTGGCGCGGGATGTTTCTCTGATAGCGGAAATCTTCAACTTTGTCAAAGCGTCTCCACTGTCATCCGGGGAGTCTGCGAAACGAATGAGTCTCTACCAAAGCTGTTCTCAGAGGGGGGAACCTGTCACCAACCTAGCAGCGCTGTGTCCCACAAGGTGGTGTGTGAGGACCAGGGCTATAAGCAGACTGCTACAGGGTTACGGGCCGCTCCTCCAGACCCTACGCACTCTACAGGAGGACAGAACTGTTCGGGCGAGACTCGCCAAAAAATATTTGGACTCCTGAAGCAAGCGGAAAACGCAGACAGCATACGGTCTGTTTGCTGTGAAGCGATGTTTGGCCATGCGAGACAGTGGCAAAGAGTCTGCAGGTGACAACGCGAGTGTCCGGCGCACTTGATGCCCCTTCTCAAGGAGCGCATGATTTAAGAATCCGATTCCTTCATTGTATAAGCCTACAATTATATTTGTTTTCATGACAAAAAAAATATAGGCATAAATAGCCTACAAGATATGGTTTATAAATCATTCTGGCCTGAGTTTGACATCCCTGGCCTAAGCTATAATAAATACTGTATATAGACCATTCTTGTTATTATACTTGTAGGTGCACTGAGGGGAGATAGAGCTGTGGACACAATATTTGTGAAGGCCAAAGCATTCGCAGCTGCTCAAGCCTAGAGTGGCCTAACGAATCAGGGTCTGCAGAACACCGTCCCGTTTTCGGGATACCGCCGCGGTGGAGGATGTAGAGATTGTGCAGCAGAGGCGAAATGGAGACGGGAATTTTCGAAGGCGGTGGACCTGATGAATTCCGAGCTTGATCGCCGTTTGACCAAGCAGGAATGTCAACAGAGGCAAGGAGAGAGAAGGTGCTGCTGGATTCTACCAGGGGCATCGTGTCTGACCAGTGATGATGTCAGTGCCCTTCAGCTGCCAATGCAGGATTTTGAGTCTATCGCCTGCAACTGAAAATGCTGGGTGGCCTGACCAAGGACCAAGCATTTCACACAGTGAACGACTGGGTCGCTTCATGGCAGCGCTTCATCCCCAAACTAGAGGCCTCTTTTTCAGAAGTGGAGAAGCTTATCAATACTGTGCCTCTGTTTACCTGTGTCAATGCATGCTCGAAAGATCATTTCAGCTCTGCGCCGCCTGAAAACCTGCCTCCGAAGCAAGGTCAGTCAGTGCAGACTGAACCCACATGGCCCTACTCCACGTCCACAAAAGATATCTTGGACGATTTAATCTCAGGATATGTAATTGGAGAATTTATCCACAGCACTCCAGAGCGCAAATCTACGTTTGGATGTGAGTAAATGATGTTTACTGAATGCTTACTGATAGGTTTACCGTGAAGTAATCACCTTAATGATTGATGAATGTATGTTTGTTTAGGCTTATTTTTTAACATGATATATGGGATATTGTTTTATTTTTATTTTACAACCACCTATTTGACTCCAATAAAGGAGTTTGTATGCACTTAAACTGTCATCAATAAAATCAGTTGCCGGGTTTATTGGTTCACTCAAATGGAAGGCATGCTGCTGTTGGTCACATTAATAGAGGCCTAATAGGTCTATAATAATAATAGTACTGTGATAATGTATTTATTTTTTCAAGATCAGCTGCATTGAAAAGCAATGCAGTAACTCTTCTGATCAAAGGGGGAATTGGAAAACGTATTGGTTAGCATTTTACAATCGTATAGATAAGTGTTGTGTTTAATTTTTAATAATTTTTTTTTTTCTCTCCTTTATTGTTTAGATGTTATATAAAATTATATAAAAAAATAATATATAAGTAAAATAAACATTATAGTTTATAATAAAAATCTAAACAAGAGGTAAAACAATAAACAAAATATCAAACGGGTATCTATTTAAAATATTTCAATATTTTTTGCATAATTTTAAAATATTCTTTTGATTTGGATGGATAAAATTTGATGACGTTCCCCGCATGGACCCATGAGTCCTCGGTGTCGGAGGGGATCTTGAGGGAGAGGGCGGTGTATCGGGCGGCAGCTGAGAGCATCACAGATCGAAGAATAGATGGTTTTACTATTTCTTTTTTCGTCAAACAACTCGCTATGTATGCTTTGGAGTTTGACAGAGCAAATTCAATAGCTTGACTTTTATGGGAATTGTGACCTTTTTTCTTTAGAAGACCGAAGAGGATTGTTGATTTGTATATTTGCAGTTGGTGACCTTAAATCCCCTTACGTTGATTGTCAGAAACTTTTTTAATATTATGACAAGCGGACAGTCAACAAAAGCGTGCTCGACGTCGTTGTACAACTTGCCACAATTAAAGCAATGGAAATCAAAGGATAAACAGCCAGCAGATATCTGCAACTGAGCCGTGAACTTTTTTCCGTCGTAGATTCCAGAGAGAGAATTTAATATCCTTGATTTCCATTCCCCTGGAAGGGAAAGCTTTTTTATATGGACGTTGGCAATAGACTCAGCTCCCTCATAAAAGCTTAAAGAAGACATTTTGAGGTGCCATGGACAGGGGGTGTGTGTAAATGGGCTGCTCTTTCCAAAGGAAAACGAAAACGTCCATCACGAAATAGACAATCGGGCGATGTACGATGAAGACTTAAAATATTATTACTTATCGCCTTTTCTTCCAATACTGATGGACTATCGAGATTTTTGAAAAAGAACTTTTTCTTGGTGTGTTTGCGAATGATATCCACGGTGCAGTCGCTTTTAAAGTTAGGGACCCATCTCCAAATAATCCGTTGCGCGGCACCCCAAGTCTCTGATAGCCTCGCAGTTTGTGCATTGGTAAGATCAGTTCCAAAGAGTAGACGAACATACAAATCATTGTTTGTTATAGTACATCTCCATTCCTTATCCGGATTCTTAGTGATGTCAATAAAAACTTTAAGATATATTTTTGGTAAAATCTGAGATAAAAGAGCGAGACCTCCTCCAATTTGTTTTTTAGGTCTTTTTAGTGTTGGAAGATAACGTCGATGGAAAAGTTTGAGGAGCCAAACATCTTCCTCCACCAAAGCCTTTTCTGCGATTATAGGAGAGATGGAAGCCTTATACAACACGGCAGGAACGATTTGAGAATTGTAGAGGTCAATTCTCTTTTGGAGATTAAACCGTCTAAAACTTAAGATCCAGTTATTGATGAGGCAGGACAATTTATTCCAATTGTTCTCGAGAATGCCCTCGGAACCCCAGTCAATTCCTAAGATCGAAACCTTCTTTTTCACGAAGCAATTATGGACCATCTTACCCTCCAAAGGATCCCATAAACCTATAGGGAGGACGAAAGTTTTAGATCGGTTCAATTCCAATCCAGACCTTACTTTGAACTTATCGAAAGTTTTAAGAATAATTTCAACTCTTTTTATTAATTGCGCCTCAGAGTTGGCTTCTAATGTTAGAGTAATATCATCCGCGTAAAGGTCTATAAGATGTTTTGATTCATGAAATTGGACACCGAATCCGCTATATTTTCGCTTTAACTCAACTACAAGTTCTTCAATAGCGGCTATGAAGAGAAGAGGTGCAGACGGACATCCCTGTCTACAGCTTGTCCTTAGTAAGATTGGCTTACTTTCAAGGCCTCCTAAGGTTATCACTGACGATCCATTTAGCAGAAGAGCACGAACAGGGTTGAAAAATTCCTTTGGCAGCAATTTCCTCACCGATCGAAGTATCTGTTGGTGGGAGATAGAATCAAAGGCTTTTTTGAAATCTATTCCCACCAGAGCTCCATATTTTCCTCTAGACCTGACAGAGTCTATCACTGTTTGGATATTTCGGGAAACGTCGGAAATTTTGCGATTCCTTAAGAAACCTTTCTGGCTATTCCCAATTTTTTTATTGAGCTCTTTTTCCATATCTTGCGCTAAGATTCCGGATAAAATCCTATAGGACTGATTAAGGACTGTGATGGGTCTCCAATGATTGATTTCGGTCCCGTTACCCTTTTTAGGAATCAGAACGATCCTGCCTTTTGTCATAGATTTCGGTAGCCTTCCTTTTCTTTCCATTGATTCTCCAATGCGAAGAAGGAAAGGAGCAGTTTCTTCAGGAAATAATGTATAAATTTCCCCGATTATACCATCCACACCAGATGCCTTCTTCCCGTTGAATTTTTCTTGATGTACGATTTAATTTTTTCCAAGGTATAAATTTTGCACGCTCTAATTTTCCTTTGTCTTGGATAGTTGGTAAAGTTGGAATGAACAACTTTCTGGAATTGCGAGTAAAAGCAATTAAGAATGTCATTAGGACGAGTGAATACAGAATCATTGTGAATAATTTTTGATATGGATTTTGCAGAATATTTTCCCTGAATCAACGGATTTTTCAACCTTGATAAAGGGTCACTTTCTGCTTCCACTTTTTTTGCCATCTCCGACTCTGCCACTTCCGCAATTCTATATGAATTAAAAACTTCCGCTGTGAAAGTCTGGAGAAAAGATGAACTGTCACTGAGTATGCTGTCAATCTTCTTTTGTCTTTCCCTCTCCTGTTTCCTGTGTTTATGTAAGAAGTTCAAGGTAGAGAAACGAATCACTCTATTGAAGACAGAGACTGTTTGATGCGAAGACATAGATGGACTGAAGCTTCCTTCCAAGTTTGTTCTTAATTTTTCTCTAAATTTGGGTTCTTTTAGAATCCACTTAGGAACCTTGAAGGACGTTTTACCAGGGAAAAAATCCATCTCGACCTCTAAAATGAAGTGATCTGAGAATGGCTCAGGCTTATAATTTGTCCATTTAATTTGTCTGAACACGGATGGTGAGACCAAGACGTGGTCAATTCGCGAAGATAAAGATCCACTCTTCCACGAAATGCATGGTAGGGGATTATTTCTTTTTGTGCCGTCAATCAAATTTAATTTAGCCATTAAGATGTTGAGCAGATGAACGTTAGGGTAATTCCCATTATTTTTGTCTAAGTCAACATTGAGATCGCCTATGATGATCAAAGGAAGAATTTTGAAGGGCTCGGAATCCATCATAGATTGGAAAAACTTAGGAGAATGTTCATTTGGTCCGTAGGCGTTAATGATACAAAAGTTCATGTTGCTTGTCGAAACGTATAGTTTGTGCCAATCACTTTCCAAAGAATAATCTTCAACACATTCAACCGTTTTTATCTTTTTCGTTATGAAGGTGAGCACTCCCCTTCTTGAATTTTTGCCTGTGAAAAACACATGATAGCGCCCGGGCTTACAAATCAAACATTCAATGGGACAAGACGAAGAAATCTCCTCTTTTATGTCCTGGAGGCAAACTATATCAGGATTAAGTGAGAAAACAGACTTTAAAAGAGCGTGGCGTCGTTTTCTGTCCAAACCTCCTCTTGTGTTGAGAGAAATAATCCTCTTGAGACCCATATTCGATTTTATTTCATTGGATATGCTATCCGAAGAAAAATCGGTGATTTTTGTTTGAAAATAATTATGCTGAAATGAGTTCATAGATATTTTATTGAGAAATTTGCATTAAACAATGGATCTCAAACAAATCTTGTCTTTGGATCGATTTTTCATTGATGATGACTGAATTTAATTCTTATGAATTTTCTTGGGATTAATATCTTTGTTCGGCGATTTGTCCCTCACTTCCCTGTTTCTTTTAGATGATTGGGATCGAGTCCTTTCATTCAGAATGGCTTCGGAATTCAAATGTGCGGGTTGGAGTTTTTTTGGTTTCTCGCGACCTCTTGAATCAAACTTCCTCCTTTCTGGGGATTGTTCATCCGTAAGAGGTGCCACTGAAATCGGAATATTGTTATTCGTAACTATAACGAAGTTTTGAGAGGCAGGAAGTCCCTTTCTTTCTCAGATTCCACTACTATAACGCTTTCATCTCCAACATTGTTTGGTGTAGATACAGTTGAATTTGTGGTATTGACTTCATCCTTTTCTAAATCTCTCTCTTTTGAAGGCTCCTCCAAGGTATCATCGACAGGAGTAACTTCAGATAACGAATTGGAGGTAACAGATGTACCAACTACGACGGTTTCTTCTGTTCTTGAGTTGCCCGATGACTCAGAAATATTCGTTGCTTCGATTTCCACTCTTTCCTGCTGCACTCTCTCGCCCATGCCTTTCTTAAGGGCCTTCTCGTATTCAAAGGTCTTTATTCTTTTTTGTGTGCAATTATGCTTCATGTGGCCGAAATTAAAACATCTCTGGCATTGAAGCTTCACCCCAACAAATCTTAACTTAATTAAGAATCCCTGGAATGGGATTATTTGAGGGATGGCAGACGGATCTGCGACCATTTCGACTATATAGTCGCTGTCCCTCCAAATGTTCCAGAACTCAGGATATTTTTCTTCAGCATTCTTATCCGACGGATTTTTCTTGGGGTAGTGGTCCACAATTTCACCAAATTGACCGATCCAATTCACTAGACGCGATTCGTCTACACGTTTGAAGGTATTGACCATGGTGATCTTTAACTTCTTCTTTTTGTCCACAGTTATCTTGTCTATTCCTTTAAGTTTACAGGAAATATCTACGAGTACGTTATCCTTGTTCAAAACCTTTATACGCGGCTGAACTCTCAGATCATCGATTCTCGTTCTAACGTCAATGGGGAATCTCGTATAGATACAAGACAACCCCAGGCCAAACCTTGGATTCGCACCGGCAATCTCGTGCTTCTTAAAACCAAACTGAATTGCCAAATCATATACATTCAAGTGTTTCACGTTATCATTCCTAAAAGGATTCCCATCAGCATCCTCCAGTAAAATAACAAAAGTCTCCCACATGAGGTCTCCATTCATGTTAAAAGAAAAATCTTCCTTTCTTCCCTGATTATTATTCTTCTTAAGAACGTCCGCGTAGCGACTTCTTTTGTTATTTAAATCTTCATCAGGGGGTTTGTCTGTTGGCAAATTATTATTTTCCATTACCTCCCTAGGTCCTTAGCCTGCTAAGACTTGGTAGAAGCAGGGGAAAATAAGAAGAATACCAACAATAATAAAGCTCCGTGAAGCGCAGAGCAGGACAGTAAGGGGGGGGAGCGAAAATAAAAAGGGAGAAGATGAAAACAACAACTCTTCCCTTTAAATTCACAAGATATTTTGAATAAAACTCAACAATTCGACATGAGTATGGGCTTATCTATAATATCTCACCGATAGCCACGAGTCCTAGGATTACGCAGATCCCAAAATTCTTCTCCAATATTGTTTAATACAGGGGGCTGAACAAATCTGCGGAGTCACAAAACACGCGTGTGCACAGCACTATACATAAGCTCTGAAATCGGCAAATGCAGTGCCGACTTGCAGTTTTAAATAAAATAGTTGTCTGTCTGTTTGTCTGTTTGTCTTCCGTTACAAGTAGGCGGCCCCATGCCTGGGCCAATTCAGCTCAAAATTTGCATGCGTCGCTTATCATCTGGGGAAGGACATGAGCTGCTTGAAACGCTACAAACTCTTGCCGGAGCGCGGGTAACATTCGCTAGTTTAAATAAAACTCAACAATTCGACATGAAAAATTGAGTATGGGCTTATCTATAATATCTCACCGATAGCCACGAGTCCAAGGATTACGCAGATCCCAAAATTCTTCTCCAATATGTTTAATACAGGGGAAAACTGAACAATTCTGCGGAGTCACAAAACACGCGTGTGCACAGCAATATACATAAGCTTTTTTATTTCCAATATTTTTTCATTTTATATCGATAAGTTTCGAGAATGACGTCATATTTGTTATTGATGCTATGACAGCTATGTCCAAAATTAATTTTAGTTACATCATGAAGCAGTATATACTCGAAATACATAATATATTGATTTTGATCACGAAAAAAACAAATATTGAAATAAAAAAGCAATTACTTCATCATGTGAACTCTATGAAGTTTAAAATAAACTACATATTATTAAAGAGTTTATTCTTCATAAGACTTATGTTAACATTATTAAAATAATATTAACTTTTTTATGTACGCTGTAAGACATATTTTGGACTTAACTTAAGCAACCCTTTTAATACTCATATATATTTTAAATAGTATTACTGTCTGTTGAATGCAAAAGAGTATCATATAATAATGAGTTTGAATATGAGTCACTTTTGTATGTACATAGATCATTATTTTTAAAATATATGGACTCTCATAACTCATAATATTTAGAACAACTATGACACACACTGTTTATATCATTTTGAGAATGTTTAGTTTTGTAACAAATATACGATTAAAATTATACATTTTACTTATTTGTATCACTGAAGAATCCAATCCATAATAACTCACGCGCTAAAATGATTGTATATCTTTAAAAGGTTTTATCGGTCTGTTTAAAAAAATTGTGGCTTTATGGTTAGTGACTTTTTTCAGGTAATGACATCGCGGGCGAAAGTCTTTGGGGGGGGGGGGGGATCTACTATATAAATTATAAATTATTTTCTTATATCTATTAATATTGAAATAGTTTCTAACTTTAAAAACGGATATAATGTAGTTAGACATTTATCTACATTATAATTCGCTTTTTCCATGTCACTTAATGCATCTCGTATCATCTCTCATGGGTGGCTAATATCGTTCCGACCTGTGTGTCATGGATATTCCACCTATTAATTTGTCATTTTAGGACTTTCATTCATATCTCAATAAATGTTTTGAAATTGATTGCCTTTTTTAAATTGAGGGTAGATTCTACGTACACCCATTGTAATTCATCTTGAGGGCCAAACAGAACAGATGGCGGGACATCTATCTTTTTGTAGGGGTCTAATAGAAAACGTCATAATATAAAATGCTAGTGAAAGAGTAAAGCTTTTAAGTGTATAAATTGTTTGATAAGGGTAAATCGAGTTCACATGTCAAATGTGGATCCAAATGACTTGAAAAATATAAAGCTGGTGTACACAAGTGGTATTGGTGTTTAAATAATGATGGTAAGCTGGCACTGCAACTACTTCTCGTTCTGAGAGAAAAATTATTTCTATGAGCTCAGATATCCAGCTGCTTATATTAAAATTAGATAAATAAATAAAAAAAACATCCCTCATAAAAATAAATGTAGTGTTACGTCACTAGGTATGACATAGCACTTCATTTATAATAATTTGACGTGATAGATTATTGTAACTGCACTGGACAAGGGACAAAAACAACTATTCTATCTTTTAGATAAGAGTAAAAATCAAATGATTGTATGATTGTGATACTTATACAATCTACAATAAATAGGTCACACAAAACATTATCAGCTAAGAGTTAATATGCTCAAAGCCTTAATATTTAAAATAAAGAATGATAAGACGTGAACTAAAAAAACAGAAAATTTAACCAATACTTTATTCCCTTAAACGACTATGAATGAGTATATTTTTAATGCTATAATGCTTATTTATATCCTGTCGGATGCAATTCTATCGAACTATATAGGCAAAAAAATGAGTATAAATGTTTGTAAATTAATGTTTTTTTCATATTCATATATTTACATTTAATGGATGAAGCGATACCTAGGACGCTTATATATATATATATATATATCAATTAATATATATATATATATTCGATCGCACACTTTTTCCCTTCCTTCTTAAATTATGTTTTTATTCAAGTGGAGTTTCCGATTGTTTTACAGCGGCAATTTTATTGTATAAATTATCTTTCTTCCCAGATGTGAAGTCAGTGTAACTAATAGTCGTATATGATATTCACAAGTGGTAGGCTCCAAAACCTATACATTCAGTTCTTATATATTTAACGTCCTAATCTTATTTAGAGTCTAGGAATTGGAGAATCGTTAAGACGATATCTGAAAAAATACAAAGGAAAAAAATACAACAAAATAACGGTTTCGAAGATCATCAAAAAAATTCTAGCAATCGTAAAAATTCAAAGCATTTTCAAGATATTTTTGAAAACTAATGTCTTCATAATATTATTCGTAGGCTCCTGGTTGGTCAAAACCTTCCAAAGGTCATCCATGTGTATAAAAACACAGGTCTAAATGTATCTAGATTTTACTAAGATTGAATTTTTTGAATCTCTCTAATAATACATTTTTAGAAAACAACAACGACCAGTTGAACTGTCCAAACAGCTTTCCCATTCCATGTTGATAACAAAGCAAAACAACAAAAATCACACATTCTTCAGCTATTTTATGCAAAAGGTTTATTTAAGAAAAATAAACTATGTAACAAAGTTTTTAGCAGAGTTCGAGTTCCTTGCAGGCGGCCTCAGGCTCGGGCTTGTTGGCGAGGATTTCATCGATTTTGGGCTTGACAACCTCCTCAACGAACTTGGTGCAGGTCTCTCCAAGGAAGGAAGACACCTCTTGGGCTTGAGCGCAGACCTATAAAAGATTTTTATATATATATATATATAATATCGAGTTACTGCCTCCTTTTGTAGGATTTATTTTTTTACATTCTCGAGCTTGGCAAGGGCCTCATCAGCGTTGTCCTGAGTCAAAACCTCATCGTTCAACTTGCCGAAGACCAACTTGCAAATGTCGCACTTAAGGTCCTTTTCGATCATAAGGTCCTTGGTGACGGTGGCGGCACTGGCCATGGCGACAACGGCGAAAAGAACGAGGAATCTCATTGTTGTGGATGAAGAAGAGGTATTCAAAATGAATTTGATTCTCTTTTCTTATTTTTGAAGTCCTTTTATAGCACAACTTATCTCTTTAAACTAACATTGATAAGATAATTTTTTTAAACAAAACGTTATAAGCAAATATCAAGAGAGTATCATCAGCCCCTCTGGCCAATCGTTAATTTCGTAAATGTAAATAAACAATATCATATTATCACTTATTATTTTTAAAACGCTTCAAACTGTTATCTTTAGATATAAAAGTATATTCTCGTCAATTTTATGGCCAGTAGCATATTTTGTTCCGTTTCTTCATCATGAGATCCTTCCTTTTCCTATTTGCACTCGTTGCCGTGGCCTCTGCTGCCAGCCCCGCTCCTCGCTTCAACGAGAAGACCCTCAAGTGTGATGTCTGTCAGTTTCTCTTTGAGAAAATCAACGACAGTCTTTTGACCGAAGAAAATGCAGGAGATGCCATTGCACAACTCGAGACCGTAAGTTAATTCATATGCTTAAAAAAACAGTTAAACATTTGTCGTTCCCCTGGACAGATCTGCAGCCAGCTCCAGGAATCCTCTTCTTTCCTTGGTGAAACTTGCGACAAGTTCGTTGAGGAGATCTTCAAGCCTGAGATCGAGGATATCCTCGCAAACAAGCCTGAGCCACTCGATGCCTGCAAGGAACTTAACTTTTGCTAATCATTATCCCTATATTCTCTGAAATATACTCATCTCTGAAATGGAATTGTCAATTAATCAAAGTCAAATCTAATAAAAAAGGCTAAATAAGATTGAAAAAGGCCTAATGATTGTATTAATCTCTTTGAGATCAATACTTGAAATTGTTTCCACTGAATTATTTCCCTTTAAGTGAAAAGACAATAATGGCCTGTATACATTATTCAGTGAGTAGACAAAATATTTAAACTTTTATATAGTGACAGATTATCAAATAAACTATCTTGACATTAATAACTTTAAAAGAACCATTTAAAATAATCAGCAGTGATAAATAAAAGATAAGTAGGGGTGCGTATATGACATTCATAATCCGTAATGCGTACCCATGAGATCAAGTATCACAATGCAGCGTTATGGCAGCATATTTATAGATTCTATAGAGGCCCCATGACAGGGAATATTACGCTCTATATAATTAAAGCAAATATAAAATTACAAATTTATCTAATAGATAAGAATTGTTTGAGTAGACACAAACATATTTTTGTTTGATATTCATTTGATGTTTTGACTTAGTCTTGTTTTGTCTATTTTTTTTATATGAAGTTTATTTTCCTTTATTACAAAAATATAACTGCAATTAAAAAAATATTTTTCCAAAAAGGTTACTGTATAAGGTATATAAATGAACAAATCTTCAGGTTTGGAATATCTATAGAACAATTTATTTATAGTATCAGATAATGATAATAGTGTTATAGTTTATAATGTATTTTACCAATGTTATTGGGTGTCGAAAAATCAGTTAGATTAATACTGCAATTTTTCCAAACATTATAATCAATCTGAGTATGAATTCTACATTGTTTGAATAGCAGCTTACTATGTTTGCAAAGACATAAGAGAGAGAGAGAGAAGAGATGGAATGGATTTGATCAACGCAGCAGTTTGGTCCTGATAGCATGGCGTTGAAATTTTCCATTAATCTTCTTCAAATATTGGCAGAAAGTGCACCAATTTGGTGTTAAATATATGTTCTGAGCTATTCGACAGATTACTGGTGCAGACCAGAACTTTCCCGTGAGCCCAAACAAAAAAATAGTATAAAGGTCCTACTAACAGGGCTGCAAATTGACAGGTATATAGCCGATTTTTTCGATTAGTACGAAAGATATATAATTATAAAAACGGATTTGAAATGCACAGATAAGTAAAAAAATAAATACTACTGACATTTGTGGTTATTCTTACTTTCCACGAAGATAACAGGGTCTGAACCATTAGAAATGATGAAAATTGTAAATTTGAAAAAAAAGGTCATAAAGGCCAAAATTTTAAGTGGCATTTTTGGAATCTACGTAAAAAATGGGACTCAAATTAGGAATTTCAGCCAAAGGACAAACAAAGACCTTAATTTTGTTACATAGTGTAATCACTAATATATAAACACAGTTTTATATCACCCTGGACTACATATTTGTCATGTTGTTTAGTTTAAAGCAATTATAAAAATAGATATATAAAATCGATTCATCATGCTCTTCAAGTAATACAGGCAGGTTTCGCTATTAATGAGATGGTCATTTAATCTGCAAATCTTATATGTGCTTTTGATAGTCTAAAATGCACTTAATTTATAGAGTAGAAACTTTTTTCATTAGGCATGTACCGAAATAAAATTCATCGTACATATTTAATAATAATAGGAACAAAAGTAACAGATATCACAAACCCCATTAAATCTTTTTAACCGGTTTTACATTATGAATAGTTGATTGATATTATTTTATGCTTAATTTATTCTCGATAGTAACTATTATTCAAAAGAACTGTTCATACGAACTTTTGTTTCTTTGAGGGTAGTATCTCAGAGTACTTCGATTTGAGGTTGAGTGTTTGATCCAAGGACGCAATCAAATTAACGATCTCAGCCCTTTCCTCTAACATAGAACCTCTTTACTCATACTGTTTACTCATTTTATCTCGGGAAGTCAAACATGCGGCTAATGTTGCAATTCCTAAAATTTGCTGGATTGCACTTTAATTTACTGCAAAAATGTTACCTTGTTTACTATTTTTTGAACACAGACAATTTAATAATATTTTACCAGTTTTAATGTTAGGAATTCAATTTTAAATACAAGCCACTTTTACTTGTATTTGAAGTTTGCTAATATGCATAACAATGATATATTGTTCACCTGGTATCCGGACAATTCCCCTTAGACAATTCCCCCCTGGCAATTCCCCCCCCCCCCCCCACCGGGACAAACTTAAACTTAATTGATTTATATTCATCGGATGAATCAGTTCAGTCATGTAATTTAATGTTTCGCTGCTTGTACTACTGCTATGCTAATAGATTGCACAAGACACTTCAATGACAATAGATGTTTAATGCAAGTTTCGTTTCTTATTGATATTCATTTTATTCATACATCGAATTATTGTTTTGTATTTAAGAAGATAACTTAATTTGGTTTCAAATGTAATTTATAACATATACATGTGGTATTACTTTTAGACTAATATATATATATATATGTTTTTTAATAGAATGTACTACTTTTTTTTTTCGTACAAAAAATGTACATCTTTATATAACAAACAAAGTGTGCTTTGTGGCAATTTCATAAACAAAGACTATAGAAAAAGCAGAAAGAGACACTGAAGCCTTATGGGCTGCTTGCCCTACAAGATTCCACTTGAAGATGATGAGAGTAATCCGAATGGCAAATTATATCATAAAAATATAGTTCCGGCAAGATCCTTAGAATTTAGACAATTGAACGTTCTGATCATTCAAGTGACAAATTCGAAGTCCCGGAGAACGAGAGCTCTATCCCTTGAGGCTAAATTCATTACTTCCATTGAATGGGTGCAACGCATGCATCGTTCCTCATGATTGAGATATAAATTTTGCTCAAGAGGCACAAGGATGTCTTCCTAATGAGTGCTTAATCGAATACTTCAGTCTATGGAGTAAACTTGCAGGGACTTTCGCTTACAGAAGATAATTTCTTCTAAGCATTTTTGTGAGTGAACTCGATTCGGAGGATCCGATGTGGGTTCACAAAAATGTAAAATACATGTTGAAATCATGGAAATGTGAGCCAAGATCCAAAATTAAGTTTCCTTAGACGATGGATGAGTATGGTACTTGAAATTAGTAGAAAGGATAACAACCTCGTCCACAACTATTAATAATCAAAGTTATAAAATAACTAAAGCTAATTAATCAAAGAATGATTTTATATTATTTTATTTCTCTAAAAAAATAACATCAATATTATTGATTGAAGTTTCGAGAGTTAAAGAAATTAATCCCTTTGAAATCCCTGGTAAACAACCCTTCCAGTGATGTCACATTTTGTTTATGTTCAAGAGTGACCTACCTGTATTTCTATCAAGGAATACTAGAAACTAACTTTTAGCTTCTAGTATTCCTTGATTTCTATATACCTTGACAATAACAAATAAATGTGTGCTCTTTTCTCTGACGTAGGTTCTTGCGCAATCTGATTCGTCAAAGAAACAATCCAAATCCTTGATCAGCGAAGATTGGATATCCTCCAAGGGGTTAAAGATGGTTCACTTGGGGAGATCAATAGATTACCTCCTGTAGACCCCAAAATCCCAAGGAATTAGTCACTATACACTGCTTAATTTATTTTTGAAATAAGACAACAGCAAACAAGTATCTACTCGTGACAATACATAACGTTTTATTAGTATAGGTAAATATTATATATTTTCTCATATATACTTTTAATATTTACTTATCTGTTCCCAATGTAGTTCTTTAACCTTGTTGAACACTTAATGATGTTGTCTTTTAATTCTATCACTTATGTTTTTTAAATGTGTAATTGAGGCACTTAATTTGACTACTTAACAGTCAACAGAAAAATAAAGTGGTGAATCTGGTTGACAGATTTTACCAAAAGTAACAAATATTCTACGTTTCAGAATAAATTTACGGAATTATAGATTTTTGAAAATTAAAAAAGATATTATTCTCCATGATTTCTGAAAAGCCGCGAGTGAAGTGTTTCTTTACTGCATAACGTCAACTGTTTTTTATTCCCTCTGCTTTACTTTCACAAAGTCACGTTTAAAAAATATTAACTTTCTCTCAACCCTACTTATCAATCATCATAAAGTACTTTGATAATTCTTACTGCCTTTCTTCTGTATATGTATATATATATACAAATATTTAAGTTGAGATCATCTGTCATATATCCACTGTCTTTACAATATAAGACAAAAGGCTGGACCAAGAACATAAAATCTTTATCACGGAGGCTTAAAATAGTGCCCTTCTCAACTGTAAAGCACTTATGGCGGGAAGATTAATCTTAAACTCTCCAAAACTACCGGCAGAACTGAGCCAGCGGCACGTTACACTGCGTTGAATTTGAAAATTCCCAGTCTACATGACGATTCTTGGACTCTGTATTCCAAGGAATGGAAGTTTTTCCCATCATACTCCACCATATATTCAAAATAACCAAAATAACCAAAAAAATGTAAGAACAGCTAAACTATATCAAATTTGTAGCCTTGAATATATTTCTGTACTTTATTTTTTCTCATTAATGTATTGAATCTTAAATTAATTTATAGTCCATTGGTTGATTGGGAAATTAATTAAAACTTTTATAATTGTAATCTATATTTACATTATATTTTATATTTTTAAAACTTTAAACTATAATGTTTATTTATGTTTTTAGAACACATGTGGTCTGGATTTTATGTATATATCTTGATTTAGATTTACATAATAAATGAACTGATGAAAAAATCTTACCTTCCGATCTCCGTTCCAAATTTCTCCTTGAGTGTTTCTGAGACAAAGTTAAAGATTTCTCGAAGTGAAGTGTAACTGCTAAAGATATGATTCGTTGTATCAGTGCATTCGTTGCAAAAGCGACACATACTCCTCTGCACTTGGAAGAACTTGTCTCTAACCTTCAGAGTTCCCGAGAGGAGACGGTATTTCAACTATTTTTCTGACTCGGAAAGATACGTGTTTTTAACCGCTTTGATGCTATCTTGTGCTTTGGATACTTTTTCTACTTTAAATGGGCTCATTGAATCTGTTTTAAAGCTTTTCTTATGTCAGCCGTGGAAGCGGCTGATGCTTTCATTTTAAATGGTATTAAGGTTTTTTTAAAGAGACTTTATTGATTAAGAGATATTACAAATAAAAAATATATATAAATAAACATTTTAGTTTAATATTAAATCTCTAATTTAAAATCTAGCTGCACTATATACAAAAATTAATAATTAGAAAACATTTAGGAAACAATATTGTAATCAAACATAACAATATAATAAACAAAGGTGCAAATAATAAATATAATGCTAAAGATTGAATATATTATTTGGTTGTCTTTTAACAAATTTTCTGTATTGCCTCATAATCCGTTGCAGAAATTGGAGATGTCCAGCGGAGCAAGACGGATAATATCTTACCAGATCCCCCACATATTTCCACGGAATGGTATTGATTGTAGGGATCTTCACACTAAAGGCCAGGTATCGCGCTGCCGTCGAGATCATGATGGCCCGAATGTATCCAATAACAATTACTCTGTCAAGAGTTAAATTCTCCGCCAAATAGCTACGAATACTCGATAAAATTAGCTCCATAGCTCGTGTTTTCGCAGGAGCCTTTATGGGATTCGAACCTAGTCCGAATAGAATTATGGCCGTGACAATTCTTTTTCCACTCCTTTAACGTTGACCCTGATAAATTCCCTTATGAAGAGGAGTGCAGGACAGTTGGCAAACGCATGGACCACTGAATTAAATAGTTGTCCACAGTCTTTACATGGCTTATTAAAAAATAAACATTTAGTAGAAATTTGAAGTTGGGAGGTAAATCTTTTTTCGTCTATCGTTTTGGAGATAGAACTCATAATTCGTTTCTTCCACGACGCTTGGAGGCCTAGCTCTCTTATATATATATCGCACAATTTCTCGGCTTCCTCTTTTGTGTTTTGAGAAAAGGACATCCTTAAGAGCCAAGGTATCGGTGGAAGATGATTCCTTGCTGCTCTATTTAATGGAAAGAAGAATTTTCCACACTTAAACAGAGGCTCCCTGTCTAAATCGTGAACAGACAAAATTTCTTCTGATAAAGCCTTCCATTCTAGTTCTTTTGGCCCTGGGAGGTTTTGAAATAAAACGGCTTATTAATGTTTTGTCGAACTATGTCAATGGTAAATGAGGATGAAAAAAGCGGCGTGCCTTTCCAAATTATTCTTTGAATGGATGCTATTATAGAGGAAAATTCCATTAATTTTTCGTTCGTAGCATCCGTCCCAAACATGAGTAAAAAGTATGCTGAACTTGAAGAAAACACAGCTCGCCACTCCTGGTTCGGATTAACGGATAAATCCACTACCACTTTCTGAAAGATTTTAGGAATTATTTTATAAATCAGTGATAGCCCTCCTCCGATATGAGACCTTGGTCTTTCAAAGAGGGCAGATAACTCTTATGAAACAGCTCATTTAGCCATGAGCTTTCTTGAGAGATTGCTTTTTCTGCAAGCTACGGAAGAGATGATGCTTTGTACAGGACATAAGGAACAATGGAATAGTTGTATAAGTCAATTCTTTTTTGGAGACTGAATTTTCTCCAACGTTGAATGCTGTGTACCACATGTTTTTGCATATTCAACCAATTGCATTCCGAAGCTCCCTGGGAAGTCCAAGAAATTCCTAGAATTTCCGCTTTTCCCTCTACTGAGCATCCTGCAATTACTTTATTTTGTCCTGGATTCCAGACACCAATGGGAAGAACTACCGTTTTTTGTTGTTTCTGGGTAATCTTATCGTTGATAAGGATTGTCTTAAATATGTTCTCCGCCATCCTGTCGATAAGTGAGGACGACCAACACAAATCAGTTGCTATGTCACCCGATACTTTGTGTATATCAGGGAGACAAATATGCTGGGTTACAGGAAGTTCCCATCCCAAGAAAAGTTCATACTTTGCTGCAACTATTTTGGATGCCTAGCATATTTTATTCATCCCATGTGAGTAAAGGGAAAGACACTTAAGGACCTATTCAAAGCTTGCAAAAAGATACTCGTTGGGAAAAATTCCTTTTCTTTTAGAATTTAGATCCGATAGCTTTGAATCTATGATATTATACTTCTTGATAGCCCCCTGTAGGAATCCCTTGATGAGAAATAAATCAATTAGGAAAGATACTGGTCTATGGGTTTTGTCAATAGAGAAAAAGGTATGTTGGGGATCGTTCGCTTCACTGGCCACATCCTTAAAGCGAAGATTTATAAATACTCGCATATGTGGGCGCCTACGGCGGCCTTATGTTCGCCCTTCTGGTATGGGTAGGTTTTGGAGCTAGTTTGTGAGTGAGAGAGAAAATAATTTTCTGTTTTGTACAAACATTCCTCATAAAAAGTTTGACTTTGTACAAAGAATATGTTTTAAGTCACATGAGATGCTTTTTTCTTTTTCTATTTCTCTAACTCTTCCTCCTCCATTTCTTTTTCTTTTTTCCTCTCTTTACCTTGAAAAGTAGGTAGTTCAAATCAGACAAGGTCTGAATTTTTTTCCTTTCATTTCTGGTCCCATCACTTTGAAAATAGTTTTATTAGGTCCGTCTTGACCCAAGGATTCCATAGGTACCTTTAAAGTTCAAATTTGACCATAAATGTGGGAGGAGATAGCGTGCGGACAAACAGACGGACAGAGATTGGTGAATTATTATATAGATTTCTGGTCCCATCACTTTAGAAATAGTTTTATTAGGTCCATTTTGACCCAAGGATTCCTTAGGCACCTTCAAAGTTCAAATTTGACCATAAACGGGGGAGGAGATAGGGTACGGACATACAGACGGACAGAGATTGGTGAATTATTATATAGATTGTTGATACATAAGAAAATGGGAGAAATAGAGGAGTAGAGAGACAGGAAGACGGAGAAAGAGAGAGTTGCCCACTACAGTGCTCTCCCCCGGTAACGAGGTAGAAAATACGAAAGGTACAAGGACGCTCAAAAAGAGAAGAAATGAAATTTGTTTCTTTGATGGTGATCTTTTCATTGACAGCGGTTCAGATCGATCCATGATTTAGACTACTTTGACCCGGTCGATGGATAGGTTTTCTGTTCGTCCCTTCCTCAAGATAGCTGTCGTATTTCTTGTGCGGTGGGCGACATTAAATAGATCTTTGCATGGCGGTTGTAGAGCTCTTCTCACAGAGTAGGTCCGGATTAAGACGTGTGTGCAAGAAATAAGGACTGATGAAGGTCTTGGGGTGTTTAGATTGTCTGGGGTCAGCCGGTTTGATTACACCCATCTTTTGGCTCCGATACTCAATTGGCTCACCGGTTACGGCAAACATTGAGTGATAGAGTGCTGTCGGGAAGGTTGAGGTCATCAATGATGTGGTGAATGTCTATTGTGAACTCAGAAATGTATGCGAGCTGACGGAGTTGAAATGGTGAACATACATTGGTGAGAGGCTTATAGCCAGCTAAGATGTGAAACTTCCACGAAGTTCTGAACGTGTTTGATTGTCCGGAGTTCCCAACCATATGAACTTCTCTGTTTTTCAGCAGGAGTTAACCCCTTGGAGAAGAACGCTAGTGGTTTCCATGACACATGGTCCAATTGTTGAAGTACGGCTACGATTCCGTCAGCAGATGTATCAGTGGCGATGAACGTGGAGGCATTATACGGAGTGTTTCAAGTCAGACACTGTGGTAAGTAGGGACTTGGCGTGGCGTTGACTTGTTGGTTTTATTGTTCCACAGAAGGGGTATTCCTATTTTCCCTTGTTTTTTTTAACGTGTAGTGAGGTGAGTGTATGTATTAGGGAGCAGTTAGCGATGAAACAATTTTAATTGTTTAACATTCCGAGGAACTGTAGTAGTTGCTTAAACTTTTGTTGATTCGATTGGAGTTAAAGCAAATCTCTTTGAAGGTAGAAATTGAGCTGGTGTCGTGTTCCTCGGTCATTGTGGAGTTAAGGACAATGAGTTGACGGACACAGAGATTTAACGTGGTTACAGAGGACGTGAAGGACGGCGAGGCTACAAAAACGAAGGGAACGAGGACGTTGAGGAAGACAGCGAGGCTCTAGAGGTGAGGAGGACTCAAAATTAATGTATAACCGCTTAAATATATTTACCCTGATTTGATAAACTATTTTTTTCAGTATTCATGCACATTTCTTTCTTCACTTCAGAAAGAATAATCGAAACAAAAGCAAATATATCAATTTATATCATTTCATGGGCTTGTTAGTAATTTAAACAAACTATATTCTTATTCAAAAATGAGTAATTGGCTTGTCGTTCTATAAGATTTATCTTATTTAAGATAATGGATTGTGTTACTTATGCAGAATTTTAGACTATGATGCTAAATTATCAATACTTGTACAAATATGTGTGGCAAGTCTTGAATAATAAAGTACACATAATTATTTTTAATGTAAACTCTTACCTTGATACAAATTCTATGTACTAATAAAATTGGAAAGATAAAAAAGGGGTGCGATAGCCGTAAGCGTTAAGGCGTGTTCAACTCTCAATGTTGGGGGGTGCAGGTTTCAATCCCATGGTCATTTTCGGTCTACCTCATTGATAAAATTCTAGGTTCGAGTGACTAATTTTAATGCTATAATGTTTATTTATATCCTGTCGGATGCAATTCTGTCGAACCATATAGGCAAAAATATATCATTTAATAGCTTAAAGATGTGTATGACCAGGAAAGTGGTGATAAAGAGATTCTGTACAAAATTGCAAAAAAATATAATACCTCACACACAGATCCCCTTCTTTCAAATCATCGTATTGTTTAACCTACAGCAAAATTTTAAATTAATTATAAGTGTATGAATTATGATTTTTTTTACACATTATAGAAAATATAATGAATATTTGAATTGTGTTTGCATTTAAGCCTTTCAATGTAAGTATCATTTTATTGATATGTCATACAACTTCTTTCTTGATATCTTAAATATAATAAACTCTTGTACTTCGAGCCTGTACTAGGACAACAAAGACTTATTGACTTGTGTTACCTTCTAACGCTGAAGGTTCATAGAGTTTGCGACTTCTTTGTTTAAATATTGATGTTTTCAAACGTATGATTACACAGGGCAACAAATAATAAAAATTAAAATTTCTGGGATATATCAACTGATTTGAATACCTAATGGGTCCCTGATAACCAAATTAAAAACCGTTTTGCTTAATCAGGTCAAAATTTTGAAATTTTGATTTTTTGTTTTCGATTTTCAACTTTTAGACAAAATCACAACTTTTTTGTCTATTGAGCTACAAAAATGGTTTGGGTGTTTTTGAATATGGCATGGTCATATTAGGGGAGGTGGAAATTAGTTTAAGTTGAAAAAATAATCAGAAAGGCCCAAAAAATTACATTTATTTTTGGTAAAATGAACAAATTTTGCATATTTTTCAGTATACATATTATTTATATTAGAACTTCTTAAGTAAAACAAAAATTATTTTTTAAGCTTTTTATTTCTTATATGCAAAAAGCATATTCAAATTGAAAATTTATGGAATGTAATTACTAGCTGTATAAAACTTCTCTCTAAAAATCTCCTCTTGTGCTGGAAATTAGGATAGTCAAGAATTGTAGTTACTTTTACCTAACTTATCCAGGAGACCAGGAATGTCATTACAGTCATCTTTCTCAGAGAAGAAAGGAACAAACTCTGAATCTCTGTTCCTTAGAAGGATTTGGTTGTACCACTTTAATGCAGATTATTCTCATTTAATCTATAGGCCATAAGTTATGCATATTTTGAGCGAGTTTAAGTCTCTTTCAAGGTCATTTAATTCACCCTGGTTGAACTGCTTCGGCTAGGATGTTGTACCTTCAAAGTGTATATCATCATAATTGTGTGAACTATCACATTGCAACTGCTCAGTCCCACTCTCATCATCTATAACATCTGGAAGTGACTAGAACACTGGAATTGGAACATCTTCACTGTGGGGCACTGGTCTGATAGCGGAATCCAAGTTTGAATACTTTAAACTCTTTCTGTTTTTTTTAATACCTATACGGTTTATAGCGCAACAATGGCAATCATCCGAGTGGTTTTTTTTGGTTCTCTCCACACCATAGGTACACAAAAACTTGAGTTCTTCTTCTTGCCTTTAGACCATTCTCTAAGTTGTGTAATGCAAGTAACAAACACAATGGGAGCGCCCCACTCGTTATCATTCTTTAGGAGACACAATTTTAAATATTATAAGCAATTTTGCGAAAACTGTTTAAGAAAATATATGTTGATTTATCTTTAATTTATCCTCTCAAAACCTATCTCCGCCCCACTAACATGAGTATGCCATTTCCAAAAACATCCATACGAATTTATAGCTCTATAAAAAAGTTACAAAAATCGCCCGAAATCGGTCAAAATATTTTTGTGGTTTTTGGGCCTCTCTGATAATTTTTTCAACTTAAACTAGTCTCCGCCCCCACTAATATGACCATGCCATTTCCAAAACACCCATTTTTGTAGCTCAATAAACAAAAAAGTTGTGATTTTGTCTATAAGTTGAAAATCGAAAACAAAAAAACAACAAATTAAAAAAATTCTGACCTGATTGAGCAAAATGGTTTTTAATTTAGCTCTCAGGGACCCATTAGTTTTCAATTCAGTTGATAAATCCCAAGAAACTTTTTCACTATTCCCCAGTGTTATTATATTAAACCTTTGAAGAATAAATAACGCTATGATCATATTTTAGGGTGTTCCCTTTTTCTCATACCCAATAAAACATCGTGATCTAATGACTTGTTTACAACATACTTGATAATTTTCATGTAGTTTGTATCATAAGGCAAAAATGAAATGGCACAATATTCATCGGGGCTTACAGATTTTTCTTTTGAAGACTCGTTGATATTATTACCATACCAATAACGAAGGAGAGAGAAGCTGCTGAATAATTTAATTTTTGCAGTTTTAGATAAATGCTCTCTTTTTTGTTGTCAACTTTAGTTTAAAATTACCCAAATAATTGTATATAATATTGATGTCAAAATCCCTTGAGGGAGAATACAGATCTATTCCGATACCGATATTAAAAGTACTATAATAATAAATATATAATGAAGAAGAAATATATCCCTAATTTTGGACGCGATTATCACAATGTTAAAATACAATTATTTGTATTTAGAATAAATCTCAATAATGTAAAACAGGGATAGAAGCTATAGTCAATAATAAGCAATTAATAATTGTAAGAACTCATGGAACTAGAACTTTTCATCGAATAAAATTCCAGCTCTTTATAAAAATCAAATGCGACTGAAATTAGACATTCAATTTTGTTAACTTTTAAAATGATCGTAAAATCTATTCTCACTCTTTCATGTATTTACTATCAAAATAAATACTAGTCTTTTGCTAAAACAATCTTGTTTATTGATATATATCGACAAAAGTAGATGGTAAAGTAATTGAATATTCACCACGAATAAAATATCTAGGCTTAACCTTTGATCAAGGACTAACCTGGACAGAACATCTCAAAGAAAAGGCAGCAAAGTGTGCTCGTATATGGAACATGTCTAAGGCAATCATAGGCCAAAAATGGGGCTTAACTCCGGATAAAGTCCTATGGCTATATGAAGCAATGGTCAGACCAGTCATCACATATGGGTGCCTTACTTGGGGACATTCTATTACTTCAAAGAAAAACGGGATTAAAATCCTAAATTCAGTTCAAAGAAAAGCACTTCTGTCAATAACCCATACACTTCGCTCAACACCGACTGCAGGGATGGAAGCAGTACTGGGTATAACTCCTCTAGATATATATGTCCAAGCGCAAGCAACACAATCAAGATGGAGAACAAGACATTTTCTGCGGAACACCTGGGATGGTATTGGCATCCTTCCAACACGTCGTGGACATAGGTTCTCTAGCGACAAAATTTTGGAGGAAGCCATCACAAACCATGAAAGTGACTTCATTAAGGGGCAATTCATTTGGGTGGACAACCTTGAAATCCCCAATCCCGATACAATCATCTACACGGATGGTTCAAAAGATGATAAAAGTAATACTGGGTCTGGATGGGCAATTACTAGGGGTGACATATCATTACACCACTCAATGGTATCGTTGAACACAGAGGCATCAGTATTTCAAGCAGAAGTTGTGGCAATTACAAGATCTGTAGAAGATCTCCTTAATCAAGAAAAATTCTCCAAAAATATTATAATTAGATCAGACTCCCAATCAGCGATTGCAGCTCTTCTCAACCCACTTACAACTAGCGAGTTAGTGAAGAACTGTAAGAAGGTCCTGATTGAAGGAAAAAAGAAGAAAACATTCATATTGAATGGTGCAAAGGTCATAATGACATAACGAGAAATGAATTTGCGGATCATCTAGCAAAAAATGGAAGTGTGAGCAAAATCCGGAAACATGTCGGTGTTCCTCCAAGTTATATAAAGAAAACACTTAACGATTTCTTTTACAACAAATGGTGTCACCGATATAGAAATGACCAAAAGATGAAGCATACACGCTCCATGCTTAAAACCCCGAAGCCAAAACCCATCAAACACCGACATCAAGATGCCCAACTTCTTGTCCAAGCCTATACCGGACATGGACCATTTCTCTCTCATTTGAGTAAATGGAAAAACACGAGTGAAATATATGATCTCTGTTTGGAAGAACCACAGACTGCTCATCATTTAATCTACAAATGCCCCGCTTTGTCCTACGAAAGGCACCTAGTTTCGCAAGAGGAGGATGAGGAAACAAAAATAATCAAGTTTTTAAAATGTACAAAGATGAAAAATGTTATAATGAATTTTTTAATATATAAATATGATTACTTTACGTTTACTGTCGTAACACAGATACCCCAATGTGTGGTTGTGTTCTTTACTTTAGTTTATGTATATCTGTATATGTTTGTCTATTGTAAACAGTAATAAATTTCTAACTAACAACAAATATATCGACAAAATTGAGATAAACTGGAGTTGAGATTTATTATAAAAACAAATATTCCATTTATAACAATCGCGTCCGAAATTAAGCAAATATTTTTTCTTCTTTATGAATTTACTTTTAGAGTGCTTCTAACATCGATAGGTTAGTTATTTAAAACGATACGTAGTATATTATATACCATAATATGAGTTATTTTTAGTTATACTTGACAACAAAAAGGATAGTATTTATCTAAAATTGCAAAATAAAATCATTTTTTATCATTATTTACTCATTTTACTTCTTGTCCAAGCCTATACCGGGCATGGACTATTTCTCTCTCATTTGAGAAAATGGAAAAAACGAGTGAAACATGTTATCTCTATATGTAAAAACCACAGACTGCTCATCATTTAATCTACAAATGCCCCACTTTGTCCTACGAAAGGCACCTAGTTTCGCAAGAGGAGGATGAGGAAACAAAAATAATCAAATTTTTAAAATGTACAAAGATGAAGAATGTTATTATGAATTTTTTTAAGTTATAAATATTATTACTTTACTTTTACTGTCATAACACAGATACCCCAATGTGTGGCTGTGTTCTTTACTTTAGTTTATATATATCTATATATGTTTGTCTATTGTAAACAGTAATAAATTTCTAACTAACTAACATTTACTCTTTTTTATGAGAAATAGCACTTAAAGAATACTGAGGTGTATTCCACTCAAATCCTTGCCTACCTATTTATTTGGCCCATTTCTTCCATGAGTCATAATTTTCCTTTTCTACCATGGTCCATATCTTCTTGGTCCATTTTTTTAGGCCGTGTTTTTCTCGTCCATTTCTTCCTAATATCACAAAATATCATAATAAACAGCAATACAATCAATGTAGACACATGTCCTTCTGCTAATAATGATATTTTAAGATTTGTAAAATGATTAAAGAAAACAATTGTGAACATTCTTTATCCCTATCTAATCATTGTGCAAAAATGATAATGAATAAGGTATATAAAGATTTTTTTAACGTCATCCTAGCATCAATTGAATTTGAGCACCCTACCCTTCATTAAATCAAAAATGAGATTCCTCATTCTTTTCGCCGTTGTCGCCATGGCCAGTGCCGCCACCGTCACCAAGGATCTTATGATCGAAAAGGACCTTAAGTGCGACATTTGCAAGTTGGTCTTCGGCAAGTTGAACGATGAGGTTTTGACTCAGGACAACGCTGATGAGGCCCTTGCCAAGCTCGAAAATGTAAAAGATAAATCCTACATAAGGAGGCAGTAACTCGATATTATATATATATATATATATAAATTAAAAATCTTTATAGGTCTGCGCTCAAGCCCAAGAGGTGTCTTCCTTCCTTGGAGAGACCTGCACCAAGTTCGTTGAGGAGGTTGTCGAGCCCAAAATCGATGAGATCCTCGCCAACAAGCCCGAGCCTGAGGCCGCCTGCAAGGAACTCGAACTCTGCTAAAAACTTTGTTACATAGTTTATTTTTCTTAAATAAACCTTTTGCATAAAATAGCTGAAGAATGTGTGATTTTTGTTGTTTTGCTTTGTTATCAATATGGAATGGGAAAGCTGTTTGGACAGTTCAACTGGTCGTTGTTGTTTTCTAAAAATGTATTATTAGAGAGATTCAATCTTAGTAAAATCTAGATACATTCAAAATATCTTGAAAAATGCTTTGAATTTTTACGATTGCTACAATTTTTTTGATGATCTTCGAAACCGTAATTTTGTTTGTATTTTTTTCCTTTGTATTTTTTCAGATATCGTCTTAACGATTCTCCAATTCCTAGACTCTAAAATAAGATTAGGACATTAAATATATAAGAATCGAATGTATAGGTTTTGGAGCCTACCACTTGCGAATGTCATATACGACTATTAGTTACACTGACTTCACATCTGGGAAGAAAGATAATTTAAATAATAAAATTGCCGCTGTAAAACAATCGGAAACTCGACTTGAATAAAAACATAACTTTAGAAGGAAGGGAAAAAGTGTGCGATCGAATATATATATATATATATATATATAATGGGATAATTATATATATATGTGAAGCGTCCTAGGTATCGCTTCATCCATTAAATGTAAATATATGAATATGAAAAAAGCATTAATTTACAAACATTTATACTCATTTTTTTGCCTATGGGAATAACATGTAGGAACACACTTTTCACGCAACCTATTTACCGTTTCCTAAATGTTCCGTTGATTATATTTGAGAGGGTAATAAAAGAGAAGAGCAGTTGCTGACTCACTCTCATATAAAATAGGTCTCGTCATTTCTCCTCCTCCTTCGCGCTACATTGGTGACCCCGACTCCCTCAGTCGCTCTCTGAGGGACCCATGGAACACGCCTGCGGATCTTCACAATTCTACTCTCCCGGCTTCCACGAGGTCCAACCGGACTTCTCCGTTAGCGTGGAAGAGGAGGAGGCTCCATCCCTAAACTCCACAAAAGAGAGGTTCGAGGCCCGCGGCAGCTGATCCTACGCTGGATCCCCGCAACTAATGGATCCTTGTCGCTCTCAGGATCCATGGGCCTCTCTCACCTATCTTTTGGAGTACCCCTTCCATCCACGGCGAAGGCATCTACCCAACGGACTTTTCCGTTCACCTCGCCGGATGGCCTCTCAACCTTTCATCCACGGCGAAGGCATCTACCCAACGGACCTTTCCGTTCACCTCGCCGGATGACTCCTCACTCCTTCCATCCACGGTGAAGGCACCCTCGCCGGATGGTCCCTCAACCTTTCATCCACGGCGAAGGCATCTACCCAACGGACCTTTCCGTTCACCTCGCCGGATGCCCCATCACCCTTCCATCCACGGCAAAGGAATCTTCGCCGGATGGCCCATCACCTTTCCATCCACGGCAAAGGAACCCTCGCCGGATGGCCTCTCACCCTTCCATCCACGGCAAAGGCATCACCCCCAACGGACTTCTCCGTCTACTTTGCCGGATGAACCTTCAACCTTCCCAACATATATATTTTTTCTATTTATTTTTTATATATACACACCTGCTGAGGTGCTGGGGGGAGCTGTGTAGCGAATTGACCTGCTTACTAACAGCAGGTCTACTTACCACTTCTTATCTCACACCTCAGCAGGTTCTTAATCTTAAGTACTCTTGTCTGCGGCTATATAAGCTGCAGGCAAGAGCTTAATAAAGACACTCTTTCGCTTAAACACTGAGTCGTCATTTCTCCTCCTCCTTCGCGCTACATTGGTTGAGAAGTGGAGTCCTTGAGAAGGATCACCTTAGGGAAGGTACTGGAGAGTGAATGTTGATGACGGAAGGAGGTGGAACTTCGACCTTCGTCCTCTTCTTCGTCTTCGGAAGGTACGGAATGTAAGGCTTGACTATTTGAGTAAGTTGTCCGGGTCTCCGTGAGTCGTCCAGGGGTAGACACACGGTTGAGCTTCCCGGGGGTTGGGCTTCGAGCCTCGCTTGGAAAGCGGACGAGGGAGGATTGAGAGTGATGTGTGATATAGAGACAGCCGCAGGAGAGGTGAAAATTTGATCGGAGTCGTTTCCGAGAGTCCCTAGAGAACCGGCTGGGGCACCTGGAGTGACATGGGCAGGGTTTGTTTCCGCTGAGGGATGCGAGGGAGAGTCGTTGATGGGCTTGGGCATGACGAGTTCGAAACGGGGTCACCAATATAGCGCGAAGGAGGAGGTGAAATGACGACTCTTGTAGATGTTGAGTAAGAGTATTTTGCCTCACTTCTCTCCCTTCTTTTTTTTTTCTATCCAGGTAACACTAACAACAGTTACCAAGTGGTAATTGTATATTCTCATATCAAAAGATCAATTTTTTGGGAGAGTACGTGCAAAAATGTATTTGCTTATTTCTCTTAAAGTATAGCGATTTTTAGAACACCAAATATATCAAATGAAAGCTTGGTACACCAGCTTTAATATTTGGTATACTAAATCATGTCAATTTAATAAGTAGAGAGTTATATGTACATTAAAAAACCTATCTCGCGTACAAAAAGACGCATATAATGGATTATAAATCAGAGACAAAGTAAAATTTTGAGAGGATACCTTGACGCAAATCTAAGAAACACATTATTATTTATTTTTTCATAATCGATTTCTTATAGGTCAATACAGGCTCTGAATCATATGATGTAAACTCAGATTGTACTGAATTCTGAATTGATAGAATGCAACCAAGGTCATTTTTGGATTTATCATCTAAAGGTTTACTAAACTTAAAAGTACTATTTTACTCTGAAGCGAACAAGTCATCTTCTACAGGCGAGTGAAGTTAATTGATACAAAAAAGCTATGAAATATGCTAACAATACACACTCCATTTTTTTCTTTGTTTTTACTGAAAACTTTGTTTTATTAAAAAACATCAAACATACGTCTGGTAGTAAATTAGATTTCCTTTAAATTAATAATTATTATTGAAGTCTGTAACGTCCACCATTTTGAAGAAATTTGCGGAAAACTATAATTTTAAAACTTTGACCTCGTTGTGCGACCTCGTAATGTTGACCGATTTTGTTCAAACTTTGTATGTCGTCTTCTTTTATCACCAAGAAACAGAAAATCCACAATGTCGCTAACATTTCAAACATTTGAAAAATAAGAACAGCCCTAATATATATATATATATATATATATATATATAACTTCTTATTTATTATTATTTAACGATCATTACATAATATCTAAGTATTTACCTATGTGATTATTATCATAATTGTTTCCAATGAGCCCCTAGTTTTGACTATTTTATATAATCTTAGTTCTATATTGTATACTCACACCATTTGAAAACAGCCGGGTTTTCTGGAACAATGCGAAGAGGAGTGGCACGGGTAAAATACTAATTAAGCTTTGTTTTAATTATCTCATAAGAATGAGCAATTAAAAGCTCGCAGTTCTTTGACTCATATCAACCGTCTGTCATTTGAATAATATTTGCATGTTCATGGAACACTTTACATATTGAATTTCCAGACTTTTTTGTTATTTATTGTTTGTTTTGAGAAAAAAAAGATTTTGCATCATTACATAATTTATTGATTTGGAAATGAAAATGCTGACTTTACTAATTACATGATTTAATTGCGAATAATTTGCTGCCTGAATTAGGTATAAATCCTGATAGTAATATCTTATGTTTTTCAACTATATTTCGATATTTAATATTATTCTGTATGTATGACAATAAATATTATTACAATTATGAGCAAAAGAGTGTTTATATTTAATTTTTAATCATTTTCATCGAAGAGACGCATGCTCAAAGCCCCTATTCATATGGAATTTCGTACACTTTACTAGTAAAATCAGTAAAAAAAAATAACATAAGAGTATTTAAAAGCCTTATCAATTATAATCTGCAAATATAAATGATATTAAGAAGAAAATGGCGGAGGCAAATACAACGTAGGAAAAATGCCAAGAAATATAAGCCAGGAAGGGATGACCCAAGATAGAAAAGGAAAATAATTAAGCATGAAAATAATGGCAATATAAAATTTTCCCCGCTAATATCAAAAATAACTAGAGCATGTACACTCAGAAATAAACCTCCGCCGTCATCCTTATGAGCCTTCCAAGGCGGATTTTCACAAACCAACGCCTAAAATCAAAAATAATTATCTATAATTCTAAAAATGGTATTATTTTTATCCTTATTTCAATTTATAGGAAAATAGTATTTGTTCAATAGTTAGCTGTATTCCACTCCAATACTTGCCTATTCATTTATTTACACCATTTTTTCCATGAGTCATCACATGTTCTTTATTAATATTCAAGTAAGTATGTTTACTCAAAGATAGTGTATTACCTTCATATCAATTTTCTTTGCTTCTACAAAGTTCTCATATATAGTTTATCTTAAGGTAGGCGTATATAAAATATATCAATGAAGATGTAAAGCTAAATAAATAATAGCTACGTTTGATTATACATAAAATGTTAAATAGTTAGGTTCATTGAATATTTCTAAATAAAGAAATATGATTGATAGATTATGAAGGTGACTCATATTTTCTCGAAACACAGTTATGTATATATATAATTAAAAAAATTAAATTATAAATAAAGTTGATGAAAATGTGTGAAAAATTATTCAATATATTATTCGTCAAACTAAAAATATAATTTACAGACTACTTCAATGTAAGAGATCGTTTTTTAAATACATGTTTTGTTGAAACGTTAAAATTGATATGAATATAAAACGGGGTGTGGGACTTGTACGTCGCAGGAATAAATATTGTGTGCCTGGTCATCACTAAATGTTGCCAGGTGCAATCCATTGTTAAATTTGACATTCTTGTAGAATAATCGTGCCATGACTGCTTTGAAGTACCCACAACATTTGTGTTGTATAGAGTGATAGAAAAATTAATTTGGTAGGTTTGGAATTATCTCGTGAACACCTATGTGTGATCATTTGTCACAATTTTGAGGTGGATTGTCACTATACGAGTACATTGAGGATTTTTGTTTTACCATGAAGTACAATTCTATAGTCCCGGTAAAATACTGGTTGAAGGAATTCAATTTTGAAAGACGCTCGCTCAAAGACTTTGTTTAAAAACTGACGTTGTCCCAAAGAACATTGAAGCCGTGCGTGAAGTGATTATACAAGATCGTCAAGTGATATACACTGACCCTACAAAAGTTTTTTCCTCGTTTGATCGCTCATAAGAAGGCTTGTATCGTTTGGTGTAAAGAAATGTTAAAAAATTGCCTTGCGATGCTCCAAAAGGCGTTATAAGATCATTACCGGTTACAAATCATAGATCTATGCGTTTTAGCTCGAAAATCGTACGTATAGGTCTTCATAGACGAGCCAAATTCATTGTTAGTTGGCCGTGAAGAGGCCCTCCGAAGCAAAAGGTCGCCTGTTTCTATGGCAAAACTGGTTATATGGCGACTGTTCATCTTCAGCATCGTAGTACCGTACGATTCTGAGAGGTACGTCACAATTTTTTTGCCTACAGTCAACAGAGAAATTAGAAACTGAACAATATAAGTCGAATTATTTTCAACATAGCAATGCCAGCTCTCGTACATCGACTCAACCCCACAACTTTTTCAAAAGTCAAATGTTGGGTCATCTGCAAGGAGAGCCCTGATTTGACACACAAATTATTCCTGTTCATCAAGAAAAAAAGCGCAATCAACAATTTTTGAACAAACAAGTTTGAAAGTGAGTCAATCGGAGGATAAAAAGAACTTTAAAAATTTGATTGAGCACATGCAATCGTGTATAAGCCATGTTTTAGAATCCTTTGAAAATCAATGTTACAATTTTGAAGATAAATATATCACGTTTCTATAATTCGGTCATTGATATACATATAGCAGCCTACGTAATTCTACAATTTAAATTATAAGAATTTGAGATGAATATATTAGGTAAACAGATAAGTATTTTCAACATTTTAATTGAACGACTATTATTCTTAATAGTTAAATTTAAAATAATATAAGACAAGCTTGCTCCTCTCTCAATGTGGAGGGCGCAGGTTCAACTATTGATTCACCTCATTAATAAGATCCAAGTTTCGATAAATTAAGTTTTACATCATAATGATTATTATTTATATTCTCACACATCTAATTTCACCGATCCAAAAAAGGGAACGCAAGAATTAAGTGGATGTTGAGGGCACAGATTCGATTATAGAGAAAAGAGAAGGTCATCAACTTCATTAAC